>CM032662.1:11349483-11396740 GCA_019095985.1 Streblospio benedicti
CTTCTGATGGTTGTGATGCACAGTGCTTTGAGAGAACTCACCAAAGGCTGGTCTAGTTTGAGAGAGTCTAACATGAAGGGGTCCGGGTCTGCACCGTGCTGCAGTAGAACTGGCACCAGATCCCATCTTTTCCTTTTCATTGCCACATGGAGCACTGTTTCACCATCACTATCCCGCATGCTGATGTTGTGAGGGGAAATCAGCTGGGTGATAATGTCTGCTGGGGCATCTGCTGCCCAATGCAATGGCGTTTGATTCCCTTTAACACACAGGTTGACATCAGCCCCATGCAGCAGTAGAACTGGAATGAGCTCCCATCTTCTCCTTGCCACTGTCAAATGGAGCACTCTGTCACCGTCGTTATCCTGATTGTTGATGTTTTGAGGAGAAATCAGCTGGGTGATAATGTCTGCTGGGGCATCTGGCGGGGGACAAGCCCACTGTAATGGGGTTTGATTCTCATGATCACCCAGGTTGACATCAGCCCCATGCTGCAGTAGAACTGGAATGAGCTCCCATCTGTCCTGCCTTACTGCCTCGAGGAGCGCTGTGGTACCATGCGCATCCCCCTTGTTGATGTTGTGAGGAGAAATCAGCCGGGCAAAGATGTCTGCTGGGGCACCATGACGTGCAGCATAATGTAATGGGGTTTGATTATCTTGATCACACAGGTTGACATCAGCTCCGTGCTGCAGTAAAACTGGCACCAGATCCCATATGTTCTTTCTCTCTGCCCCAAGGAGTGCCACTGGCGTTGGATTCCAAAGATCATGCAGGTTGGCATGAGCCCCATGGTGCAGTAGAACTGGCACCAGATCCCATCTTTCCTCCCTCATTGCCCAGCGGAGCGCTGTGCTACCACGTTCATCCTGCATGTTGATGTTGTGAGGAGAAATCAGCTGGGTGATGATGTCTGCTGGGGCTTTGTAAATGGCATAACGTAGAAGATCATAACTCTCAGTCCACTCTTGCTGAAACGATTCCCTATGATGACCCAATAGATCATGTAATTCTTTCCATTGTTGATTGTCAATAGCTGAATACAAGTCCACTTTGATCTTCTCCCATGTTTTCTTTATAAAAGCTGAATCTGATTCTATTTTGATCTTCTCCATGTTGTTACATATGTTAATTCATATTTGCATCTCTTTGTTCAAGCCACAATTGTTTAGGTGATCTACTTTTAAAAAGTAGAATCATTACAACGTGATTGTTAAAATTTGTACATATCCAGCAGGAGATAATTTACATATTGTACATATCTATCAGCAGAAAATGTCAAAACCACTGATAAAACTTCCCATTTCGTATTGAATGAATTGACACAGTAAACTTAAGGCGGAGGTCAGCTTAGGCCAACTATGAAATAATGTAGTACACTTGAGGTCAATTTAGATTTATGCCAAGTATGGGCTTTACCATGCGGATCATGCAGGGAGTATTCTGTGCTGTGGGTTGATCCGTTTACTGCAGCGGATCAAGAGAGGCCATGTTGCATATGGCTACATGTTAAAGGGCCAAAGACTAATCCACAGCAAGAGTGGTCACTTAAAAGTACTATCACCCAAGAAATTTTCACTACATTTCAGTGTCCGCGAATCCACTCAAATATGTGAATTTAGCGATTGATGGGGTAATCCCCCCGAACACCCGTTTTATTGATTCGTGAATTATATAGAAATAAGGCATTTGAATCAAAACAGAAGAAGCACAAAATGTAAGTCAATCTTTATAACAACATCCTGGAACCACATGAAAAAGGTTTCTTTTTCTAATAGAGAAAGAAATGTGGTTCCAGATGTTTTTCTTGGCAAGTTATTGAGCTTATAATTTGGGTCCGCTAAACTATATACAAGAACCGTCATATTCAGCTAACACACACAACATACATGTCAATATTATCTATGATCAAAAGCTCAGATTTTGTGTGAAAACGCGGGGTATTTGGTCAGAAACTGTCTCCTAACGTGTGCGGCCGGTCTTCAGACGACATCCATCCCAAATCATGTGATTTATAGACAAACAATGGGTGGCGCCCCGCGGCGGCGGCGGCGACAGGCAAATGCAATTAGGGGATTAGGGGTCAGGAGCCGCCGACCGGGCCGTGTGAGAGAAGTGACTTCACACCAGGTTGCTGGAGAGGGTGTTGGGTCGTGCAGAGGCATCTCTCTGTTAATTCCACCCGGCCGCAATGGCGTCAAGTGGTCTTATTACAGAGGTGGTCTCTCTTTGGAGGTTTAAGGGCATTGGAAATGGTTTTCTTAAAAATGGTTTTCGTATGTAGAGATGGTTTTAAAGGGAGAGTCTTTGGTGTATATTTGTATAGGGGTTGTACATCCAGAGGATGACTATGGAAGAGGGGTTGAAACACGTACCAAACCCAAACCCACACCGCTGGCATATCTAGGTTTCTGGAGAAGGGGGGAATTTAAGGGGTGTCATGGGTTTTGTTAGCGAAAATTATAGCGGACCCCCCCCCCACCACCACCACGACGCCCCCCCCAAAAAAAAAACAAAAAAAACAAAAAACAAAACAAAAAGAAAACAACAAAAACAAAATAAAAAACACACACGCAAACAACAAACAAATATGAACATGAAATATTTTTTTCTTGATCTCGATCTTA
Source organism: Streblospio benedicti (assembly GCA_019095985.1). Taxonomy (NCBI): domain Eukaryota; kingdom Metazoa; phylum Annelida; class Polychaeta; order Spionida; family Spionidae; genus Streblospio; species Streblospio benedicti. The sequence continues at coordinate 11,352,111 of CM032662.1, forward strand.
ATACATTAAACACCGATAATGACTTTCTTTGGAACAAGGATGAGAACATGTTGCAATTACCATGTATTCCGGTAAGATGAGAATGACTACTCATCAATAGACGGATAGCTGATAATGAGGTATGGATCAGATGAAGCAATTACATGGCATTGTTCAATCATCTTAATGGTAGCATCTCTGGGTCACACCTCTAGTCAGCACTATCAAGGGAGAAAGTACAGCCCATACAAGTGCATTGTTAAACATTGCTTTGAATGGTTTATACCTGTGTGCAATTGCGTATAGGCAAGTGCTTTAGGCCGTTGTCAAATAGAACAGTAGGTAGCATGATATAGCTAATATGTAAATAAGCAATAAAATAGGTTAAAATGCATTGCTTATATACGTTCTCTGAAGAAAACTCGTATTGACGGCCATATTGGTCGCCATCTTGGATCTTTCATGCTATCATAATTACAAGCAATTCTTCAACCAACTTTAATGGCAGGAATAGAGTTCTAAAAGATTTCAGGGATAGTACCTCTGCGCTTATAAGTATTGTCGTGGATTAGAATGATTAAACCGTTAAATACGTGGGGAACAGAATCATGGCTTAATAACACTAACATGTGGGCTAGGAGGGCCATTCAATTTTTAACGTAATTTCTGGTACTACATTTATATTCACACGCTACATGTGCATTACATTTACACCAGCCAACGGCAGTCCTGTAATTCCGGTAATCTTCTTCACAACTAATTCATAACTGCTAGTAGTAACAAGCGTACATTCACAAGCATACTTGCCTTTGCCGTACACACAATGTGGAGTAGGGATTCTTTTACAAAACCTGCACACAGCCACCATAGAAGGCATCACGCACGCAAGCCCATTGGCACCACTAGAGCTGACATCCAAGCACGCGAACGCACGCCACTTGCTAATGAAATACATTGTTCACATAATGTCCCCTTGAATTGCATTGTTCACGTAAATGTCTTCAATCCCGGCGGATGCGAGGCCATTGTCCTTCAATATCGCTCGCACCGACTGGGCATGTATATCTGCAATTAGAGGATCATGCGTTGTGTCGGAAATGACGGATTTCCTGTTGTCGTTGTTGCTGCTGCTGCTACAGTATGTAGGGTAAATTCGTGAGTGCTATGGTTATTGGGTTTAGAAGGGATTTTCTGGCAGATTCACGTTTTTGCTCTCCCTTTTTTTTAGTGGGGAGGGTGTGTGTGTGTAAGGTGTGTGTGTGGCTGTGGGGGGGGTGCGCTTAAGATATTTTATGGATTTTATATGTGCTTTCGATGGCGGAAATGCCAAAAAAAACACAATGAAAATGGAGTAAATATTTCTTGCGGTAAAGGAGTGGATGTGCCCCCTGCGCCGCCCCTGAATCTGCCTATGGGAAGGACTTGGCAATGCTCTAGGGAGGCTCTGCATGCATGTATCGGATATCATTGACCAAGACAAATGATATTAATATTCACTTACGTGTTGATCCTGATGTAAGACAGTGATATCATAAAAACCACACATCCACATTTTTCTGGAAAAGAAGGGGGCGTGCATGCATCCAAAACATCATCACACTTCAAGACCAAAACCACATACATTTTGATCATACATGAGACATCAACACTCACGAGGTTATGAAGAGAAAGACACAGCAGCAGCACCAGCATATACATTGCATATTATGAAATTGCAATCAAGCAGAAAGCACCTCTGAATACAGGGGACTTGACAGCGACTCATCTGTCATAGGCCACTTGACAAGTCCCCGTTTTAATCTTCCACGGCCAGCCACACCATATTTCAGCCATGATGAATGGAGTCGTGTGCAAGTGGCAAGTAATGTGTAGTTTGCCGCACCCAATAAAGCGTCACTATTGAATCATGGGCGGCTTGGAGATGGTGGATGGTTTTTGTTTTGGTTTGTGTATATAATGTGATGTCCGTTGGCGGATCCAGTTTTTAAAAGGTGGTGTGTGTGGGGGGGGGGTGGGGGGTGGGGGGGGGATACTCATGGCTTTCATACAGCCGATCGATAATATACTTTTTAAAAATTCCATGGAAGTTTAAAAAGTGGGGCTGGGGGAGGGGGGCGGGGCTGGTTCTGTTCTGCCCAATTCACACCACTTCCTGACCACAGCTTGATAGCTATTGAGGCCACCTCTGTAAATAAAAGAACGTGTTTGATGGTCCCAAACCTTCATAAAGAGACCAACGAGAATCACTACAGGTCTAGTAAATAGATGAACCGCTCTGCTAAGACCACTAGGGCCCAGGTGGTCTAAATGGAGACGTTCTAATGCAGAGGACATCATGGACTTTTTAAAATTATGCTTCTGCTTATTTCACGACATCTTGTGTGATTCTCTTTCGTATGGGTGTACAAAGTACTAAGTACATAGATATTCGAACTGGAACAAGGAAAATAGCCAAACAAATGGTAGAACTAAAGCACCAAGTGCGTGCATAATGCGTGCGTGGGTGTGTGATTGAGTGAGTGAGTAATCAAGCAAGCAAGCAAAAAAAAAAAAAAAAGGTGTTTTAAAACTAAATTTGTGGCTAAATTTGATACCAGCGTGGGTATCAAATTTCCATAATGTAAATTCTATTTTAAATTGCATCACATTACACCTCAAAAGCGTAAACGTCTTCTGTCACCAGGAAGTTTAACACACCAGCGGCCAAACAAACACATTTCAGTCAAACATTTAAAAAAAAAAATCTTCCTACTGAATAAAATATTTGGTGCGATTTTTTTTCTTGCATATGATAAAGTAGTCAATGTAACAGACAATCCACCCTCTTCTCAATAACTTATGCATCAACTACAGCCAAATACACAAAGTAATAGTCAAACCGCGGCCACAGATACGTCTCATTTCTTTGCATTACTCGGAGGGTGACGAATTTCTATTTTGGGTCTTATCTATTTCAACTCCATGTATTTGAATATCCCTGGGTGGTGATTCCAAATTATTCCCCATACAGCTGGCTAAATGACTTATCTTAATGCCTGACTTGTGCAGCCAGTGCGGTAAAAGGCAGGGTTTGGCCGAGCCCTTTTTGAAGTAAGTCTCGGGGTGGATGCTTCTGAAAGAAGGCAATATTTCATTGCAGATCAAGATCCCTGAATGAAAAGGAAAGTCATTGCTTCTATCGATTAGGAAATGTATGGTGGGATTCTCTTAGCATTTAACATGAAAATGTAATCCATTTGATTGATAAAAGGTAACAGAAATAAATTCTACACTGGATGGTAGATGAGACTGGAAGGTCCACCTTTTCGAAAAAGGGGGGTTCATCGATGCGATTTTTGACATGGGTTACGTTCGATTGTGTGTGTGTGTGTGTGTGTGTGTGTGTGTGTGTGTGTGTGTGTGTGTGTGTGTGTGTGTGTGTGTGTGTGTGTGTGTGTGTGTGTGTGTGTGTTGGGGGGGGGGCTCATAGTGCCTCATGGATGACTAGAAAGTCATTGGATAAAGATCCTATCTTAACAGATGATGTCTGAAAAGAGACTACCGATACCACAGTTGTGTAGGCTTCAATATTCCGGAATGTCAGACTATAGCATTGTTGACACTACCATGAATTAAAACAAACAACGCTTCAAGACCACCTCTATAATAAGACCACTTCTCGTAGTTGTCATACTAAGACTGTTTTGACCACCACTATAAAGTGACCACTTCTCTACAGAGAACATTTAGGCAGTCTTCTTAGTGGCCTTGATAGCGTGTTTCAACTGTAATAACTCTAACAGCACTACTGTAATAACTCCCCCAGATGGCTAGCGTCACTGAGTTCTTATTGCCGACCATCAAATGTCGCAAAATAGTTAAACCAAATTTACGACGTTCACCCGCAATTAAAGCAAATCCTCTGGCAATGACACCGTGACCTTTCGCCACATCCAACTTCAACAGACGACATTTTGTCCCTAAAGTAGAACCTCTCTATTAAGACAACTCTAGTGAGTTGCTTTAACCCTCATCAGTAATTTAGAAAAACACCTTAATCAGTACAATAGGGGTCCATGTGGAGTGATGTAATTTTCTTTTCAATTCATGACTTTCCGTGATACACATACATTCATATGTTTATTATGACTGTATCAGACAAAAATAACAAATTAAGAATTATGTTTTTATTATAAGCATATTTTAATAGGTCAAATTATCGAACAACCCTGTGTTTTCTGTACTCATCTTGTCTGGGGTCCATGTGGACCCCAATAAAATTGCATTCGTATTGGTCCTTATATATAGCCAAATAAAATAATTTTTATTAATGATAATGGCAAGATATGACATGACAACTTCATTAATGGAATTCCATAAAATATAAGGCCAGTGTACCCTGGATTTTCTGTTCTCAGCGGGTGTGGGGTCCATGCGGACCCCTAGCAAATATTTGTTATGTACGTCCTAATATTTAACCAAATCAAATATTCTTCGGTCCTGATAAAGGCAGGATATAGGGTGACAACTACTTAAAAGGAAAAGAAGAAATACCAAGCGGATAAAAATATATCACAAAAAGCAAACCCCTGGGGTCCGAACGGACCCCCAATGTACTGATTAGGGTTAACTGGTCTCAATAGAGAGGTGGTGTTTCTATGGAGATCATATTTGTTACTTTAAATAGGATGGGACCGCGCGAAAGGTCATACTACAGAAGTAATCTCTTTGTGGAGGTGGTCCTAACATACAGATTCTTCTGTACATGCGCCAAATCCAAAAAACCACACACACCCACACGCGCAGAAAAAAATGTCATTTTAGACTAGCAAGTAGAGGATAAGAGCGCCTAAATCAATGCAAAAAGCCCTCCGTAGGTCGGCAATTCGATAAAGCCCCGAAATCTCTGTTGGTAAGCTATCAGCCCTCCGGGTGCCATGAACAGTTGACAGTCCAATCCAGACCCACCCCTTTTACGTGTGTTTTACGACCTGAAGGTGGGGGTGAATGGGGCCTGGCGTGACTTGTAATGTCTTGCTGTGACACTGTATTAGAAAGGCTGGTGCTTTTTTCTTCTTCTACAGTTTGACTTGCATTGGGCTAATCTGAGGGGGCCGATCTCAAGTGGTGTCAATGGAGAACTGGCCTTTTTTTATGAAGATTCATGACGGTCATTCGGGATGTTAAAAATGGTCTCATTGTAAGAAAAAGTGGTCTCTAGGGAGGGGGGATTTTATTTGGAGGTTTTACTTGTTAGAGCGAGTGGTGTTGGTGTTATGTGATTGCTGCTTGGCATGACAGTGGGTTGGGGTGCACTTGATTGCACTTTGCAGTTTGCTTAACAACCCCAATTTTATGTGAGAAGGTAAAACGGCTATTAAAATGATTAAATGAATAGTAGGAGCTCCAGGCAAGACTACGTATATAAGACATCACTTCTATCAATTTTGACAATTTTCCACATGATATTGACAATTGGAATGAATTAGGTGGGAAAATGGCTTGAAGTGCCACTTGATTGTACCTATGATCTTGTGTTAATGTCATTATGTGAATGGCTGAATGGCCAAAACTTAGTTAGCAATATGTCGACTTGAATGTATCAGGATTTGGCGATGGATCTCGTATTCAAACGTAGGCCATAGTGTTAGGATAGCATTGACGGAAAACGTTGAAGTTTGATGAGGTAGTAAGTAATTGGATGGGAAAGCCAATGCAGTATACCCCCTGCACATACTAATCAGATACGAGTACTGGTTTCAAAGGTATTTTTAATAGAGAAGTATCTTTATTCAGGTTCCTGGCCGTCTATGTGGTTTTGGGTCCATGGTCTTAATATTCAGGTGATGTTCTTATAGGGGTGGCCTTATTTGGATTTATTGATTCAGTACTTGTCAATAGCTAAAGTGTTTCCCCCTAGTCCCTTTTCCCCTCTAGTCCACTGAGCTAACCTTTCCTACGGCTTATAGACCCGTTCATACTTGGCCAGTATCACAATTGCATAATGTTATCAGACCTTTTGCCGCCTTTATACAATTGTTGGCCTCATACAGCCTTGATAATATAGTCTCTTAGTCCTGAAACTTTCTATCACTTCGAGTGCACCTACTACCTGAGATGAGGTTCCGGTGCCATGGCCCACTTTGGTTTACTCTTCATAGCAGACTTTTTGTTCCCATCCATATTTCAATATCATTTACTCTATTCTAAGACTGCTACAAGTTATCATGGCACATGGGGGTAAAGTATACATAAAAGTGAAACCATTGGCATGATTTTAGCACACGTACACGCCCTTAAATGTATATGAAAAAAAAAATCAGGGTCCCCACCCTAAATTGCTACCAATTTGCCAGAGCAGTCCCAGGAAGTGTACCCCGGAATTTCAAGCCTACTAGAATTAAAAACAAAAAGCAGAACAAAAACAAAACAAAACAAACAAAATACCTCATCATGTTGAGTTTTTTTCAGCCTCTTCCTTCTCCTACTGTTGTCATATCAGCCCTGCAACCCGATAAATGGAAATCACCTAAACGTAATTTGAAGGATTTTAACAATCGTGAATGTCAGATTAGGGCCTTAGAATACGTGGCGTGTGCACCTTCCCATATACTGTTTTTTTAGTTTTATGCAAAGCTGACGGGCGTGGATAAGGTGCATTCTGATGACTTTCACGAGGGTGCTAAGTACCCATAGATTGGAGCTGGGTGCTCTAAAGTGGGTAATTTACATGCAGAGAGACCCCCTAATCTTGGACTTTAAATTGGCTGAAAGAGCCATGCTATGAATTTACAAATTTACGGAGCGTCCACGAGGTTTTAATATGGGGCAGAGGACGTCAGACTTTGGGAGCGTATGATATTGTGCCATGCAGAAATCAAAATATGATAAAAGTAACCGAGTAATGTGGGTATATCCCAGCGGGGAAGCGTACACTCTTCATGATACTAGCATTTTATATAAAACGATGTGGCGTGGGTTGTTTTTTTCAATCCACATGATTCAGTGATTGTTGTGCGTAGGTGAAATCATAATGCTTAGTGATTGTTATAATTGCTTGGTTTCTTACTTACTTGCTCACTCACTTTGGTTTCCCATAAATTAACGTAAAGTATTAGATTGTCATGAATCTTTATAAATACCCAAGCAAACCATAATGATACTATTACTATACTTAAATCACAAACGTAAAAGTAGTACTCTACACCCACTGCTAGAGTGTGCAAATCACGTGATCTCAAGTCGTATTGACCTATCGAGCGATTATCTAGTCGTCTAAGCCTCTCCAAACTGCCGGATTTGCATATGCATGCCTGCTTAACGAACTACACGAGCAATTTCACGGTACATTATTAATTAATCCCTAGTTTGCATATTGGATGGATACTGCCTAAGACAGCTAACCTTGTTTCCAAGGTTGGGTATGATTGCAGACATCAAATCAGGTGTATGATTAGTCGCTTTAGAGCCCCCAGTATCACGGTCACTAATGCTAATCCCTGGCAGTTTATACAGTAGAAACTGGTTATGTTGAATGTGATGGGTCACATGTGAAATGTTCCAGATAGCCGGTTTTCGAGACATCCGACTGCTATATTATATGGGCATGCTGTTGTTGAATGGGAATGAAACTAACAACGATATAACCGAAACTTTGAGATAAGCATTATCGAGATAACGTGTTTCTAGTGTAGCATGGTAGCTGAGAGATACAAGAATAAAGTTTTCTTTGTTCCCAAACAAACCGTGTATGATGAGGTGTAGTAATCAACTATGTCTGTAATTCCAGTTCTCCATACTTAGGGCGTTCCTACTTCTACATTATGTAAGCCACAGCTGAAGACAATGCTCTATTTTACCACATCAACACTTCAATTATTGGTAGCGTCAGCTTCTAGCTGAAGATATGTAGCCATTGACCTTGTACATAATAGTCAACATGGAAATTGTGACTACAAAGAGGTATTTTGAGTAATCTGGCATACACAGGCCTTGTAGAGGTCAATTCCACCAAAATGGCGGCCATGATAATAATCTTGTCCAATGTAATAAGGAAATGACAATAATAATGCATTTGTGTTCATTTTCAGTTTAAAATGAACTGTGTTATATGGGAATTACATGATGCATAGCAGACACGAAAGTTCACAAACACTAATGCCGTATCATCAAGTAATGCCTTCACAATCAAAACTTACATGTGCTCCCAAGTGCTATAGTGGAAACTATGTATTGAATCTGTAGGGCTTCCAGTAAAATGTTAGAGATGACCAATTTTTGAAGATAATCAACTGATATGTGTTCATAAATGTTTTCGAATGCAATTAACTTTGAGTTAAGAGAAAAATCGATACAAGCAGCAAAATCGATATAACGAGATGCTACTGTACTATCTTTCCCAAACCTGCAATGAAATTCGTCCCAATACTATACGGTATTAGCCTTCAAATTAACAACCAATGCTGGGGACAGTGATGTAAAGCCCTTTCGAATATTTACAAAACAGTATTTTGCTAAAGACATGAAAGCAAATTACTGCACAAGTGTTGAACCATTTTAAGAGACTTGCCAATCTAGCCCTTAGTAGGATGGGAATGTTCCTGGTGAGGCCTATGTACATATAAATGGCATATTTCCCCACCGTGGCAGTTTTAGCATCCCAATTTTCTACATTATGCAGGCAAATTCCTTTTCCCTTTTTTAAGAGTGCAGACGAAATATGGAGAGTGTAGTGGTTGTAAATGGAGACGTTGCCTTATATCATTCAGTCTGGGACTGCTTAATGTGATGTTGAAGACTATAAAATCTAATGGCGATTAGGCTCATATTCCTTTCTATCGTCCAGGGTTTTGCTTTTCAGCTGCAAGTGGTTTCCGATATGAGTAGGGTTCATTAGCAATGATCTCCATCCGTACCCTTGAACTACTTTGGTCGATCATGTAGAAGTACTTAGAAAGTTACCTCGCAAGTTAAATTGAAGGATAGGCATAGCGAATTCGGAAATATACATAATCTTGGATATTCTAAATAGTGATTCTGTTGAAAATTGTCTTCTCGAAAATCTCCAAAACGTTAAAGACCTTTTTAGGCTAGTTTTCACACTAACTATCTCAACACATATATGCGCCAACAAAGATTTTGAATTGTTGATACTCATTCTCTTCTCCACCTGTAGGGGCCTCTTGACGTGTATTCGCTCACCACTTACAGGGGCATCATCGAGTGGGGATTATCTGGTGATGAGTGGAACTTTCCGACGTCGTCAAGGTCGTCGTTAATGGACAGAGCGCATGCGCAAATGTCACTTCCTCCACGTGTTTTACACTTGCACGATCAGTATTTTTTCCAATGACTTTGAATGGATATCTTGTAACTGCTCTTGTGAGGGCACATTTAGGGGAATTATGAACCCCCTTTTCCTTAATGTGCCCCACCCCCTTTTTCCGTGGTGTCCGCATAAGAGAGATGTTCATAAATAGAGCCAGTTTATATATCATGATCATGCCGATTCATTGTATGTGACCGTTGTGGATCTATGGATAAGTGACAAGAATTACAGAGAGGAAAGGCACTATAACAATAACGGTTTAACAGCTTTATGACATAATGCATTCTTATGTAAATTCTTTATTCCAGTAGAACCCATACTTAAATTTTTGAAAATGTGGAACAATGTGTTGCATTAATTATGAAAAAACCTACTCCAATTACAGCAGAACTTCTAATCAGGACCACCTCTTTCAAGAGACCACTTCCATAACGAGATAATCATTCACCCTCTAAAGCGGTCACAAAAAGACCTTCGCAAACCTTAATTAATAAAGACATCACCTCTCCATTGAGACCACTCGAGTCCAGTCACACTAGTGGTCTTGATAAATAGATAAGTAAATGAGTTAGTGAGTAAGTAAAGTAAGTAAGTAAGTAAGTAAGTAAGTAAGCAAGTAAGTAAGTAAGTAAGCAAGCAAGTAAGTAAGTAAGTAAGTAAGTAAGTAAGCCAGCGATCCTCTTCTGTAATACTTCTGCTGAAGAGGTGGCGTTAGTTTGACAGATGGGTTGTAGGTGGCGTTTCTCCAAGGTCGGACTAACTGTGCCGTTAACAAATTGCCAGTATTCCATCACTGACCCAAGACTGATCATTCAAATGTTCCATCATCACGCACACACGCTCGCGGTCGATGATTCTGACACCTTTTTGAAGGATGCAAAATGTGCATCTGTGGATGAAGCTATAAATTACGCCAAAGTGACCATAATGCTTCATTTTTTTCACATTTGGAGAATGGTTGAAGCACAAACATTAGACCAATGTGACTGTGTTAAATGACATATACAATGTATGTAAATGTGTACATGTGGAAGCTTAGTTTTCCACGGACTGGTGTTCCTTGTCGCAAGACATTGTATCTTGCACTTCGCAAATCCCTGTAGGACACAAACAACATTGCAATCTTGGTGCTCATAATTCTCAATAAACCTCAACTATTTATTTTTATGTGCCATGCAACTGCGTGTGACCAGTTAATGATTAGTTTCCGTAGCATCCACCAGCAATTACCGAACTATGTTTTTTATGTAATCCTTACCTTTAAGTTCCCGTTTAATCGGTTCATCTGAAGCTTATTTAAGACCACCTCTATAGACAAACCATCTCTATGAAGGGAATTTGTTGTGTGAGTTATCAACGCGGGAAAGCAGAACACACGTCCTTTGGACACACTTAAGTTAAACACTGTTTCAAAATTGACCTGCCCGTCAGTTGCATGCAATACCATAAAAATACCAACTTATCTATGACTACAAACAGTTAGGTCAAATAATCTTTTGTTTGACAATTAAGGCAGGCACCCTTTAAGTTCAATATCAACCCTCCATTTAGGACATACCTATAACACATCACAAACTTGAGCCACTATAAAAGGATGTATTGCGGCTATTGCTATCTGTAAGCAAGCAATTTGGTTAAGTACACCCACCCCACAATCCATCATTTAGCCTCTATGTGCTATCCCATTAAGTGTGCCTCAATTTATAAACATGACGAATGGTGATGCGAAAATGGGCCGATATGGTGGGACTTTCAAAGCGCCCCCTGGCGTAATTTAGATCTATGACGCGTGGCTGGCCGGGAGGTGACATGTCCAGCTTTTGTATGTGCCCTATGCTTGGAAGGTGAGATTTGTTTCAACCAAATAAGAGAAAAACACTTCCCATGATGTTATCTTGTGTGGCAACAAGGCATGAAGAAAGGGGGACGTTTGCAAGCCTGGTGACATGTCCAGCTTTTTAACGTGCCCCATACTAGGTGAGGTGAGATTAGCTTCAAACTAAGAAGAAAAAACAACACATATTGAGATGTTCGCTTGTGTGGTAATAAGCTATGAAGAAAGGGGGACTTTTACAAGTCCTGGTCGTGTTGATTTTAGCCAGGGTCAGCTGATAGAAAAGTTTCAATGAGTTAGATAAGGGGTGTATTATCAGGGCTATGTCTCGGAATACTGTCGGTTAGAACTTGTAATACTTGTGTGCCCACACATCAGATTAATATGAAAAAAGATACGAGCAACTCCAAGAACTTTTTATATTTGTATGGATTTCTTATATTACCCCGTTGATGAAATGTAGATCTATTGATGAATTGAGTCAAACTTATTTCAATGCAATCTGTGCCATGGGTATACAAATAGAATACTGTATTTGAGACATGTTTTAATTATTAGAATCTGTCATCAGTATCTCTACATCCATAGGCCGCCGTTTTGAAAAATAATGGAAGACTGTCCTACACTACAGATATATAGTATTATATAAAAACAATTATTTACCTAATAAAAACATACAATTTGGTGGGGACAAACATTATGTAAACTCATTACATTCTTGTTCCTTTGTTATATCCATAGTGGCCATGTTGATAATCGTCATATATAATAATTGCCAAGAGAGGCAACTAATCAAAATTATCATCCTTTTGAAGATGATGCAAATTACTTCAAAAAACATACAGGTAATTTCCAGTTTCATGGTAAATAACGCATATGGGACTACATTTGTAATTTTACATTTAGAGTGTCCTTATCTAAAATTTAAAATTGTCGAAACTATGCAAACATATTCTATTTTTCAAGTGTTGTAATAAGTATGTTAGATGTTGTTCACAGCTGGTTGGCAAAACTAAGTAATATTAGCAGACATACTGCAAATTATCAATTTCTAAATTTTGGTCACAACGACCTCAAACTTCATTTGCATCAATATTAGAGCTAATGGACATGGAACTATGACTTTAAAAGTAGTTGCCTCACGTGGGTATATGTTAATCATCTAATCAAATATATCTTTTCCATGGGTAAATATTTGGAATACACATGTAGACCTACCAAGTGTAATCGTGAGTTATGAAAAAAAAAATCTGTGTTTAGGTGAGTGACCGAGCATGAGTCCAAGTCTGAGATGTGCTCAGATGAAATTGAGCGCAAACGCCATGACATGTCATCATATCCCGTCACTGATGATCACACCGCCTCTGCGACCTTTCCAAATCCTGCCGCATGCAGCAATCCCAGCCCTTTGCACCTGTCAATCAAATGTTCTGTCAAATCCATGTGAGCTTGTTCCAATTATTCTGGAAGGGTGCGCGTGATTCCAAGTGCACGCATGTCACTTTTAGGCTTCTACATGAGATGTGAAAAATAAATGGGTTCAGTAGAGCCTCCAATAAAGGAAAACTTGACTAACAAGACCACTTTTGTAATTCCCATTATTCTGGAAGCATACACTTTAAGTTAGCGTTGACTACGATTTAGCTCTTACATGGGGTATATGAGAGAAATATGTACAGTAAAATCTCCAATTAAGACATTACATGGCGTCTGAACGTTATACAGGAAAGCCTACAATAAAGGAAAACTTGAATATTGAGAGTATTTTTTTACTACATGCACATGGCTTGATTTCTTTCATTGGCCACAGCAACAATCACGTATTCGATATTCGCAGATCCGCAATCCATTGTTGTTGTATTGAGACTGAAAAAGATTGGATAATAGTGTACAGTGTGGGGTAGTCAATGAATGCAAATGTGATGAGGTTGGACATATATATGTGGAAGAAACAGAAAGATCATTGGATGAAGACCTACAGAACACCAGAAATCAATAAGTATAGGTGATAGTAAGTAGCACCAAGAAAAGACTGGTTACCTGGTCAATGGAGACAATCCACTGACATATAAGAATAAAGTCCTTGTGAACGACCAGAATGACAGGGTAAAGAAAAATTCAAGAAACAATTCATATACATGTTAGAAAAGCTTCTTTGAATACGACAGATGGGTACCAAATATCTGATGTGTAATTCCACCTATACTGTGGACGGAGAAAGGATAAACAGGGGCACGGGAGGGGTTGGGGGAGACTGACACCTTGCAAGCCTTGAGTCATAGTGTTTGCATTATGACTCCACGCTATTGAGAAATACAACTAAAAGTGTTTGTCAATATATATTGAGCTATATATTATTAAATTGTGATAGCCGTTAAAATGAAGAACATACTGTATAACATGTGCCCTGGGTATACAAATAAAAATATTGTATTTGCGACATGTTTTAATTATTAAAATGTGCCATCATTATCTCTACATACATATGCTGCAATTTTGAAAATAATAGGAAGATTCCCCTACAAATATATATTAGTCAGGGTGCCAAATGGGATATTTTCCTAACCTCGAGGCGATATAGTTTTTTATGATTGATTTTACATCTTTGGGACCTCACTGCATATCTGGCGGATATCAAGCATGTATCCTTGAGGCCAAATTCAATGGCGTCCAAGATGGCATACACAATTTTGAACTAACTTTTGAACATTAGAATGGAAAGAAAATACCACTTTTTTCAATAGTTTTTTACATCAGCAGTTCATTTCCGATGTTGTTTTTGTGATAACGGGTCACATCCAAGATCCAAGATGGCCGCCACGATATGAAATCATAACTTTTGATCTATTTGACACAGAATAGCAAATAATACCACTTTTTCAATAGTTTTTTTCATCAGCAGTTCATTTCTGATGTTGTTTTTATGATCTGAGGTCACAGTTCCAAGATGGCCGCCAAGATGGCCGCCACACACTGAGAAATCGTAACTTTTGAACTTGTGTGTTTGAATATCAATTACATTTTGCTGTTCAACTTATTCCATTGCAGAGTGATTAGTATATGCATATTTACAATTACAAATTATAATGATTCAGTTACAATTTATTCAATATGACATCGTCAGTGTTAGTATAGCGCTAAAGATATGATACATTTCTTGTTCTCAAAGGCTATGCTTTATTTTTGCAGTCCTCGCCTTTGCAGCTACAAAAGAGTGTGCAGCATAGTCCATTAGCTCTACAGCTGCACCTTTTGCTAAAGCATGGACTTTCACTACAGCAACTGCACTTGATCAGCTTTAGCAGCTGGTTTGGTGCCATTGGAATGTCCTTCGGTACAATGGTTGGGTATAGCATTGAGCTACCCTCTGGGTGATACCACCCATGATCAGTGGGATGGAGAGCCGGAGGGTCTTTTTCCAGGCAATTTGTCCAAGTAGCAACTGTCAAATGGGCTCTGAGAGCATTCTCTTTTAAATGCCTCTTCTGTTGGCGGCAGACTGCAAAGCTTTGGTGGCTCAAGAGAGTTCCTTTTCATCTTAGTTTTCCAAACCTTAACCCTCGCTTCATTGAATGAAGCACAGTCTGACATCCTATAACATGCCAGAATGAAGGCCCTGGCTTCTGTGAATAGCAAGTTATAGTTGTCAGTCATTAGTGCACTACTCCCAAATGAATCAAATTTGATACCACCTGGAAAATAGAAAAATGTGTTACACAAATAGCTATCTAATGATTGTTTTAATAATGAAATATTAGTGAACCAAACATTTGGGCACACAAATTTGTTTACCTGCTCTAAGTACTTTAAGTACGATACTCTTGCCAATACCAAAATAGCTGGCAACCACATCGCAACCTGATAAGGCATGAGCAGCTAAAAGAACCGGGATGATTGAAAGGTTGCAACGAATTGTTGCATCTATGTCTATTACACTACGTCCTTTTTGCGGTGATTGCATGAAAATATTGCTGCAGTTTATCTTTCCATTATGGCGGTGGTGGAGTAATAATGCAAACACATCCGTGTCCTCGGCTACCACGACAAGTGGCTGGTTTCCCGATTCATGAAGAGCTGCCTAAACCAGAGATTGAGATAATTTACCATACTTAGTTCTGTTTATTAAATAACATCCAGAAGGTAGTTATAATAATCAAACATTCATAAAATATTCAATAAGATGTACGTAGAAATGTACCTGCTGCACAATGATGGTGTCTGCTTCTTCTTGAGTAGTAAAAAGATCGTCACGCTGGATTATTTTTCCAATCATGGTATCTCCAGTTGGTCCTGGCAACTCCAATGGAACAGGATCAGGACCAGTCACAATAACGCTGTGTTCAACAATATCATCTTTGTGCGCTATTAAGTCTGCGATAATCATGTTGATAATCTGGACTTTGTTTGAGGTTACTGAGAATAGCACAGACCTAGCTGGTAGACGTGATGTCAGTCTTAGCCGAAAAACTCTGCTAGCTCCCTTCTCTCGCTTCCATCGTGTTACCTCCTTTGTGCTACCAGTGATGTATCTAAAATCATATCAATAGGATACAGTCAAACAGCAGGATATACATCACTGCAAAAGAAACATTCTCATCAGTTAATAAGGATGATTAAGTTTGTATGGATTGATAACATCAATGGAGAGTTTACATACCTGTCAAAAATTAGGTAAACAATAGAAGTCTCCTGGTAACGTCTAACATGCTTACGAAGTGCATCAATGTATGCCTGCACCGTCACATCACCAGCAGGAAACTCTACAACCCAAAGTACTGCACACCCATCAAGAATAACAGCTGCCTTCTTTTTTATGCATCTTCGTGCACACTCAACTGCCATTTCCGTTTTCAAAGTGGTCTTTGTACATGATCTCATTTGTCCATCATCCTCGAACATTGACGTAGCAATAGGTGCTAATTCTGTTGCCAACATATCTGTTATAGATGGCACACCTTCTCGATCAGAAGCCTGAAGAGCAAGAGCTCTTGCATAAAAGATTCCGGTGTCCACAATCTTCTGTCCTGCAACATTTATTGACTTTTTATTGGCAGTCCATGCTATAGCGTTGTTCTTCAGAGGGGCATGAAATGACTCAGGCCAGGAAGCTTCAAACGCTTGCAGTTGACTTTTGCCAAGCTCCACTGCTTGGTCAACATTTATATCTGGATTCAAGGCAACTTCACCTGTCACAATATTGACTAGACCACTAGGGTGTTCCTCTGCATTTAAAGGTTGAATGCACATGTCTAGTTTATCTCGTAAAGCTCTACGATCTATCTCATCACTCTCCATGCGTGCAGTTCCTTCCTCCTTATGTTTGAGCTGGACATTCTCTACATCAGGGTCTCGCATTTCATCTAAACCTGTCGTCAGGGACAGACAATCATGATAGCTGTAAGCCCAAGTTTTGATGCTTTCAGGATTTTTTGTAGAGCCCACAACACCTTCTGAAATAGTTAAGTACCACAATGTTAAATATTCTAGCATTAACGTGAATAGAATGCATATGCATGAAAGTCCTATGAATTTTGTTTATTCATGAAAAAATATTATTACTACAGTGCTTTATACCTGGACCATGCCCTTTTTTTCATCCAAGTGGTTTGAATCCCCATATCACTCCAAATTCCATTCCACAATCCGGCTCGTAGGTGGACAACATGATGTCCTTTCATGAAGTGTTCATACACAGAATCAGGTAGGCATTCCATCGTGCGAAGATAGACAACACCATAACGGGCATACTGGTGGTGTTTGGCAGAAAAAAAAAGAGAGGTAATGACTCTTTCACACACCGTATATGCAATGGAAAATCACCTGTGAAAAACACAAAAATGATGTCAATGTGAACTGCTTCAAATATGCTTTCACCAAGACAAAATATATATTAAGACGTGCCTTTTGTTAATACAAGTATCTTTAAAATTCACCTTCTCTTTCTGCTCTTACAAACTTCATACAGAGAAATGTTGGACGGATAACCACGTCTATCCAGAACTTTGCTGTGCGGCTTTGTGCGCTTACAAGGTCCAAGTGAGTCTGCAGCTCATCCATTGATGAAATGTCCAAAGCAGGATCTGTAGATAAGATGATTGGACGAAGAAGCTCTTCAGTGAGCAGGACAAGGGCACGAAAGTTCTGGGGATACTTCTTTCCAGTGAGCATCTTGGTGACCCCACCAAATGCAGCTTCAAGAACCTCAACGCATCCGCTATCAGCTACTAAACTTCCAATACACCCAATGATGTTTTGTCAAAAATGCATCCCCCTAGCCTAGGTATGAAGTTACTGAATAGCTGAGGAGTATCCCATATAATATGGACAGCAACTTTGTATAACTGTTGATCAGCTGTAAAGATGGTGTACTCCTGGCCAGCTGCTGCTGTGATCTTTTGGGCCTTCAACATAGACGTGTACACAGTTGACGGGTCTGATGGCTTTGCCATGATGAGGGGATGGTAGATAACATGTGTTTTAGGAGTAGGAATACGACCTTCAATCCTGCACTGACTAGTATTCCATCCACTCCACTCTGGTACCTTCTTGTCAGAGGACAGTGTTATCATCTGTAATTGTGACAATTATTAAACATTAATGTTTTGATTGATACTGGGAACAACCAGTGTACTCAGTGTTTTGCCCATCATACAAAAAGAAGAAATATTATTATCCATATTTAATGGAAACTATCATACGTGCACATACCTTGAAGAAAAGGAAATCCAAGTAATTTGCTCTTTCATATGATATTCGCTTAGCCTCGATGAACTCTTCTGGTGGATTAGCAGTGGGCATGTCTGGTGGAAGTGGTTTCTCTGAACCAACATAGGGTACAATTTCATCTTCATCTTCATTGCAGATGGCACTGGACATCTCACTCTTGCTGATCCGAGGTATTGTTCCAACATCTTCTCTTGATGGAGGTGAAGAGTGAGTTTCAATTGTAGCCATATCATATGTTGACACTAGTCCATTCGGGCTACTCAGATTTGCATCAAAATTATCAACTATAATTTGGACAAGACCATTCACTGCTGTTGGTTGCTTGTTTCGCATCTGAGTATATTTGGCTTTGGCTGAGGACTTTTTAAATCTCTTTAGTTCATCATACGAACAACTTACTAGATAATCATGCATGTGAGTAATGATTTTCTTTTTTATGGAAATACACTCCAAGTGATATTTGCAATGGGGTTGATGGTTTTTTAACCCACTAGTAACAATGTTGCCAATGAGAAGTGATGGGAGTGCATCTTCAGTAAATGAGAGTTTTTCCAGGAGCTGTAAGAGGGTGTCTGATGAATAGTCTGCACACATGTCCTTTGAGATTTTTGTACTGTATGTATGATGTTGGTAGTCAATCTCTGAGCAATCTTTCTTAATTTGTTTTGCCACAGTACTCAATGCTGCTTCGATATTGTCATTATCATCATCATCCTTCGCCATCTTTAGGGTAGCTTCATTGTTATCACGAAAAAATATCAGTGAGCGATATCCTGGCGATGACAGAACAATGAGATCATCATCAATATCACAAATAGATCTTATCAGATTTGACCGTTTAATGGGTTTTCCACCTAACTCACAGTACATCTCTTGGAGCTGTAGAGAGTTCCATACCTTTGATCGCTGACTTTTTAGGTGGTTCACAAGGACTTCCATGGTACTCAAATTATTGTCTGCTGGACCTTCTCTCAGTCCTGATGAAAGAGACCTCCCACTAAAAAAACGACTGTAGCATTCTTTGTGATATCTTGCATCAGCTGCATGTAAGTCAGCCGCACACACGGAGAGAGCGGACAGCCGGTCAAGTATAGCTGCAGACCAGTCATCATTACGTTCAAGACATTTCTCTTTTATTCTATCTTCTAAAGATGATTCAGTTTCACGAACCATGTAGGCAGGCTTCCATCGCTTTGGGTTTTTGTAGTCAGGGGTGATATTGCATTCCTCTGCGCAATAGAAACACTGTTCTAGTCGGTCGAAACTGCAAGCATGGGTTGAAGAACGGGTTCGTTTTTCGGGTGGTGCATGATCAGGGAGTGTTCTTTTGGTAAGTGCTCTCTTTGCTTTTGTTAAATAGAGGCTGACACAATTCTTGTGATATTTCACCTGGTGGTTAGGATCATTATCTAACTCAGCCTGAAGCACCGTATGAATATCATCACGCTGCTCTATACTGGCATCTAATATCTTTTGTATTCTGTCCCCGCCACTCTGACTGATTTGTAGTTTTTCATTATCCTTGCATTTGTATAAAGATTTAAATAAGCATGTGTCATTCATATTGAATATTAATAAGCCTCCACCAAAGTACATCAAATAACGCGCAACATGTTTGATTAAGATTTGAAGAAAATCATGATCACAATTCATTTATGAATAATAAGATTTACACATGAATTAAAAAATTCAGTTTTGACTCATCCGTGTTTCATTTTTAAACACATGATTTAAAAAATTCAGTTTTGACTCATCCGTGTTTCATTTTTAAACTGCTGATGTACAAAAATATTCAAAAAGTAATATTACTTGCTGTTCTATGTTAAATATTACAAAAGTTACGATTTCTAATTGTGTGGCGGCCATCTTGGCGGCCATCTTGGATATGTGACCCGTTATCACAAAAACAACATCGGAAATGAACTGCTGATGTAAAAAACTATTGAAAAAGTGGTATTACTTTCCATTCTATGTCAAATAGTTCAAAAGTTATGATTTCTCATTGTGTGGCGGCCATCTTGGACGCCATCTTGAATTTCTAAAAAGCCTCAAGGATACACGCTTGATATCCGCCAGATATTCTTTAAATTTAAGGACTTTGAAATTCTGAGTGCTCACAGGTTTTGACACTTATTAGACGACTGATGAAATGGTGGGTTTTAGATAGAGAGCTGAGAGGGTATGAAATCTGGAATAATGTTAGTCGATGTGAAGTTATTGATTATCTAAATCAGAAGTGCTCGGAGAGGCCAGCGTCGCTAATATAATACAACATTGACTCATGGACTAAGGCTTTTCTAGTGACACTGTGCTTTTGCTAGAGCACTTTCGATCTAGTTGTTCTGGTTATATGTAATTTATTACAAATATAGAAATGTGTTTGTATGTTTGTTGCATTCGTTATCACACTAATATTGCGTAGAAATAATAGAAAAAAAATAAGACTATCAAATTTTCAAAATTGATTAAAGTTGATACATGTATAAACAGGTTTTAACGGCTTGTGTCTTTTTTACTTTTGCCTTGGCAAATCCATTTAGCTAAACTTATTTAAAAAACATGTTTATACTGAATATATCATTCACACAGCAGCTGCAAAAGAAGCAGAAGAAGCAACTATAACATGAATACTATACCAATTGAAGTGGGGACCAATGAGACGGGAGACCAATGAGCGGGGGACCAATGACGGGGGACCAATGAGATGTACCCCCCAATTATTGTGGTTTTTGGCTTTCTTTGCTGTTGTGATCATCAAAAAGATACAATTTTGTTTCAGGCAAAAATATTAATTTGGAATTTTTAACTTTTTCAAGCACATGCGGCTCCTTTTCAAATGTCTTAACAATTTGCCAAGAGACCTTATGATTACAAATGTGTAATATTATATTATACCCATCGTTCTGTATTATACATTATAATATGTTGATTAGTGTCTGATTTTTGTACTACAATTATTATTAGTCTTCATAATTTATTTGAAAAGGAGTCTCATGTGCTTGAAAATATTATAATTCAAAATAAAATATATTTAACTGAAACAGAATTGTCCCTTATTGATGATCACAGGAGCAAAGAAAACCAAAAACCACAATGAGACCCACTGCTGTGTGCCACATACATAGAAAATTTATCATGACAACAATTATTCACCTAATGAAAATATCCAATTTGTTAGAGACAAACATAATGTTTCTGTGGTAAGCTCATTTCATTTTTTTTTCCTTGTAATATTCATAGAGGCGATGTCTATAATCGTCATATATAATAATTGCCAAGATTGGCAATTAATCAAAATTATCATCCTTTTGAAGATGATGCAAATAAACATGCAGAACCATTCCGGTTTCATCATTAATAACACAGGGTGGATTCATATTATATAAAAGTGTCCTTGTTCAAAAATTAAAATTGTCCAAACTACGCAAACCTATCCTAATTGTCAAGTGTTGTATTAAGTATGTTAGATTGTGTTCACAACTGGTTGGCAAAAATATGTAATGTAAGCAGATACAATGTCAATTATAAATTTCTAAATTTTGGTCACAATGACCTCAAACTTGATTTGCATCAATACCAGAGCTAAAAGACATGACATCATGATTTCAAAAGTAATTTTCCCACATAAGTCTATTTTAAGTAATTAAATGAGAATAAAGTTGTACCATCCATGGCTAAATATTTTATCATATAGTATCATATATATATTATATTATATAATATAAATAATTATAAATATTATATGATATAAATATTATATGGCTAATATTGTGGAATACACCTCTACCAAGAGTATTTTTTTATTAATGAAAATATTTTTTTTCTTTTAAGCTGAGTGACTGAGCATGAGTCCACATCTGTGATGTGCTCAGAGGAAATTGAGCGCAAACCCCATGACATGTCATCATATCCCGCCACTGATGATCACGCCGCCCCTGCGACCTTTCCAAATCCAGCCACATGCAGCAATCCCGGCCCTTTGCACCTGTCAATCAAATGTTCTGTCAAATCCATGTGAGCTTATTCCAATTATTATGGAAGGTTGCCCGTGATTCCCAATGAGGCTCCTATATGGTGTGAAAAAGAAATATGTACAGTAACACCACCACCTTTGTAACTCCCATTATTCTAGAAGCAAGCACTTGATTTAAGTTAGCGTCGACTACAATTTAGCTCTTACATGGGGTATAAGAGAGAAATATGTATAGTAAAGACTTCAATTAGGACATTACATGGGGTGTGAACTGTATACAGGAGAGCCTACAATAAAGGAAAACTTGAATAAATTGATTATTTTTTTTGAAACATGACCAGAGTTCCTTCCATGGGTACACAATCGCCTACCCTACAGCAAGATGGTATCCAAGTTGAACAGGGAAGGAGACGTTTTCTCATATGATTGACAGAAAGCAGGAGATAGTGAAATGTGTGAAATGTTGTCTCTGTGTAACCCCAGCCTACATACGTGGTCACACGATATAGTCAAATGGAAGCTATAATCTTCAGCTAAGTCAATATAGTGGTGGGAACTTGCTTGCCATAACAGAGAGAGAGTAGAATTAAACTAAGAAGAGAAAATCACATCCCGTGATTTTATCTTGTGTTGTAACAAAGTATGAAGAAAGGATCTCTTTTGCAGGCCCTGGTCAGGCTTTTAGCCAGGGCCACCTGAACTGAAAAGATTCAATGAGATTTAGTCCAGGGTAAATACTCTTTGTCATCAGGACTTATCTTATTATTCTGTCGGTTAGCAAACTTATATGGTTTATTTATATACCCTGCTGATGATATCTACATACTATTATATTGCCATTTTGAAAGGCTTATTTCCAATGCAATCTGTGATATAGTATACTTATAAATAATAGTGTTTGAGACATGTACCTAATATTAGAATGTGCCATTGGTAACTCAACATATGAGCCGCCATTTTTCCGTGGTAAGAGATATACTTATTTTAACAACAATTATTTACCTAATATAATGTTAATGGTGGCCATGTTTATAATCGTAAGCTAACTTATTTTGCATTCCTTTAATTGCCATAATCGCCATGTTTATAATCGTCATATAATGTATATTAATTGCCATAATCGGCAACCAATTTTCACCTTTAGATGAGGTAAATTACTACAACCACCATACAGATCCTCTGCGGTTACATCATACATAAGACATAGTGTGATATATTTTTTATATAAAAGTGTCCTTTATTCAAAAATCAAAATTGTCAAAACCATGCAAACATATCCTATTCTTCAAGTGTTGAGTTAAAATTATGTTTTGATTTCGTTCATAACTGGTGGGTAAAATATGTAATGTAAGCAGATATACTGTAAGTTATCCAATTTTCAAATTTGGTCACAAACAACCTCAAACTTCATTTGCATCAATATCAGAGCCTAATGGACATGAACTATGACTTTCAAAAGTAGTTTTCACGTGGGTTTATTTAATTATCTAAATCAAATAATTGTGTCATCCATGGGTAAATATTTGGAATACACATCTAGGCCTACCAAGAATTATGCGTGTTTTAATGAAAAAAATCTGTGTTTAGGTGAGTGACCGAGCATTGAGTCCAAGTCTGTGATGTGCTCAGATGAAATTGAGCGCCAAACCCCATGAAATGTCATCATATCCGTCACTGATGATCACACCGCCCCTGTGACCTTTCCAAATCCTGCCGCATGCAGCAATCCCGGCCCTTTGCACCTGTCAATCAAATGTTCTGTCAAATCCATGTGAGCTTGTTCCAATTATTCTGGAAGGGTGCGCGTGATTCCAAGTGCACGCATGTCACTTTTAGGCTTCTACATGAGATGTGAAAAATAAATGGGTTCAGTAGAGCCTCAATAAAGGAAAAAACTTGACTAACAAGACCACTTTTGTAATTCCCATTATTCTGGAAGCATACACTTTAAGTTAGCGTTGACTACGATTTAGCTCTTACATGGGGTATATGAGAGAAAAATGTACAGTAAAATCTCAATTAAGACATTACATGGCGTCTGAACGTTATACAGGAAAGCCTACAATAAAAGGTGAAAACTTGAATATTGAGGTTTTTTTTTTACTACATGCACATGGCTTGATTTCTTTCATTGGCCACAGCAACAATCACGTATTCGATATTCCGCAGATCCGCAATCCATTGTTGTTGTATTGAGACTGAAAAAGATTGGATAATAGTGTACAGTGTGGGGTAGTCAATGAATGCAAATGTGATGAGGTTGGACATATATATGTGGAAGAAACAGAAAGATCATTGGATGAAGACCTACAGAACACCAGAAATCAATAAGTATAGGTGATAGTAAGTAGCACCAAGAAAAGACTGGTTACCTGGTCAATGGAGACAATCCACTGACATATAAGAATAAAGTCCTTGTGAACGACCAGAATGACAGGAGTAGAAAAATTCAAGAAACAATTCATATACATGTTAGAAAAGCTTCTTTGAATACGACAGATGGGTACCAAATATCTGATGTGTAATTCCACCTATACTGTGGACGGAGAAGGATAAACAGGGGGCACGGGAGGAGGTTGGGGGAGACTGACACCTTGCAAGCCTTGGAGTCATAGCGTTTGCATTATGACTCCACGCTATTGAGAAATACAACTAAAAGTGTTTGTCAATATATATTGAGCTATATATTATTAAATTGTGATAGCCGTTAAAATGAAGAACATACTGTATAACATGTGCCCTGGGTATACAAATAAAATATTGTATTTGCGACATGTTTTAATTATTAAAATGTGCCATCATTATCTCTACATACATATGCTGCAATTTTGAAAATAATAGGAAGATTCCCCTACAAATATATTATATATAGGAATATATGTCAACAATTATTGGGGTCATCTCTATAATCTTCCGCCTCATTGGTCCCCCGTTTCATTGGTCCCCCATCACGGAATATAATACTGCTAGATATGCGGTTTTCATGGGTGGATCTAAGTGCTGAGGATGAGGGCTATATATTTAAGGACATAGTCCACCCTTCTTTAAACTCTTTGAAATTCTGAGTGCTCACAGGTTTTGACACTTATTAGACGACTGATGAAATGGTGGGTTTTAGATAGAGAGCTGAGAGGGTATGAAAATCTGGAGATAATGTTAGTCGATGTGAAGTTATTGATTATCTAAATCAGAAGTGCTCGGAGAGGCCAGCGTCGCTAATATAATACAACATTGACTCATGGACTAAGGCTTTTCTAGTGACACTGTGCTCTTTGCTAGAGCACTTTCGATCTAGTTGTTCTGGTTATATGTAATTTATTACGAATATAGAAATGTGTTTGTATGTTTGTTGCATTCGTTATCACACTAATATTGCGTAGAAATAATAGAAAAAATAAGACTATCAAATTTTCAAAATTGATTAAAAGTTGATACATGTATAAACAGGTTTTTAACGGCTTGTGTCTTTTTACTTTTGCCTTGGCAAATCCATTTAGCTAAACTTATTTAAAAAACATGTTTATACTGAATATATCATTCACACAGCAGCTGCAAAAGAAGCAGAAGAAGCAACTATAACATGAATACTATACCAATTGAAGTGGGGACCAATGAGACGGGAGACCAATGAGACGGGGGACCAATGAGACGGGGGACCAATGAGATGTACCCCCAATTATTGTGGTTTTTGGCTTTCTTTGCTGTTGTGATCATCAAAAAGATACAATTTTGTTTCAGGCAAAAATATTAATTTGGAATTTTTAACTTTTTCAAGCACATGCGGCTCCTTTTCAAATGTCTTAGCAATTTGCCAAGAGACCTTATGATTACAAATGTGTAATATTATATTATACCCATCGTTCTGTATTATACATTATAATATGTTGATTAGTGTCTGATTTTCTTGTACTACAATTATTATTAGTCTTCATAATTTATTTGAAAAGGAGTCTCATGTGCTTGAAAATATTATAATTCAAAATCAATATATTTAACTGAAACAGAATTGTCCCTTATTGATGATCACAGGAGCAAAGAAAACCAAAAACCACAATGAGACCCACTGCTGTGTGCCACATACATAGAAAATTTATCATGACAACAATTATTCACCTAATGAAAATATCCAATTTGTTAGAGACAAACATAATGTTTCTGTGGTAAGCTCATTTCATTTTTTGTTTCCTTGTAATATTCATAGAGGCGATGTCTATAATCGTCATATATAATAATTGCCAAGATTGGCAATTAATCAAAATTATCATCCTTTTGAAGATGATGCAAATAAACATGCAGAACCATTCCGGTTTCATCATTAATAACACAGGGTGGATTCATATTATATAAAAGTGTCCTTGTTCAAAAATTAAAATTGTCCAAACTACGCAAACCTATCCTAATTGTCAAGTGTTGTATTAAGTATGTTAGATTGTGTTCACAACTGGTTGGCAAAAATATGTAATGTAAGCAGATACAATGTCAATTATAAATTTCTAAATTTTGGTCACAATGACCTCAAACTTGATTTGCATCAATACCAGAGCTAAAAGACATGACATCATGATTTCAAAAGTAATTTTCCCACATAAGTCTATTTTAAGTAATTAAATGAGAATAAAGTTGTACCATCCATGGCTAAATATTTTATCATATAGTATCATATATATATTATATTATATAATATAAATAATTATAAATATTATATGATATAAATATTATATGGCTAATATTGTGGAATACACCTCTACCAAGAGTATTTTTTTATTAATGAAAATATTTTTTTTCTTTTAAGCTGAGTGACTGAGCATGAGTCCACATCTGTGATGTGCTCAGAGATGAAATTGAGCGCAAACCCCATGACATGTCATCATATCCCGCCACTGATGATCGCCCCTGCGACCTTTCCAAATCCAGCCACATGCAGCAATCCCGGCCCTTTGCACCTGTCAATCAAATGTTCTGTCAAATCCATGTGAGCTTATTCCAATTATTATGGAAGGTTGCCCGTGATTCCCAATGAGGCTCCTATATGGTGTGAAAAAGAAATATGTACAGTAACACCACCACCTTTGTAACTCCCATTATTCTAGAAGCAAGCACTTGATTTAAGTTAGCGTCGACTACAATTTAGCTCTTACATGGGGTATAAGAGAGAAATATGTATAGTAAAGACTTCAATTAGGACATTACATGGGGTGTGAACTGTATACAGGAGAGCCTACAATAAAGGAAAACTTGAATAAATTGATTATTTTTTGCTTACGTGCACATGACCAGAGTTCCTTCCATGGGTACACAACAATCGCCTACCCTACAGCAAGATGGTATCCAAGTTGAACAGGGAAGGAGACGTTTTCTCATATGATTGACAGAAAGCAGGAGATAGTGAAATGTGTGAAATGTTGTCTCTGTAACCCCCAGCCTACATACGTGGTCACACGATATAGTCAAAATGGAAGCTATAATCTTCAGCTAAGTCAATATAGTGGTGGGAACTTGCTTGCCATAACAGAGAGAGTAGAATTAAACTAAGAAGAGAAAATCACATCCCGTGATTTTATCTTGTGTTGTAACAAAGTATGAAGAAAGGGGGACTTTTGCAGGCCCTGGTCAGGCTTTAGCCAGGGCCACCTGAACTGAAAAGATTCAATGAGTTAGTCCAGGGGTAAATACTCTTTGTCATCAGGACTGTATCTTATTATTCTGTCGGTTAGCAAACTTATATGGTTTTCTTATCATATTTACCCTGCTGATGATATGTAGATCTATTATATTGATGTATTGAGTCAGGCTTATTTCAATGCAATCTGTGCCATGAGTATACTTATAAAATAGAGTGTTTGAGACATGTTTTGATTATTAGAATGTGCCATTGGTATCTCTACATACATAGGCCGCCATTTTGAAAAACAACAACAACAGAGATATAGTCACATATAACAACAATTATTTACCTAATATAAGCATGCAATCTGCCGGAACCAAACAACATGTTTCCGTGGTAAGCTAACTTATTTTGCATTCCTTTGTAATGTTAATGGTGGCCATGTTTATAATCGTCATATACATGTATATTAATTGCCATAATCGGCAACCAATCAAAATTATCACCTTTATGAAGATGAGGTAAATTACTACAACCACCATACAGATCCTCTGCGGTTACATCATACATAAGACATAGTGGACGTATTTTATATAAAAGTGTCCTTATTCAAAATCAAAATTGTCAAAACCATGCAAACATATCCTATTCTTCAAGTGTTGAGTTAAGTATGTTTGATTTCGTTCATAACTGGTGGGTAAAAATATGTAATGTAAGCAGATATACTGTAAGTTATCAATTTTCAAATTTGGTCACAACAACCTCAAACTTAATTTTCATTAATATCAGAGCCAAAAGACATGACTCACGATTTCAAAAGTAATTTTCTCACATAAGTTTATTTCAATTATCTAAATGAATATAATTGTGTCATCCATGGGTAAATATTTGGAATACACCTCTACCAAGAGGAATTATGCTGTTTTAATGAAAATAATTCTTACTGTTAAGCTGAATGACTGAGCTTGAGACTACATCTGTGATGTGCTCAGGTGAAATTGAGCGTGAACCCCATGAAATGTCATCATATCCCGCCACTGATGATCACACCGCCCCTGTGACCTTTCCAAATCCTGCCGCATGCAGCAATCCCGGCCCTTTGCACCTGCCAATCAAATGTTGTGTCAAATCCATGTGAGCTTATTCCAACTATTCTGGAAGGGTGCGCGTGATTCCAAGTGCACGCATGTCACTTCTAGACTCCTACATGGTGTGAAAAAGAAATGTGTAGAGTAGAGCCTCCAATAAAGGAAAACTTGACTAACGAGACCACCTTTGTAATTCCTATTATTCTGGAAGGATGCACTGGATTTAGACGTAGCATGGACTAGATTTAGCCCCTTACATGGGGTGGGAAAGACAAGTATGTCTGTCTCCATTTAGCACATTGCATGGGGTCTGAACTGTATACAGGAACGCCTTCATTTAGGGACGTTGCAATATTTACCAGGAAGGGGGACCGGTGCATTTGGTAGGGGGACAGGTACTTTTTTCAAGGTGCAAACTAGGGGGACCGGATGATTTTTCATTCTAGTTGGGCATGAGACATGTACTTTTTTCAGCTGCTGAAATCCCACCTCGACGTGAGCGAATCGGTACAAATTAATCACGCGAATATTCATGGGAGGGGACGCGGACTTTTTTTATGAATAGAGGTCATGGGACATCAGTTTTTTTCTCATCACATCAGCAGGGGACAAGACCTTTTTTCAGACAAGTTTTTCGATACGCACCGGTCCCCCCACCTGTTAAATATTGCACCGTCCCTTAAGAAAGGT
Organism: Streblospio benedicti; assembly: GCA_019095985.1. Lineage (NCBI taxonomy): Eukaryota > Metazoa > Annelida > Polychaeta > Spionida > Spionidae > Streblospio > Streblospio benedicti. The sequence goes on from CM032662.1 coordinate 11,381,313, forward strand.
AATCACCTACCCGGAAACAGGATGCTTAATCCACAGAAACTATCAATTAAAAACGGGACGAAAAACCACTGCAACCACTTTCTATAATGGACGTTCATATGGAAACTGCATGCGATTTCTACCCATGACATGCAGAGTCAATTTCCAGTTTGCATGAATTGGTAACATATCTTTATGTAGACTAATACTAGTAGTAGGACTATTCATCTAGATTATATTTAACTACACTACACTACTACTTACTATTTACAACACACTGACGTTGCGGCGACCATCGCGGTGTCTTCAACAGAATGACTGTTTTGGTACGATGACGTCACAATGGCGCGAACTGGGTTTCCGCCAGGTGGAGTTCCTGGCGGAAAGCAGACGGAGGAGGTTCGGTTATACCGTAGAATATATCCCACTTCTGAGCAGATCCCCAAGTTCTATGGGTTACCCAAAATCCACAAGAAAGACACCCCACTCAGACCTATTGTATCAGGGATAGGGAGCATCACATATCCAGCAGCTAAATTCTTGTCTAGCATACTTAACCCTTTGAAAGGTAAAACCAAGCACTCCATCAAGAATAGCGAAGATTTTGTGAAGAAAATTAGAGATCTAGAAATTCCACCTCCTAGAGTCCTAGTATCATACGATGTCTCCGCGTTGTTCACCAGCATCCCCATAGAAGAAGCCATCTCGGTTATCAGTAGAAGACTGATTGAAGATGAGACTCTTCCAGAGAGATGCGAGTTAGATGTTGAGCAAATTATTACCATCCTGAAGTTTTGTCTCGAAACCACCTACTTTGTGTCGAACGGGGTCTTTTACAGACAAATCCAAGGAGCTCCGATGGGCTCTCCTGTCTCACCGGCTGTCGCAGACCTAGTGATGGAAGATTTTGAACAGAGAGCACTTAAGAACCCCCAGTGAATCCATCGGTGTGGTTCCGTTATGTGGATGACACCTTCACGGTCCTACCACAGAATCAGATTGAGGAGTTTTCAACTTACTTGAATTCCCTTAGCCAGAGTATTCAATTCACCATAGAAGGTGAGATTGATCAAAAACTTGCCTTCCTAGACACTCACATTGAGAGGAAACAAGACGGATCCCTGAAGACTAGTGTTTATAGGAAGCCCACACACACTGATCAGTACTTGAACTGGGACTCCAACCATCATCTTGAACACAACGCTCGGTAGTCCGCACACTCCTAAGGAGAGCCGAACATCTGGTAACCGAGGAGGAAGACCGTGTGAAAGAGGTGAAACATGTGAAACAAGTGCTGAAAGTAAATGGATACAAGCCCTGGGCGTTCAAAGTTCCTTCCAAAAAGAGAACAGAAGAACCGTCTGAAACCAGTGACAATACGGCTAAGAAGTTCCCTGTGAGAATTCCGTATGTGAAAGGCACATCTGAAACTATGCAGAGGATCCTTAAGAAACATGGTGTCCCGTCTTTCCATAAGCCTTTCAACACGCTTAGGAGCCTGCTAGTTAGACCCAAGGACAAAGACGACCCAAAGAAAATGTGTGGAGTGTTGTATGACATCTCATGCCCTTCATGCCATGAAACATACATTCGGGAAACTGGCAGGAATCTGCAAACGAGACTGAAGGAACACCTGAACCCGCATAGTACCCAGTCTGCCATACAGATCCATACAGAGAATACTGGACATCTATTCAGTAGAGAGTCAGCCAGAGTCATAGGCAGAGAAGATCAGCCCGTCCGACGTAAGATCTTGGAAGCCATCAAGATCTACACGCACTGCCCGAAGCTCAACCTCAACCAAGGCAGGAGCATCCCCCCGAACCTCCTCCATCTGCTTTCCGCCAGGAACTCCACCTGGAGGAAACCCAGTTCGCGCCATTGTGACGTCATCGTACCAAAACAGTCACTCTGTTGAAGGCACCGCGATGGTCGCCGCAACGTCAGTGTGTTGTAAATAGTAAGTAGTAGTGTAGTGTAGTCAAAGTATTTGCAAGCACATAGGCAGCCATTTAGATAAAAAAATGACTGCCCAGGACATCCTATAATATAACATTCTTTTGTCACATTCATGACTGCATAAGTTGTAACCATTCAAAATTTCATTAATTCAAATATAGATAGAAATTACCCAATCATCGTAAAGTGGTGACACTTACCGGGTTAATTATATATAGCACACAAAGCTGGCAAGTGGACTAATTGCACACAAAAATATCCTCGTTCAAAATTTAAAATTGTTCAAATCATGCAAACATATCCTAATCTTTAAGTGATGTATTAATTACATTATTCTTTATTCACCACTGTGTTGTCCGAAAGAAGAAATATTCCCAGATATACTGCAAATTATAATCTTTAAATTACAGTCACAACGACCTTCTTTATTTTCTAAATTATTAACAGAGGATAAGAGACATGAAGTAATGATTTTAAAAGAAGTGGTCAACCCTTTACATATATTTTAATTGTGCAATTAAATATATGTCTAAATATTTGGAATACATGTGTACAATGTGTGATTGTGTGCTCATTATAGTGGTCCCACGTATGTATGTTTTCAATATCTAACTAACTATGTATTCCAAGGGTACATATTTGGAACTGCACCCTTTCCAAATCCTGCTGCGTGGGGCAATTCCGGCCGTTTGCTCTTGTCAATCAAATTTTCTGTCAGATCCATGTGATGTTATTCCAATTATTGTAGAAGTGTGTGCAGGAATCCAAGTGCACCACACCAGTTTTAGACCCCGTTTGATTGACAAAAATAAGGAACAAGTGAATCTTGGGCATAGGAATGCTCCTATACAAACGTGATAAAAAATCTAGTGCCCTGTTGCTGCAACATTAGCAAAATATCATAAAGGCACATTATCAGGTGGTGGGGCTGGGTGGGGGAATAAAAAAATCTCCGTTTCCTGATTGCAAGTGGGTACGGGAAGGTTGGTTGAAGATGAAACCACTTTCTCCATTTACATAGAAAGTGCATGTGATATCAACTCACGGCGTGCAAAGTCACTTTCCAGGTTGCACGAGTTGAGAGCTTTGTATCTTCATTGTTCATGTATTCTTTTCTGTTTTGAACGTATTTTTATAAGCATTTGTTAGTTCATAGGCGGCCATTTTGAAGAAAAAGTTGTCTATTCTACAAACATATACTATCATACAACAAAAGTTATTAGCTAATAAAATTTAGAGACAAATATCATGTTTGTATGGTATACAGCAGTCAGATGGTTTGTTCCTTCGTTATATTAAAGAAGGCCATTTCAAAATTATTAATTAAAATGATTGCCCAAAAAGGCAACCATGCAAAATTGTTTTATTTTGAACTATGTAAAACGATGAGACTGTGGAAACATTATTGATGACTCTTTCCAGGTTCGTTACATAGCACACAGTGCTGACAAGTTGACTAATATAAAATAAAAAGCCCTTAAATAAAATTCACAATTTCCAAATCTTGCAAAAATATCCTATTTTTCAAGTGTTGTATTCAGTATGTTATTCATTTTCACCACTGGTTGTCCAATGTTAGCAAATTAACTGCAAATCATACATTTTTAAATTTCGATCACAATGACCTCATTCTGTAAAGAAAGTGACTTGGAAGCAGCGCATCACGACAAAGCGGGTGTCACGGGTGACACGGGTGTCATGCACGTGTCACCCTACCGTGGAATTGATCGGGTATAAAGGCTAGATGACAAGAACATACAAGTGTGGCAGACCATAGTCCATATGTGATTAAAAGCTGGCTAACAATGATCATATCTCTAAACATGAAAGGCTTGCCTAACAGTCTAAAGTGCCTTTCCATGCACCGGTCTAGTGTGAAGAAGAGATCATGAGTTCGAGTCCACGGCCTTCCAAATGTTTACAGGGTTCTCCGAAAATTTCACATCACTTCATTTAAATCAATGTCAGAGGCTACGAGACCTAAAATTGTGATTTCAAAAAAAGGTTCCCATCTAAAAATATTTCAATTATCCAATTGGGACATACGTTTTGAAAAGGTAAATATTTGGAATATGTGCGTACTATGAGTAATTGTGTGCTCATAGTTTAGGTGAGCGCCTGAGTACGAGTCCTCAACTGTGAATGAATCAGGTGAAATTGAGCGCAAACCCCATGACATGTCATCATATTCCACCACTGATGATCACACCGCCCCTGTGACCTTTCCCAATCCTGCCGCATGCAGCAATACCGGCCCTTTGCATCTGTCAATCAAATGTTCTGTCAGATCCATGTGAGCTTATTCCAATTATGCTGGAATCGTGTTCATGATCCTAAGTGCACGCACACCACCTTTAGGCTTCTACATGAGGTCAAAAAGAGAAATGTATACAGTAGAACCTCCCATATATGAATACTTGAATGAGGAGACCACCTCTATAGGTCTAATTAGTCTAGATGGATGCACTTGATGAGTGCATGGACCAAATGAAAGGTCTTAAAAGGAAACGTGTGCAATAAAATTTCCAATTAGGACCAATTCTATAATGAGCTCATATGTATTCCAAGGGTACCTACATACGGTCAGAAAATATAGAATCCAAGAAAGGATTTTTCCTATGTGATTGACAGAAAGACGGAGGACATGAATCAACGGCATGGGAATGCTGCAATGCAAATATTATGCATTGTTTTTGTTTGTGCACGTCATATTCATGGCGACCATTTTAAAAATCATCACTTTTATTAATTGCCTAAAAAAGAGGCAACTTATGCAAATTTTATTTAATATTATGATAGGAAATGAATCACTAGCAAGTTATCTTAATGACACTTGTCAGGTTCATTATTTATAGCACACTAGCAGGCCCGCGTCCTACGGACGCAAATGGATAGTCCATAAATTTTAACAGCACGACGATTAATCTCAACAGTCGGTGCGGTTTTGGTTTCCGTGTCGAGTAGGCGGGGACGTTGTGAAACTATTATCGGGACAGTCGTTTTTACGAACGCCACGCAGACACCCAATATGGCGGCGCAACCCGTTGTCGACTCGACATTTACGAAGCAGTTTTCTCGTAAATTTAGAGAGATTGAAACGCACAGTGATTATGGGAACATTGAAATAGTAGTAAGGCAGGGAACGCGTCTAGGTTTGAAGCGCAAAACGGCACTGGTGGGTAAAAAATGTCCGAAATTCGAGATTCACTACGGGGGCGCCGCTTTCGAAGCAAGTTCAGTAATTATATATTAATAGGACTAACAAATGGACTAGTTTTGAATAAAAGTGCTGATAATCAAAATTTACAGTTGTCTAAACTATGCAATATATCCTAATTTTCAAGTGCTGCATTAAGTATATCATTCTTTTTTTACCACGGCATTGGAAAAAAGAAGTAATATTGCCAGATAAACTGCAAGTTATTGAATTTTAGTTTTGGTCACAACGACCTCATAATTCATTAAATCAATATCAAGACCTGAATTTATGATTTTAAAAGTAGTTGTCCTACATAAGTATATTTCAGTTATTTAATAATTAAATATGGCTTCCAACAGTAAATATTCAAAATACACCTGTACGAAGTGTAATTTTGTGTGTTGGAAAAAAAAAGAATTTGTCATCGTTTAGCTGAACGACTGAGCATGATTCTGCATCTGTGATGTGTATGAATAAAATTGAGCGTGAACCCCATACGAAGTCATCATATTCCGCTACTGATGATCACGCCGCCCCTGCAACCTTTCCAAATCCAGCCGCATGCAGCAATCCTGGCTCTTTGCACCTGTCAATCAAATGTTCTGTCAAATCCATGTGAGCTTATTCCAATTATGCTGGAAGGGTGGGCGTGATTCCAAAGGCATGCGCATCACCTTTAGACCCCTACATGAGGTCAAAAAGAGAAATGTATACAGTAGAACCTCCCATGTATGAATGCTTGAATAAAGAGACCTCCTCTGAAAGTCTAATAGAAACACATGCAATAAAATTTCCAATTATGAGCAATCCTATAATAAGATCATTTGTATTCCAAGGGTACTCTACATACGGTCAGAAAATATAGGCTCCAAGAAGGGATTTTTCTCATGTGCAAATATTATGCATTATTTTGTTTGCGCACGCCATATTCATGCCTTTCATGGCGACCATTTTAAAAATCATCAATTTTAATAATTGCCTGTAAAGGAGGCAACTATGCAAATTTTACTTAAAACACGATAGGAAATGAATCACCAGCAAATAATCGTTGATGACACTTGCCAGGTTCATTATCGATAACACGTAGGGTTGACAAATGGATTAATTTCTAATAAAAGTGCTGCTACTCAAAATTTACAATTGTCTAAAGTATGCAAATATTTTCTATATTTCAAGTGTCGCATCGAGTGGGTCATTCCTTTTTTACTACTGAGTGGCGAAAAGAAGTAATGTTAGCAGATAAACTGCAAATTATAGATCTTTAAATTTTGGTCACAACGACCTCATACTTCTTTTACATCAATAGCAAGACCTGAATTTATGATTTTGAAAATAGAAGTCCTACATACGCATATTTCAGTTTTTTAATAAAATTTGTGTTTTCCAACGATAAATATTTCAAATGCGCCTGTTCTTAGTGTAATTGCATGAGTTGAAAAATACAAGAATCTTTGTTGTTTAGCAGAATGTGCTCAGAGGAAATTGAGCGCAAATTCCATGACATGTCATCATATCCCGCCACGGATGATCACACCGCCCCTGCGACCTTTCCAAATCCAGCCGCGTGCAGCAATCCCGGCTCTTTGCACCTGTCAATCAAATGTTCAATCAAACACAACCCTGGTGGAGGCCCAAATATATAACGTCCTGGAGGCCACGTGTGATACCATTTGCATGGAATACCAATTTATTTTTTTCTTTACCTATGTCATATTCATGGTGGTCATTTTGAAAATCATGAATTAAAACAATTGCCCAATGTTGGGCAACAAACAAAATTTCATACAAATTGCATCATAATAGTGCAATATAATAGCTATACCCAAATGGTATGGGAAAAATTTGAAACCCTTAGATTAGCATCATAATACAGCGCATAGGGTTGACAAGCTGTAATTAGTTTTTACAACTGGTCAAATCACGCACAAATATCCTAATGGTCAAGTGTATATTATTCTTTATTTATCACACTGTTAGCCAAAACAAGTAATGTTAGCAATTATACTTCAAACTATATGTTTTATAAATTTTGGTCATAACCACCTCATTATTTATCTAAATCAATGTCAGCAATGATTGAATTAGACAAAGAAACAAACCTATAAGAGAAGTTATGTTAGCAGATATACGGCAAATTATTGATTTTTAAATCCTGGTCACAACGTCTTCATACTTCATTTCAATCTATAGTAGAATCCTAGAGACCTTTATGATTTAGAATTTAGTGGTCTTCGATCTTGTCTTGCCTTCCAAGGGTAAACATTTTGAATACATGAGTTGTAAAGTGTAAGTGTGTCGGTTCAAAAGAGGGAACGAATTTTCATAATTTGGGGTGAACAACTGAGCATGAGTCCACATGTAAGATGAGATGAGATGAAATTGTGCGCAAACCCCATGACATGTCAAGATATCCTGCCACTGATGATCACAGCGCCCCTGCGACCTTTCCAAATCCTGCTGAATTGGGCAATCCCGACCCCATGCACCTGTCAATCAAATGTTCTGTCAGATTCATGTGAGATTATTATAATTATTTTTGAAGGGTGTGCTTGATTGTAAGTTCATGCGTACCAGTAGATCTGAAAGAGAAATGTGTACAGTAGTACTTCCATTAAAGGAGGGCTTGTATAAAGAAAGCCCCTATGTAAGTCTAATACAGTCGGTAAAGATGCCCTTGATTTCAAGTGAGCGTGGACCACTAGTAGGGTTGTCTTTTTATTGTTCATCATGTAGTTGTTAGACGGTCATTTTGAAAAATAAAATGAAATCAAGATGACTGCCCTAAACATATATACAAATATATAACAAAAACTATCTAGCTAATATAATCAGACCGTTTGAATACAGGCCAATATCATGTTTGTATGGTGTAAACATCTATTCTTCTTTTTCCTATGTCATATTCATGACGGCCATTTTTGTAAATCATCAATTAAAATCGATTGCCGAATGTTGGGCAACCAAGCAAAATTTTATATAAATTCATCATAGCTTTTCATACATAGTAGGAAAAGGGGATATATTCCTTCAAATCCTTTCCATCAGCATCATTATATAGCGCCTGCAAGTGGTTTAATTTCACATAAAAATGACCTTGGTTCAAATTTACAATTGTTAAAATAATGCAAAAACATCCTAATTTTCAAATGTTGTATAAGGATATTATTGTTTAGTCACTATTGCGTAGGAGGAAGAAGGAATATTGACAGATGTACTGCATATTTTCAATTTTAAAATTTTCATCACAACGACCTTCAACTTTAAATACATAAATAGCAGACGCTAATACCACCCCTTTGCACCTGCCAATCAAAAGTTCTGTCAAATTTATGGGTCTAAATTTTGTGATTTTTGGAATAGTTATGGGTCTAAATTTTGTGATTTTTGGTATAGCTATGGGCTTGAAATTAAAATTACATATATTGTCAGTGTTAGTTCATTTTGTTTGATACTTATATTTTTTTAATATTTTGTTGATAAAATGTTAACAGTTTGTAGTTTCATTATTTGGTAGGTATAGACATGGGTAACTTTTTCATCGTCAAGGTATAGATATGGTTCACTTTTTCATGCCAAATTAGTATATCGATGGGTACTGTTTCTACGTTAGAAATGTCACACACGTACCAATTTTTGAGGAAAGACCACCCACCCCTACCGAGGTGGTTCCACAAATGTACATTTAAATTATCTAGGATCACAACGCCCCAACAACCCTTCAAAATCATTCTGCATGGGGCAATCCAGGCTCTTTGCGCCTGTCAATCAAATGTTCTGTCAAATCCATGTGAGCTTATTCTTATTATTCTGGAAGCGTGCTAGAAAATTGATTAAATATACCACATCTGTGATTCCTAAAATTCTGGAAGGATGCACCTGATTGCAAGTGAGCATGGATCACGCGTTAACAATTTACATGGATTATAAAAGACAAATATCTACAGTAAAACCTCCGATTAAGAGCTTACATTGGGTATGAAATGTGTGCAGAAAAAACACTCATAAAGGAAGACTTGACTATAGAGACCACCTCTGTCAGTCCAATTAGTCTGGAAGGATGCACTTGATTCCAAGCGAGGGTGGACCACTGGAGTTGGTAGCAGGCCTGTGTGGTTATTGTTCATGCACTATAAGATAACAAAAACTAATAACCTAATTATATTCTTCTCTCTCCCTCTCTTCTATGACAAGCAACATTACCTAATTAAAACATACATTTTGGAGGTCAATATCATGTTTGAATTGTATACAAAAGTCATGTTTTTGTGTTCCTTTGTCACATTTGTGGATGCCAATTTGATAAATCGCAACCATACAAAATTTCTTGGAAATTATAATGTACACCATTGTTTAATTATAAAAAGGATTCTTTCCAAGTACAATATATAGCACATAGGCCTGGCAAATGGACTAATTGCACATCAGGTTTCCCCAAATAGAAATTACAATTGTTCAAATAATGACAACAAATCCTAATTTTACAGTGTTGAAATAAGTACAGTATTGTTTGCACTAAACTACGTTGGACAAAGAAATAATATTGGCAGATATAGATGCAAATTTTCAACTTTTTAATTTTGGTCATAATGTGCTCATTCTTAATATAAATCAATAACAGAAGCTAAGTTCAGCCCTTTGCACCTGTGAATCAAATGTTCTGTCAAATCCTTGTGATTCATTTCAACTATTTTGGAAGGGTGCACGTGATATTATTCACGCAAACCCCTTTTACGGCCCTACTTTGGGTCTGAACAGTATACAGACATTAGAACCTCCAATATAAGTCTAATTAGTTTGGAAGCATGTTTTTGATTTCAAGCTAGCGTGGACCAATTATACAGCCACTAATGCCGGTCCCTTGGTATATAGGTGGCCATTTTGATTAGAGAAAAAGATGATAAAAACATAAAAAACATAGTTTAGTAACCAATACCCTATTCTTATGGTATACACATACATTTTTATATTCCTTTATAAAAATCATGTCGGCCATTTTCAAATTCAATATATTTATATTTAGAAAATTCGCCTGCAATCACTTTCCTGGGGCGCTTTCACGCATTTTGAGTGTTGCACTTTATGGGAAATCACCTTTTACGGGTTTATTTGTTCTGCGTGCGCTTGCTTTCATAAGTATAAACGAGAAAGCTGACTTACCTTCCCGAATAGGGTACAAATTAATCTTTTTTTTTCTAGCCAAACAGACTCATTATGCAATGACAAACATATAAAGCAGACTTTCTGATTCCTTATATATCATAGGGCTGGCAGGTGGAGAAAATTCATATAAAAGTGTCCTTAATCAAAATTTACAATTGTCCAAATCATGCAAACATATGTTACCTTTCAAATGTGGCTGTTGGGTATGTTATTCTTTTTTCATTACTACCAAGGATAGCATATTAATAGGCCTGGCAACTATACTAATTTCTCTAACATGAAAGAGTTCTTAATTGAAATCTAGAATTGTTTCAGTCATGCTAATATATCCGAATTATAACCATGTTCCATTATTACACTTTACTTTATTCACCACTGCATTGATGAAAAGAAGTAATGTTAGCTGATATACTACAAATTATAGATTATTAAATTTTGGTCACAACGACATCTTACTCCATTTAAATCAATATCAGATGTTAAAAGATTAGACGTTATGATTTTAAATGTAGCGGTGCCACAAATGGATATTTTAATCATCCAGGATCACAACATCCCTGCCACCTTTTCAAATCCTTCCGCATCTGGCAATACAGGCTCTTTGCACTTGTCAATCAAATGTTCTTTCAAATCCATCTGAGAGCATTCCTTTCATTCTGGAAGGGTACTGTTGATTCTACGTGCTTGCAGACCCGTTTTAGGCACCTAAATGGAATCTGAAAGTGACATGTGTACAGCAGAACATCCAGTAAAGGAAAATTTGATTAAACAGACCACAAATGTGATTCCTATCATTCTGAAAGGATGACCCTGATTTCAAGTGAGCATGGATTATGTTTAGGTCCTTACATGGGGTATGAAAGACAAATATGTGCAGTAAAACCTTCAATTAAGAGCTTACATTGGGTATGGACTGTGTACAGTAGAGCCACTAATAAAGGAAGACTTGACCATACAGACCACCTCAGTCAGTCCAATTAGTCTGGAAGGATGCACTTGATTTCAAGCGAGGGTGGACCACTGGAGTTGGTAGCAGGCTTGTATGGTTATCGTTCATGTACTAAAAGATAACAAAACATTTAACCTTATAATATATACTATTTGGAGGTCAATATCATGTTTGTATGGGTTACAGAAGTTATTTTTAGTTCCTTTGTAGGAATTGACCACGAGATTGGAGTGTCAATCGCAAAATTGAGCATGCTGACGTCTGATTTACCCTCACTTCGTTCGGGTAAATCAGACGTCAGCATGCTCAATTTTGCGATTGACACGACAATCGAGTGGTCAATCACCATTCTATCACGACTAAAATCCATTTTATTTTAAAATAAATCATATTATAACATTCTCATTGCCAGTCAATTTCGTTTGTTTTGAGCGCGCAGAGACCACTACTACGGCGTTAGTCTAATCTTTAGCTCTCTTTACACGGAACACGCCTTGCTACGTCAGCGGCTGTATTGATATTGTGAGGAGTTTAGACTAGCGCCGTAGTTTTTTTTGGAGCTTGTTTTCCATCGCAAAATTGAGCACACTGATTGACCAATCAGCGTGGGTTATTGGCGGTGATTTTTGCACGGAATGATAGAATGTCATATTTGTGGCTGCCAATTTGATAAAATGGCAACCATACCAAATTTTGGATACTGATGTAATGATGAAGTTAAAAACAATAAGTTTATATCCACTCTGTGATTGCTGTAGTGAAAATACATATAGCACATAGGGCTGACAAATGGGTGTATTTCAAATACAAGTCTCCCAAATTAGAATTTACAGTTGTTCAAATCATGCGAAAAAATCCTAATTTTCAAGTGCACTAATAAGTTCAATATTGTTTATTCACCATTGTGTTGGACAAAGAAGTAATATTGCCAGATATAAAGGCAGATTTTCTACTTATCAATTTTGGTCATGATGTCCTCATTCTTAATAAAGATCAATAGCAGAGGCTAATTTCCACAGTCAACTTTAAAAACACTATCAGTATCAGACTGTCAATCGAATGTTCTATCAAATCCATGTCAGCTTATTCAAATTATTCTTATGTGTTCTGAAATGTGTACATTAGAACGTCAAATAGAGACAGTTGACTAAAGAGACCACATCTGTAATTCCTGTTATTCTAGAAGGATGCACTTGATTTCATGTGAGTGTGGGCAACTAACTCTCATGTTGGGTCTGAGTTGGTAGCATGTTTGCATTTTTAGTGTTCATGTTGTTGAATTTCTTTCTGTTTGGAACGGGTTTCATTACTATTTGTAGGTACCTAGTCTACCATTTTGAATATAAAAGATGTGAAGACTATGCTATAAACATATAGTTTAACATAGCAAAGAAACTATTCATTTGTAACCCATACAAGGGGTATGAAACACACATATGTGCAGTAAAACCTCAAGTAAGAACTTACATTGGGTATGAACTGGGCAGTGTAGAGTCACTAATAAAGGAAGACTTGACCATAAAGACCACCTCTGTCAGTCCAATTAGTCTGGAAGGATGCACTTGATTTCAAGCGAGGGTGGACAACTGGAGTTGGTAACAGGTTTGTATGGTTTGTGTTCATGAAAAGTTAACAAAAACTATTTTCCAAATAAAAGTATACAAGTTACAGGTCAATATCATGCTCGTATGATAAATACAAGTATTGTTTTTTTCCGTTGTCATATTTGTGTCTGCCAATTTGAAAAATGGCAACCATACAAAAATTTTCTGGATACAATTATTCTCGATTATTATATTAGTGACATGCAGCGGGATCAATACATATAACGCATAAGGCTGGCAAATGGCTTATTGCAAATAAAAGTGTTCCCAAATAGAATTTACAATTATTCAAATCATGCTAACCAATCCTCATATTCGAGTGTTATACTGAGTACACCATTGTTAATACACCATTGAGTTGGACAAAGAAGTAATATTGGCAGATATAAAGCCAAATTTTCAACTTTTTAATTTTGCTCATGATGTCCTCATTCTTAATATACATCAATGGCAGTGGCTAATTTCGAACGTCAACTTAAAAAAAAACACCAATATTAGACGTTAATACCCTACCCTTACACCTGTGTATCAAGTGTTCTATCAAATTTATGCGAGTTTATTCCAATTATTCTTTTGTGTTCTGAACTGTGTACAGTAGAATGTCAAATAGAGACATTTGACTGAAGAGACCAGATCTGTAATTCCTGTTATTCTAGAAGGATGCATTTCATTTCATGTGAGTGTGGACCACTAACTCTCATGTTGGGTCTGAGTTGGTAGCATGTTTGCATTTTTAGTGTTCATGTTGTTGAATTTCTTTCTGTTTGGAACGGGTTTCATTACTATTTGTAGGTACATAGTCTACCATTTTGAATATAAAAGATGTGAAGACTATGCTATAAACATATAGTTTAACATAGCAATAGCAAAAATACTATTCATTTGTATGCTATACACAGTCATTTTTTGTTTCTTGGTTATAATGGTGCCAGGCAAATCGGGAACCGTTCAAAATTTGGGTAAAAATTTCATTCAAATGAAAACATAGTAGATTGACTTTCAACGTTCACTCGTATATGGGGCTGGCAAATAGACTAATTTCACATGAAAGTGTTCTTAATTGAAATTTATAATTGTTTCGTCATGCTAACATATTGCAATTATAAAGTGTTCCATTAAGTACACTATTTTTTATTCATCAGTGCATTGGCCAAAAGAAGTAATGCTAGTAGATATACTATAAATTAAATACTTTTAAATTTTGGTCATAACGACCTCTTACTTTAATTAAATCAATATCAAATGCTTAGAGACTAGACGTTATTATTTTAGAAATATGAAATACGAAATACGAAAAAGTTTATTGTCATTAACATTCACCATGTAGGTTCATTAATATAGAACAATAAAGTATTAATATGACACAATATACAATTAGACACACACGCACATCAACAAACATATATATCGAACCACCCATTAAGTTTTAAAATTAATATATAATCGCACTGCAGAGTGAACCAAAAGCTCTTACAGCTTCGCCCTCAGCAGTCATCAGGTAGATGAATTTATTGTGTGGAGACAGCATATCAAAGTTTTTGTTCTCGGAGGCAATTAGCTTAAATGTGGTCTCCCTTATACCTTCATACCACAAATGATTATTTTTAATTATCTAGGATCACAATGCGCATGCGACCTTTCCAAATCCTGCCGCATGCAGCAATCCCGGGTCTCAAAGAGAAATGTGTACAGTAGAGTAGAACAGTAAAAGCATAACTTGATTAAACATAGCCCGCATTTGTGATTCCTAATATTCTGGAAGGATTCACTTAATTTTCAAGTGAGCATGGAATGAAAAGGTTTGGGACAAATATGTACAGATAAAACCTCCAATTAGGAGCTTACAATGGGTATGCAATGTATTTACAATCATTTAATAAAGAAGACTTCACTATAGAGACCACCTGTCAGTCCAAGTACTACTGGAGTTGTCATGATTGGCATGATTACGCATGATTTTTTGCTGATTATAAAGTGCTGTATTGGTATTATTATGTTATTGGAAATTAATTGTTTTTTGGGATTGAAACCGGAAAAAAGGGCATTGAAAAAGCTGAGGTGAAAGGAAATAAAGTGGAGAAAAAAAATTAGAACGTTTTCTTTATATAAAACCCGGGTTTTTTCAAATTAAAATACAAAAATTCTTAACCTCCCTTGGTTTTAAAATTAATTTCTTTTTTCACACATTTTTCCCCTTTTTTTCTGGTTTTTATTTTAAATTTATTTAAAATTTAAATGATCCCAAAAGTTTGCCCTTGGTTTAATACCAAAGGGGGGCTGGGCTCAGGCTTATCCCCAAAGCCCAATTTTTGGATTTATTGTAAAAAGCCTTCCCCAAATTCAAAGGGGGAAAAAATTTTTTAACACTTGAGGAGATTATTTGAAATTCAAACATTTTTAATTTATTTTTTTCTTTTTTTCTTTGGGGGGTTTTCTAACAGTTTGCAGCAGAATCGTAGTTGGAAACATTTTTTTAACGGGGGGGCATATTTTTTAAAAAGAGAAACCCAAATTTGGAAAAAGGTGGGGGACCCAAAATTGCTTAAAATTGGGGAAATTTTTTTTTTTTGGATTGAAA
>CM032662.1:11396840-11414101 GCA_019095985.1 Streblospio benedicti
TTTTGTTTCTTGGTTATAATGGTGCCAGGCAAATCGGGGAACCGTTCAAAATTTGGGTAAAAATTTCATTCAAATGAAAACATAGTAGATTGACTTTCAACGTTTCACTCGTATATGGGGCTGGCAAATAGACTAATTTCACATGAAAGTGTTCTTAATTAAAAGTTTCCATTAAGTACACTAATTTCAGTTTCGTCATGTTAACATATTGCAATTATAAAGTGTTCTCGTATATGGGGCACAGCAAAATAGTCACACTAATTTTTTATTCATCAGTGCATTGGCCAAAAGAAGTAATGCTAGTAGATATACTATAAATTAAATACTTTTAAATTTTGGTCATAACGACCTCTTACTTTAATTAAATCAATATCAAATGCTTAGAGACTAGACGTTATTATTTTAGAAATATGAAATACGAAATACGAAAAAGTTTATTGTCATTAACATTCACCATGTAGGTTCATTAATATAGAACAATAAAGTATTAATATGACACAATATACAATTAGACACACACGCACATCAACAAACATATATATCGAACCACCCATTAAGTTTTAAAATTAATATATAATCGCACTGCAGAGTGAACCAAAAGCTCTTACAGCTTCGCCCTCAGCAGTCATCAGGTAGATGAATTTATTGTGTGGAGACAGCATATCAAAGTTTTTGTTCTCGGAGGCAATTAGCTTAAATGTGGTCTCCCTTATACCTTCATACCACAAATGATTATTTTAATTATCTAGGATCACAATGCGCATGCGACCTTTCCAAATCCTGCCGCATGCAGCAATCCCCGCTCTTTGCATCTGTCAATCAAATGTTCAGTCCAATCAATGTGAGCTTATTTCTATTCTTCTGTAAGAGTAGCCTACTCTTGCTTTTTAGTGCTTGTGGACCCGTTTTAGGCCTCTAATTGGGGTGTCAAAGAGAAATGTGTACAGTAGAACATTCATTAAAGCATGACTTGATTAAACAACCCGCATTTGTGATTCCTAATATTCTGGAAGGATTCACTTAATTGCAAGTGAGCATGGAAAAGACAAATATGTACAGTAAAACCTCCAATTAAGAGCTTACAATGGGTATGCAATGTGTACAGTAGTCACTAATAAAGGAAGACTTCACCATAGAGACCACCTCTGTCAGTCCAAGTAGTCTGCAAGGATGCACTTGATTTCAATTGAGGGTGGACCACTGGAGTTGCTAGCTGGTCTGTATGGTTCGTGTTCATGCACTAAAAGATGACAAAAACTATTAACCTAATAAAAACATACATTGGGGGTCATTATGATGTTTGTATGGTATACACAAGTCATTTTTGTTCCTATGTCATATTTGTGGCTGCCAATTTGAAAAATGACAACCATACAAAATGTTAAACAATAATAATTTTGAAATCAATGTTTTATGTCATTTTCTGCGTCCTATATATACTACATAGGGATGGCAAATGGACTAATTGCCCATAAAAGTGTCCCAATTTGAATTTACAACTATTCAAATAATGCCAACAAATCCTAGTTTTCAAGTATTGTAATAAATACATTATTCCTTATTTAGAACTACGTTGGACAAAGAAGTAATATTGACAGATGCAAAGGCAAATTTTCAACTTTTTATTTTGGTCATAATGTGCTCATTCTTAATATAAATCAATATCAGAGCCTTATTCCAGCCCTTTGCAGCTGGGAATGAAATGCTCTGTCAAATGCTTGTGATTCATTCCAAATATTTGAACGGTGCACGTGATTTAATGCAAAAAAAAACTGACAGGCCCCTGTTTATGGATCTAAACTGTGTACCAACAGTAGAACCTCCAATATAAGTCCAATTAGTCTGGAAGGATCATTTCAAGCGCGGATCGACCACTGGAGTTGGTAGAAGGTTTGTATGGTTATTTTTTTATCTACTTAAAGATAACAAAATCTATTAAACCTAATAAAACATACAATTAGGAGGTCAATATCATGTTTGTACCGCCAACACAAGTTTTATTTTTGTTCCTTTGTCATAGTAGTGGTCGCCAATTTGAAAAAAAGGCAACCATACAAAATGTCAAATATTCTGTTTATCTAGACTCAGTGGTTAGCATAATCGTGAGACTCTCATGGTCCAATATATATAGGACATACGGATGGCAAATGCCCTTATTGCAAATAAAAATGTCCCCGATTAGAATTTACAGTTGTTCAAATAATGCTGACAAATCCTAATTTTCAAGTGTGGTAATAAATACATCATTGCCTGTACACAACTACGTTGGACAAAGAAGTAATATTGGCAGATACAACGTCAAATTTTCAACTTTTTAATTTTGGTCATAATGGGGTCATTCTTAATATTCATCAATATCAGAGGCTCATTCCAGCCCTTTGCACCTGTGAATGAAATCCTCTGGCATATACTTGTGATTCATTCCAGGGCCGTCAGAAGGTTTTGAAAAAAATGGGGGTGCTATTTGTATATCTCACCAACACTTGATCTCATGTGAGTGTGGACCACTAATTCTCAAGTCGGGTCTGAGTTGGTAGCATGTTTGTATTTTCATTGTTCATGTAGTTGAATTTCTTTCTGTTTGGAACGAGTTTTATTACTATTTGTAAGTGCATAGGCGACCAATTTGAATAACAAAAATGTGTGGCATACGCTAAAAGCATATACTTTAACATAGCAAAAAACTAATCATTTGTATGCTATACACAGTCACTTTTTGTTTCTTGGTTATATTGGTGTGGGGCAAATCGGGAACTGTTCAAAATTTGGGTAAAAATTTCATTCAAAAAAAAACAAACATAGTAGATTGACTTTCAACGTTCACTATCTATATAGTATATGTGGCTGGCAAATAGACTAATTTCACATGAAACTGTTGGCAATTAAGTGTCCCATAAAGGACACTATTTTTAATTCATCAGTACATTGGCTAAAAGAAGCAATGCTAGCAGATATACTACAAATGTAATACTTTTAAATTTTGGTCACAACGACCTCTTACTTTTTTTCAAATCAAAATGAGATGCTTACAGACCAGACGTTATGATTTTAGATGTAGAAGTGCCACAAGTGATTATTTTAATTATCTAGGATCACAATGTTCCTGGACCATTCCAGTGATCCACCCTCGCTTGAAATGATCCTTCCAGACTAATTGGACTTATATTAGAGGTTATATTCTTGGTACACAGTTCAGACCCAAAATAGGGGCTTAAACGATGTTTTCTTGCATTAAATCACATGCATTCAATCGAATGTTCTGTCTTAGTGCTTGCGGACCTGTTTTAGGCCTCTAATTGGGGTCTCAAAGAGAAATGTGTACAGTAAAACATCCAGTAAAGGAAATGTTGATTAAAGAGACCACATCTGTGATTCCTAATATTCTGGGAGGATTCACTTGATTTCAAGTGAGCATGGAATGATGGATTAGGTTTAGGTCCTTACATGGGGTATGAAAGAAAAACATTTGCAGTAAAAACTCAATTTAAGAGCTTACAATGGGTGTGAACTGTGAACAGTAGAGGCACTAATACAGGAAGACTTGACTATAGACACACCAAATGTAAGTCCAATTAGTCTGGAAGGATGCACTTGATTTCAAGCAAGGGCTGACCACTGAAGTTGGTAGCAAGGTTGTATGGTTAGTGTTCATGCACTAAAATATGACAAAAACTAATAACCTAATAAAAACATACATTGGGGGTCAATATAATGTTTGTATGATTGTTTGTTCCTATGTCATATTAGTGGCTGCCAATTTGAAAAATGACAACCATACAAAATGTTAAACAATAATAATTTTGAAATCAAACATGTATGACATTTTCCGGGTTCGGTACATAGCGCTGGCAAATGGACTAATTACACATAAAAGTGTCCCAATTTGCATTTACAATTGGTCAAAAAATGCCAAGAAATCCTAGTTTTCAAGTATTGTAATAAATACATTATTGCCTATTTACAACTACGTTGGACAAAGAAGTAATATTGACGGATACAAAGGCAAATTTTCAACTTTTTATATTGGTCATAATGTGCTCATTCTTAATATAAATCAATATCAGAGGCTAATTCTATCACTTTGCACATGTTGCAGCTGGGAATGAAATGCTCTGTCAAATGCTTGGGATTCATTCCAATTTTTTGAACGGGTGCACGTGATTTGATGCAAAAAAAAAAAAAAAAAAAAAAAAAAAAAATGGTAGGCCTCTGTTATGGGTCTAAACTGTGTACCAACAGTAGAACCTCCAATATAAGTCGAATTAGTCTCGAATGATCATTTCAAACGAGGGTGGACCACTGGAGTTGGTAGAAGGCTTGTATGGGTATTCTTTTTTCTACTTAAAGATAACACAAACTATTAAACCTAATAAAAACATACAATTAGGAGGTCAATATCGTGTTAATATGGCCAACACAAGTTTTATTTTTGTTCCTTTGTCATATTTGTGGCTGCCAATTTGGAAAATGGCAACCATACCAAATTTTGGATACTAAGTTCTCAAGCAATATGTTTATTTTGACTCTGTGATTACTATAGTGAGTTTATATAGCCCACAGGGCTGGCAAATGTGTTTATTGCAAATAAAAGTGTCCCCAATTAGAATTGAGAATTGTGCAAATCATGCTAAGATGTCCTAATTTTCAAGTGTGTTAATATGTATCTGATTATTTACACACCATTGCGTCGGAAAAAAGTAATATTGGCAGATATAAAGGTAAATTTTACAATTTTCAATTTTGGTCATGATGTCCTCATGTGAGCTTATTCCTATTATTCTTATGTGTTCTGAACTGTGAACAGTAGAACGTCAAATAGAGAAACACTTGACCAAAGAGACCACATCTGTATTTCCTGTTATTCTAGAAAGATGCACTTGATTTCATGTGAGTGTGGACCACTAACTCTCATGTCGTATCTGAGTTGGTAACATGTTTGTATTTTCATTGTTCATGTAGCTGAATTTCTTTCTGTTTGGAACGGATTTTAATACTAGTTGTAAGTATATAGGCGACCATGTTGAATAACAAAAGATGTGAAGCCCAGGCTAAAAGAATATACTTTAACATAGCAATAGTAAAAATAAAAACTATTCATGTGTATGCGATACACAGTCATCATTTGTTTCTTGGTTATATTGTTGCCAGGCAAATCGGGAACCGTTCAAAATTTGGGTAAAAATTTCATTCAAACGAAAACATATTAGATTGACTTTCAACGTTCACTATCTATGTAGTATATAGGGCTGGCAAATAGACTAATTTCACATGAAAGTGTTCTTAATTGAAATTTTGATTTGTTTCAATTATGCTAACATATCGCAATTATAAAGTGTTCCATTAAGTGCACTATTCTTTATTCATCAGTGCAAAAAGAAGTAATACGAACTAAATATTTTTAAATTTTGGTCACAACGACCACTTACTATCAGATGCTAATAAACCGGACGTTGTGTATGATTTTAGATGTAGAGGTGCTACAAATGATTATTTTAATTATCTGGGATCACAATTCGCCTTCCACCTTTCCAATCCCGGCCCTTTGCACCTGTCAATCTACGTTCAGTCAAATCCATGTGAGCTTATTCCAATTATTCCGTGAGAGTAGCCTACTCTTGATTCTGAGTGCTTGGACCTGTTTTAGGTCTCTAATTGGAGTCTCAAAGAGAAATGTGTACAGTAGAACATCCAGTAAAGGAAATGTTGATGAAACAGACCACATCTGTGATTCCTAATATTCTGGAAGGATGACCCTGATTTCAAGTGAGCATGGATTATGTTTAGGCCGTTACATGGGTTATGAAAGAGATATATGTGCAGTAAAACCTCCAATTAAGAACTTACATTGGGTATGAACTTTGTTCAGTAGAGCCACTAATAAAGGAAGATTTGATTATTGAGACCACCTCTGTCAGTCCAAGTAATCAGGAAGGATTTCAAGCGAGGGTGGACCACTGGAGTTGGGAGCTGGCTTTTATGGTTATTGTACATGTACTAAACGATAACAAACACTATTAACCTTATAAAGACATGAAAGCTGGAGGTCAATATCATGTTTCATTTTTTGTTCCTTTGACATATTAGTGGCTGCCAATTTGAAAAAAAAGTCAACCATACAAAATTTAATATGATAATAGTCTTAAAATCAAATGCTTTATTATAATAGCGACGCTTTCCATTGCATTTTACATTATATAGCACATAAGACTGGCAAATGGACAAATTGCACATAAAAGCGTCCCAATTAGAATTTACAATCGTTCAAATCTTGCTAACAAACCCTAATTTTCAAGCATTGTCATGAATACATCGTTGCTTATACACAACTACGTTGGACAAAGAAGTAATATTGGCAGATATAAAGGCAAATTTTCAACTTTATAATTTTGGTCATAATGTGCTCATTCTTCATATAAATCAATTGCATTGTACTGCATTTATAGAGTGCCTTCTGACAGAAGAGTTTACATTCCAATTATTTAAGCCGTGAAACAGCAAATAAGAAAATATACATGAACTAACTTAATACATATTTACATGCAAAATAGCACCAGTATGCTAACAATAAATACATTAATTCGGTTGACATAAAGGATACAATGTGAAATCTAGCATTACTACAGTAAATCGTTTAGTTCACTCTTGCAGGTCTTATGTAGCATTATAATATGCAGTAACCAAAGTATTTACATACTTCATAACAAGGTTTTATGTCACGTCCCAATCATTGTTGTACTGTACATAGAAACAAATAATCGTAAATTTAGTTTTATCATCATTATTCATAGAGGTTAGAGACAATTTAAGTGCTCTTGGACATGATTGAATGAGCTCATTCCATAACGGTGCTTTTTGATTATAATAACCTTCACACTGGAATAGTACATGTGCGAGAGAGTTGAATAATTGCGAATTCCACAACACTCATCTCTTTTTCCCAAATCTCTGAACGTTCAGCACGACACGATAACTGAACTAATTGCCTTGCTTTGTTTAGTGTGTGAAGCATTATAATTCCGCCAACAATTAACCCTCATCAGTACAGTAACCAAAACACCTTAATCAGTACAATAGGGGTCCATGTGGACCCCAATCATTTGATGTGATTTTCTTTTCAATTCATGATCTTTCTGTGATACAGATACATTCATTTGCTAATTATGACTGGGTCAGATGAAATAACAAATAAAGAGTTATGTTTTTATTATATACATATTTTAATAGGTCAAAGTATCGAACAACTTTGTGATCTTTGTACCCATCGTGTATGGCGTCCATGCGGACCCCTATAAAATTCCTTTTGTAAGCCATTTCGTAAATAAAAGTCACGTCAAAGTCTTTGGTGACGTCACCAGATCAGATAAAAATGGTGATAAGTTTGCGTTATGGACGGGTATTTTACTAATATAGCACCGAATGACAAAAAGGGGTAATCCCAGGAAATCAACTAATATGTCGATATAATCCCCTTTCAAACGAATTGTGACTGATAAAAGAATAATATGCGATTGATTTGACACCACGAAATAAGAAAGCCAACTATTATATTGTTAATAAGTTTGTCAAATATTAGTTGAAAGTCGGAGATGTGTGAAAATGTTTACACATGCGTTTTAATTCCAACCACCGGTAAATGCTGACGGAGATGCCAATATAAAGAAGTTAGTAACTTAGTTAATTCTCTTGGTAATTGAATAATATTAAGTCACTTATTGTAAAACAAGTGTAAGGGGTCCATATCTGAAGTGAAAAGATTAATTATGCTTGCATTGCTGTTATTAAACCCCCTCTAAATCCGGTGAAAAAAACTCTGTCACTGCGGAAACCTAGTGTTTACATTTTTTGAATGGGATTTAGAGAACCTTTTCATGTGTTGTTTAATGCCAAATCAATCTCTTCTTTTAGCTGTGTATTTGTACACCTTTCCTACAAGCGGTGACTTAAATTTATAAATAACAGATTATGACTAACAAAGTTAATTAAGCATGTTTGTCGCCAAGTTTTACAATATGCTGTATAGAAAAATCATGCCCCATAAACATCTTTATGCCCCTAGACCTCTGACCTTGTGACGTCACACGCAATTTACGAAATCACATATTGGACCTTATGTATAACCAAAGAAAATAATATTCATTCTTGATAATGGGAAGATATGAGCTGACAACTTCATTAAAGGCCTTCAATAAAAAAAATCCAGTGTACCCCGCATTTTTTGTTCTCAACGGGTGGGGGTGGGGGGCATCTGGACCCCAAGCAAATATATTTACGTACGTCCTAATATTTAACGTCCATGGGTATGTTCCCCCGAGAATATTTGGAAATTTTGTGTGCTCTCTGGTGCAATCTGAGCCATTTTAACACCGATTTCTTCATATAAAACTGTCTGGAATTTGAAACACATAAGGAGGGAGGGGGTGTGGGGTGTGCAGCTGTACTAAAAGATGACAAAAACTACTAACACAGATGAGTTAAAGTGTTTAGCTAATCTGTGCTAATAACCTAATAAAACATACATTGGAGGTCAATATCATATTCGAATGGTATACAGGCCCTCTTTCTTTGTTATTTTTGTGACTGCCAATTTGAATAAATGGCAACCATACAAAATTTTGGAAATTAATATAGGTTGAAATTAAATGTTCTTTTACAAAAGTGACACTTCCGGGTTCAGAATATATAGTACATAGGGCTGGCAAATGGAGTAATTGGATATGAAAGTGTCCCCAAATAGAATTTACAATTGTTCAAATAATGCTAAAAAATCCTAATTTTCAAGTGTGGTCCTAAATACATTATTGCTTAAAACAATCTACGTTGGACAAAGAAGTAATAATGACAGATAGAAAAGAAAATTTTCAACATTTAAATTTTGGTCATAATGTACTCATTCGTAATATAAATCAATATCAGAGGCTAATTCCGACCCTTTGCACCTGTGAATCAAACGCTCTATCAAATCCTTGTGATTCATTCCAAATCTTTTGAAAGAGTACACATGATTTAATGTCAGAAAACCCTTTTAGGCCCCTATTTTGGGTTTTGGATTGTGTACCAACAGTAGAACCTCGAATATAAGTTGTTAAATTTGTCTAGAAGGATCATTTCAAGAGAGGATGGACCACTGGAGTTGGTAGCAGGTTTGTATGGTTATTCTATATCTACTTAAAGATAACAAAATCTGTTAAACCTAATAAAAACATACCATTTAGAGTTCAATATTATGTTTGTTTCGCCGACACAAGTTTTATTTTTTGTTGTTTTGTAGGAATTGACCACAGATTAATGTCAATCGTGAAATCGAGCATGCTGCCGTCAGAAGTCAGCATGCTCAATTTCACGATTGACACGACAATCGAAAGTGGTCAATCACCATTCTATCATGACTAAAATCCATTTTATTTTGAAATAAATCATATTATAACATTCTCATTGCAAGTCAATTTCGTTTGTTTTGAGCGTGCGGAGACCACTACTACGGCGTTAGTCTAAACATCTGCTCTCCGCTACACGGAACACGCCCTTGCTTCGTCAGAGGCTGTATTGATAATGTGAGGAGTTTAGACTAGCGCCCGTCCGCGTGCTTTGGAGCGTGTTTTCCATCGCAAAATTGTGCACGCTGATTGACCAATCAGCGTGGGTTATTGGCGGAGATTTTTTTGCACTGAATGATAGAATGTCATATTAGTGGTTGTCAATTTGAAAAATGGCAACCATACAAAATGTCAAATATCTTATATATTAATATCCACTCCGTGAGGAGTGGGCGTGTCGCGCATGGTTGTTTTTTTATTCTGAGGCAAATCTGTGCCTTTCGGCCTCTTGGAATATAGTGGATATTTTTAGGAGATAGATTTCAAAATTTAGAATTTTTTGGGTGAAAGTAGTTAGAACAGCGGGGCGATTGATGGAACAGCCTACGAAAAAAGTCTACAAAATTCCGCTACCGTAAGCTGTTTTAAGTAAGTAAGTGGGTAATTTTTATTGCCGTTTGCTAAAAACTGCTTTTAACCAAACTCTATTTGGAAACTAAATATACCTTTGTTCCTAACTTTTTATTCTCTTTCTATTGGTGTATAAAGATAAATGCATTGGTGTGCATTTAAAAATCATGTTTTTAAAAATGTATGCGAAAGTTTGAAAGTCTAATCCTGAATGCTAGGCAATCAACAATACATCATACCCCCCTCTCAGCAGTAATTGCTTGCGTAGTCTCTATCGACAGCCGCCTGCTGACTCAGTTCACTTCACTCAGTTCACCGTAGTAAAGGAATGTGATAGAGACTACGGGTTAGCGTCTCCCGGCCATGTTGGATAATTTCTAAATACAGGATATGGACATGCTGCATATTTTCCGATTTTTCTGCTTATAAAATAGAATAAATCATTGCAAAATAAATGCAGGTGTGACCATGAAAAGTTGGAGAAGCAAGGAGGAAAGTTTGGACGATGCACGTGTAGTTAGAAGCCTGTTTGTGATCGTGACATTGATTAGAAAGCTATTCCATGGACCATGGTCTGCAAAATATCATACCGCTGTAAATTCTGGAATATAACTCACACATACTGGAATTGACAGATCAACAGCAAGGATACATACCCAGGATCAAACATCCGAACTATACAGGACTTTATTCAGAGAGACTCATTGAAAAGTTTGGCAAATCTTTGTTAAAAGCTAATATTACGACGTTACGTTCCTTCTGTCTATCCAAGTGCCCAGTGGAAAAAACGGAGTCACACACACACGCATAGCTAATATGCGAATTTTTCAATCGCTTCAAAAAATTCATCTTGGTTGTCATGTCCAGATCTAATGAATGGGAATATTGACGAAAATGAAGTCTACACACAATTTCACAAATAACTGTAGTCTGAGACTGATGGACTAGATCTGGGATAAACCTGTGACCGTGTGTAACTGTAATTGTTGACATGATTGACGTGAAAACATGGGACTATGCATTAAAACGTATCCGTCAGATTGGAATGGCTTATTTGCATGTATGTATTTGCAAATAATTTGGCAGTTGTTTTTTGTGGGAATGTTTTTGCACTGTTTGGGCCCGATGGAGACTATCTACCACAGGCCATAAATTAATTTTGGTGCATTGAATTCATTTTGGTAATTTGTTAATGTTTGTCTTTTGTTTATAATATTTATTATTTATAGTAGTGTGTAAATTTGAAAATGAATATATGAACATTGTTTTACAAAAGGTTAATCATTGCTGGTTTCTAATATTAGAAAAAGCTAGATAACTATTTTCTAGAGTCTGCCATCTACAATCTGTACTACTATTACCATGCTCAAGCAAAACACGGTCGTGGTGAGGTGCAATTTTGTTCAACATGTTAAAAACTGTTTTTTCTGCTATTAAAAAAATATATTTGGAAACACAGTACACTTTTTGTTCTTATTTTTTAAATATTTATAAAATGTATTCTCATGTTGGGATGCATTATTATAAAAGTTCTTAGTATTCGGGATGGTGTACATAAATTTACATTTTGCAATAAAATATTTTCCATGTAAATTTAAACAATTGATCATATCTAATCTATTTATATCCTCTTCCATCATTCCTAACAAAATATTTGGCAAACTTAGTACTATTTGTGTATGTACATGTATAACATTTTTTATATGATCTTCCAAATATTGCCAAATTAATTTTACATATTTACATTCAAAGAAGAGATGTTCCAAAGTTTCTTTTTTTCTAATGAACAAAAGTACAATCATTACTAATATTAGCATATATCTTTGATAACAATACATTAGTCGGAAAATATCTATGTAGAATTTTGTATTGTAATTCTTTGACATTATTATTATTTACACATTATTTCCATAACAAATACCACCTGCTGTTTAATCCCCTTTTTTCCATACGTCAAATGAATGATCTTTCCATTACTATAAAATAAATTTTATTTTCCATATACCACAGTTAATCCTTGTTATATATGTATTGATTGTTTATCTTAATGATCTTATTATAGAAAATTACTTGAGTATACTTTTTTTTATTGTAGCCCAACTTTGTACTTCTTTTATAAAGGATGTTCTTGATTTTGAGAGCGTGGACTATTTATATGGCCACTAATTCGTTTATAACATTTGCCATTTTGAATAAAAAAAAATAACTAAAACACAAAAACATGTTTAGCAGCCAATATCCTATTTGTATGGTTTCATATAAACAAATGCCATAACCACCTAAAATTACCAATAATCGACCGATGTGGCAACCAAGCAATATTTAATTTGACCTTAACCAAATAGACCCAATGCAGTGGAGAACATTAATATTACTTTCCGGTGCCTTAATTATATATAGCACATAGGGCTGGCAATTGGACAAATGTCAAATAAAAGTGTCCTCAATTAAAATTTAAAATTGTTTAAATCATGTAAACTTAATCTAATTTTTCAAATCTGGTTTTAAGTATTTTTTTCTTTTTTACATTAATCACAACATTGGCCGAAGTAAGATATGTAAGCAGATAAACTACAAATTATAGCTTTTTAAATCATGGTCACAATGTCAACGACCTATTACTTCATTTAACTCAATATCTGATAAAAAAAAAAAAAAAAAAAAAAAAAAAACTTTTCCAGTGTTGGATATATATATATAGGACATAAGACTAGCTAGTGGACTAATTTTACACAAAAGTGTCCTTATTCAAAATTTAAGATTTTACAAATCATGCATGCAAACATATCATATATTTCAAGTGTTATGTTTAGTTCATTATTTTTATTTTACTACTGCGTTGGACTAAAGATGTATCATTGGAAGAGATACTGCAAATTATCAAATTTTAAAGTCTGGTAACAGTGACCTCATGCTTCTTTTAAATCAATATAAAATGATAAGAGATATTAAGTTATGATATTAAATGTAGTAGTCACACTTATGCATATTTTAATTATCTAATTAAAAATATTTGTCTTAGAAGCGTAAATATTTGGCAGGTTTGTCTGTTCAGTGTTCATGCAGATGGCAATGGAATAGGTGGCTATTTTGAAAGAAAACCCAAAGGTGACTGACATACAAAGATATACAAATATGCAACACAAAACTATTTAGCCTAGAAAAACAGACCAATTGGATACCAATATCATGTTTGTAAGGTGTATACATGTATTCATCCTTTTCCTATGTCATATGTCACGTGCATTGTAAATCATCAATTAAAACAATTACCCAAAATTGGGCAATCAAGCAAAATTCCATATACTTCAAGATAGCTTTTCCCATACTAGGGGAATTAATGAACGAGCTTACATTAACCCCCTTATATAGCAACTACAGGTTGACACCTGAACAAATTTCACATAAAGTTGTCCTTAATTACAATTTACAAATGTTCACATCATGCGAACATATCCTGATTTTCAAATGTATATCATTTTTAGACACCACTGGATTGGACATAGAAAAGATACTGGCAGATACACTGCAAATTATCAATTTTAAAATCTTGATCACAACGACCCCATACTTTATCTTCATTATAATCAGGGTCTAATCCCGGCTGTCCGTTGACCTCAATTGGGACACTATCATACATTTCTAGGAACTATGGAGTCGCTCGACGACCACCCGGATCCTAACTATTATTTAAATTGAATCATTGAATAAACCCATTATGTCGTTCATTCTTCCGGTGTTGACCCCTTGGGGTGACCCAACCCCTTGGTTTCTCTTGAAGTTTCTAAGGGTCACTCATGCCACTGGGGCCCTGGATTTGGTGAGTGGTGCATATCGGCCACTCGGCACACATTAACACTAGTGGGGAGATGGCATCAGGTGCCCAGGTGCTTAGTCGCCTGGGGGTTGTTGCTTATCCGGCGTGGGACAGTGTTTGGCTAATAACCTTACCCTAACCCTACAAAGGATTACAACGGAGTTGAACTGAACTGAACTGTACCTTTCAAAATATATTCTGTGAAATCCATGTGACCTTATTCTAATTATTCTTGAAGCGTGCGCATGATTCCAATTGCATGTGCATCACTTTTAGTCCAGTACATGGGGCATTAACTATGTACACTTAAACCTCCAATAAAGGAGGACTTGAATTAAGAGTAAACCTCTGTAAGTCCAAATAGTCTGGAAGGTTGTGCTTGATTTCAAGGGCGCAAGGACCTCTTATGTCGCGTCGCTAATTGGGCCTGACTCACTATTGCCTGTACGTTCTACCTTTGCATTCTCTTAAGTAGTTACATCTTAAACCGGATGTTACGTCACATGTCGTGTTTGTTTATACTTTATAATACAGATGGATTTGAATGTAAGCCTAAGGTAAAAAATATACTTATTCTTATTCCTATGATATAATTAAATTACCCTAGGCAGATATCAGCTGGTGGTGGTGAGGCAATGTAAAAGCTCTAATCATGCTGGTAGCATTGAGGTTGGGGGAGGATTACTTTCTGCCATGAAGTTTTACATGGAAAGTGCATGTGATTTCAATACGTGGCATTCAAAGTCTGACCTGCATACATTAGAATCTTAAATAGGGGACGACTTGAATATAGAGACTACGTCTGCAAATTCAAACGGTCCGGAAGGATGTACTGATCTCAACAGAAAACATTTCCTTTTCCTGGTGTTACCTTGTTTCCTGTTTGCATGAGTTGGTAGTAGGTTTATATTTGTATTGTTCATGTAGTTATTAGGCAACTGTTTTGAAATAAAACACAAACATGACTGCAGTACAAAGATTTACTATAATCAAGGGGCATATTATAGGAAAAAAAGAAATTATAAAATGTCCTTGTTTCACACTACAATCGTTTTACAACACTCGTAGTGTGAAACAAAGACATTTCATTATTTATTTTAGTCTATAAATTGCGCCTGTGACTATTATATAGAATAAACTATTCACCTAATAAAACTATGTAGAGACGACCAATATCATGATTGTATGGTATACACATTTTCCCACTTCATATGGCCATCTTGAAATCGTCAATTAAAACAAGCAGCCAAATATTGGGCAACCTTGTAAAATTTCTTATGTTATCATACTAGATATACCCATTCTCGGGAATGTGAGAAAAAATCCCACACAATTAATTTTATAGTACATAGGGTTGACAAGTGGACTTATCTTTTTCACATAGAAGTGTTCTTATCTAAAAAAAATTTAAATTGTTCAAATCATGCAAGTATTTATCCATTGTTTCAAGTGTTGTGTTAACTATGTTCCACTTTGTTCATCACTGCAATAGTCGAAGGAAGTGATATTAGCAGATATATGGCAAATTATCAATTTTTATATATTGGACACACAACGTCTTCATACTTCAATTTAATCAATAATAGAGGGTATTACATCAAACATATCATAGAACATATATAATATCTTTGCATGGGGTCTGAAAGAGAAATCTGTACAGTAAAACTTCCAATAAGTACCTTATGCGTGGTTTGACCTGTATACAGTGCAGTAAAACTTTTTAATAAAGGACGACTTGAATAAAGAGACCACCTTTTGCAAGTTAAAAAGTCTGAAGGATGCAATTGATCTCAATAAAAAAATGTCTCATTTTGATTAAGTTGGTAGCAGGCATGTATTTTATATTGTTCACATAGGTATATTAGTCAGCCATTTTGAAAGGAAACATAAAGATGACTGCCTTAAAATATATTATAATATAACAAAAACTGTTAGCTTAATAGAATCATGTAGAGACCCTGGCCTAGTATGATTGTATGATATACATATTCATTTATTCTTTTCCCAATTCATATTCATGACGCCCATCTTGGAAATCATCAATTAAAACAAGCACCCAAAAATTGGGCAACCCAGCAAAATATCATAGATTATCAGATTCTCTCACACCGAAGAAATCTGATGGTAAAAAAGGGTAAAAAACATCACAAAAATTCATTTATATAGCCCTTAAGGCTGACAAGTGGACTTATTTCACATAAAAGGGTCCTTATCTAAGAATTTAAATTGTTCAAATCATGCAAAGAAATTTTTTTTTTAAGTGCTGTGTTAAGTATGTTGTACTTTTTTCACCACTGCATTAGTGAAAAGAAGTAATATCAGCAGATACATGGCAAAATATCAATTTTTTATATATTTTAACGACATCATACTTCATTTTTAATCAATAATATAGAGATTATTACACAAGGTTGTGATTTTAAAGTAGTGGTATTGATTTTAAATTAAGAATGATGTCGTTGTGACAGAAATTTAATAATCTATAATTTGCAGTAGAACTGCTAATATTACTCATTTTGGCAAATGCAGTAGTGAAACAATAAAAGATACTAAATCCAACATTTGAAAATAGGATATGTTTGATTGATTGGAACAAAAATGTATTTTTTATTAAGGACACTTCTGTTTGAAATAGTCTACTTAACAGCCTTATGTGATATATATAAAATGAAATTGTGGCTAACGACCATTGTTTAAAAGTTTAAAAGTTTTCGTGTTTTGGAGTATCTGTAGTTCAGACCCCATACTATGTAATGGCCTAAAGGTATGAAATTTGTAATCCACTGATAAGGCTACTTTTATAGCAGCCTTAGTATCAATGGCGTAATACATAAAGTACTGAACTACGAGGTGGATGTTGTTATGCAGGTGACTTATACCACACATTTCAATATTTGTAAAAGAAAACTGAGTATTTCTAGTAATGTTTTATTCACAAACTGAAATTGTTTGAACTATGTTAAGGGCCAATTATTTTTGTTCGTTGTGGTGATTCAGCAGATCAAAGTTGAACTATTCATACGAAAACAAGGGGTGGCCAAGTGTTTGGCTTGTTTACATATGCTTAGTGCAGTAAATCGAGATTGAAAAGAGCGGTTGTATATTTTAAAATTGAAAGTGAGGTTGACTCAAACATATTTTATTAAAAAATGAAAAACGAGTCAGCAAAATGCGACTTGAGCCGCCTCCCACGAAACAAGTGAGGTGATTGACGTGTGACTGACGCTATGTCACATATCCATGGATTCTGATGAGCAATGATGTGAAAACAAGGTGTGATATACATGTGGTGGGCAGCAGACACATTTTTTGCCTTCATGCACATGCCCAGAGTTCCTTCCATGGGTAGAGTCAATCGCCTACCTGAAAAACATGATACTTGGTTTTACATTGAAAAGGGAAGGGATTCTTTTGCATGCGATTGACAGAGAAATAGGACATCAATTGTAGGCATGAGAACATTCCAATGCAAACATATGTTAAACAATGCTATTGTCCCG
>CM032662.1:11414201-11466526 GCA_019095985.1 Streblospio benedicti
CAAGTGGACTAATTTCACATAGAAGAGTTCTTATATAAAAAATTAAATTGTTCAAATCATTACAGAAATGATATATATCCTTGTTTCAAGTGTTGTATTAACTATGTTTCCGCTCTGTTCATCACTGCATTAGTCGAAGGGAGTGATATTAACAGAATATGGCAATTATCATTTTTTATATATTGGACACAACGATCTTCATACTTCAATTTAATCAATACTAGAGGTATTATTACATCAAACATATTATAGAACATATATAATATCTTTGCATGGGGTCTGACAGAGAAATGTGTACAGTAAAACTTCAATAAGTACCTTATGCGTGGTTTGACCTGTATACACTGCAGTAGAACTTTTTAATAAAGGACGACTTGAATAAAAGACCACCTTTGTAAGTTAAAAAAGTCTGGAAGGATGCAACTGATCTCAATAAAAAGTCTCCTTTTGATTAAGTTGGTAGCAGGCCTGTATTTTATATTGTTCACATAGTTATTAGTCAGCCATTTTTTGAAAAAACATAAAGATGACTGTCTTAAAAAGATATTATAATATAACAAAAACTGTTAATTTAATAAAATCATGTAGAGACCCCCCTAGCATGATTGTATGGTATATATTCATTTATTCTTTTTCCCACTTCATATTCATGCCGCCCATCTTGGAAATCATCAATTAAAACAAGCACCCAAAATTGGGCAACCCAGCAAAATATCATAGATTATCAGATTCTCTCACCGAAGAAATCTGATGGTAAAAAGAATAAAAAAAACCATCACAAAAAATTCATTATATAGCCCTTAAGGCTGACAAGTGGACTTATTTCACATAAAAGGGTCCTTATCTAAGAATTTAAATTGTTCAAATCATGCAAAGAAATTCTTTTTTAAGTGCTGTGTTAAGTATGCTGTATTTTTTTTCACCACTGCAAAATATCAAGTTTTTGAAAAGACAGTACTTCATTTTAAAGCAGTTGTACATGGCAAAATATTTCTCTATTTTATTTCTGTTCTGCTATTTATTCCAAAATCAAACATCATATTTTTTATTTCAATATCCAATAATAGAGATTATTACACAAGGTTGATTTTGATTTCAAAAGTAGTGCTACATACCAACTACACAGTATTATAGATTTAAATTAAGAATGATGTCGTTGTGACAGAAATTTAATAATCTATAATCTGCAGTAGAACTGCTAATATTACTTCATTTTGGCAAATGCAGTAGTGAAAACAATGATAACATACTAAAACCAACATTTGAAAATAGGATATGTTTGATTGATTGGAACAAAAATGTATTTTTTTTATTAAGGACACTTCTGTTTGAAATTAGTCTACTTAACAGCCTTATGTGATATATATAAAATGAAATTGTGGCTAACGACCATTGTTTAAAAGTTTAAAAGTTTTCGTGTTTTGGAGTATCTGTAGTTCAGACCCCATACTATGTAATGGCCTAAAGGTATGAAATTTGTAATCCACTGATAAGGCTACTTTTATAGCAGCCTTAGTATCAATGGCGTAATACATAAAGTACTGAACTATGAGGTGGATGTTGTTATGCAGGTGACTTATACCACACATTTCAATATTTGTAAAAGAAAACTGAGTATTTCTAGTAATGTTTTATTCACAAACTGAAATTGTTTGGAACTATGTTAAGGGCACAATTATTTTTGATCGTTGTGGTGATTCAGCAGATCAAAGTTGAACTATTCATACCAAAACAAGGGGTGGCCAAGTGTTTGGCTTGTTTACATATGCTTAGTGCAGTAAATCGAGATTGAAAAGAGAGGTTGTATATTTCAAATTGAAAGTGAGGTTGGCTTAATCATATTTATTTTAAAAATGAAAAACGAGTCAGCAAAATGCGACTTGAGCCGCCTCCACGAAACAAGTGAGGTTGATTGACGTGCAACTGATGCTATGTCACATATCCATGGATTCTGATGAGCAATGATGTGAAAACAAGGTGCGATATACATGTGGTGGGCAGCAGACACATTTATTTGCCTACATGCACATGCCCAGAGTTCCTTCCATGGGTAGAGTCAATCGCCTACCTGAAAACATGATACTTGGTTTTACATTGAAAAGGGAAGGAGATTCTTTGCATGCGATTGACAGAAATAGGACATCAATTGTAGGCATGAGAACATTCCAATGCAAACATATGCTAAACAATGCTATTGTCCCGGCTATTGCTAGGCAGATATCAGCTTGTGGTGGTCAGTTGAAGGAGGTGGGGAGGCAGTAGAAAGCTATGATTATCCTGATGGCATGTTGGTAAGGAGGAACGTTGGAGGAAGATAGAGGCACTTTCTGTAAGGAACTTTTATATTTCAACTGGTGGCATGCAAAGTCAATTTCTAGGCTGCATGAGTTGGTAGCAGGTTTGTATTTTCATTAACATTGTTCATACATAGTTGTTTTTGCTTGGATTTTGTTTCATCAGTATTTATAAGAGTACATGTACATAAGTATCCATTTTGAAAAAAATATCTACTCTACAAAGATGTACTACACTAAAAAAATATTAACGTAATAAAAACATTCAAACTTTAATATCGTGTTTGTATAGTAAACACAGCGATTTTTTTGGTTCCACAGCCATATTCATGGCCATTTAAAAATCATCAAACAATCATGAATATATATATCAGTGGACAATTTCTATGTTCACTTTAAATAGCATCTTAAGCTGGGAAGTGGACTAATTGCACTTACAAGTGTCCTTATTTAAATTTTCCAGTTGTTCACATCATGAGTACATATTCTAATGTTCAATTGTTTTATCAAACACATTTTTCTTTTTTCACCACTGCGTTGGAACAAAGAAGCAATATTGGCAGATATATTGCAAATTATCAAATTCTAAATTTTGGCCACGACGACCTCAAACTTTATCTAAATCAATATCATAGACAGTATCATAGACTAACCCGAGCCGTTTGCTCATGTCAATCTCCCCAAGGGGGGGGGGGGGGTTATACTTAATACATTTTGTGAATATGGAACCACCACGTGAATGGATTACAATTTCACCCCTAAAAATCAGCACATCATGACTCAGCTAGCTATTATCAGCACTCCTTTAACGTCTTAATGATGCCACTGACGACAGTACGGCTGACATCGTCTACAACTTTTGTTATACAATTGCAAATATATAGCCAACAACATAATTTTCAGTACCAAAAGCATAAATTTGCACTGCTACCCAGTATCATAATCACTATACCGTAGTCAGGTAGTATCTAGTTAAAGCCACCGCTACAACTGTGTGTGACGCAAATTTAATAATGCCTTATATTTTGCAAAATGTTAGCACATTTTACCCAAGATATCAAATGTCTGGTAGAACCCCCCAGTACACTATCTAGCTTAGTTCCCCCCACCCCGCGGGTGTCAATCAAATGTTCTGTCAAATCTGTGTGAGATTATTCCAGTTATTCTGGAAGCGTGCCCATAATTCCAAGCATGCGGACAGAATTTCAGGCCGGTACATGGGGTCTAAAAGAAAAATATGTTCAAAAAAACTTCAAATCCGTACCTTATGTGGGGTCTGACATGTATACAATGCAGCAGAACCTTTAATAAAGGACGACTTGAATTAAGAGACCATTTTGCAAAGTAAAAAACAAAGTCTAGAAGGATGAAATTGATCACAATAGATAAACTCTCCTTTTCCTGGTCTTAATGTATATGTTACCTGTTTGAATAAGTTGGTAGCAGGTATGTATTCCATAATGCTCACATAGTTGGTAGACAGCCATTTTGAAATACAAAATAAAGATGACTGCCGTACAAAGATATATTATGATATAACTAAAACTGTTAACCTAATAAAATCATGTAGAAAGCCCTATCATGGCTGTATGGTATACATATTCATTCAGTTTGTTCCCACTTCATATTAATAGCGGCCATCTTGGGAAACATCAACTAAAACAAGCACCCAAAATTGGGCAACCCAGCAAAATATGTTTGTGTATGATAGAATAAGAATAGCTAAACCTAGTGTAGGTAAATATGAAAAAACGGTCAGAAACAATTCTTTATATAGCACGAAGGGCTGCCAAGTGGACTAATTTCACATAGAATTGTCATTATCTTAAAATTTAAATTGTTCAAACCATGCTAGCATATCCTTTTTTTTCAAGTGCTGTGTAACCTATGGTCCACTTTGTTCACAACTGCATTAGTCAAATGAAGTAATATTAGCAGATATGTGGTAAATTATCATTTTTTATATATTTGACACAACGTATTCATACACCATTTTAATCAATAATAGAGGGTATTACAGAACATATATGATATCTTTGCTTGGGGTCTGAAAGAGAAATGTGTACAGTAAAAATTCCAATACGTACCTTATGTGGTGTTTGACCTGTATACAGTGCAGTAGAACCTTTAAATAAAGGACGACTTGAATAAAGAGACCACCTTTGCAAGTTAAAAATGTCTGGAAGGATGCAATTGATCTCAATAAAAAAGTCTCCTTCTCCAGGTCTTAATTTATATGCTACCTGTTTGATTAAGTTGGTAGCAAGTGTTTTTTTTTATTGTTCACATAGTTGTTGGACAGCCATTTTGAAATAAAACAAAAAGCTGACTGTCTTGAATAGATATATTATAATATAACACAAACTGTTAATTTATTAATTTAATAAAGACATGTAGAGACCCATATCATGATTGTATGATATACATATTCATTTATTCTTTTCACACTTCATATTCATGGCGGCCATCTTGGAAATCATCAATTAAAACAAGGACCCAAAATAGGGCCACCCAGCAAAATATGATTGAATATCAGAATAGCCGAAGCCATTTATACCTAATGAGATAAATATGAAAAGAATCACCTTCCTTATATAGCACATAGGGCTGACAAGTGGACTAATTTCACAAAGAAGTGTTCTTATCTAAAATTTTAAATTGTTCTAAATATCCAACCATATCCGTTTTTTCAAGTGTTGTGTTAAGTATTTTGTACTTTTTTTACCACTGCATTAGTCAAAAGAAGTAATATTAGCATATATATGGCAAATTATCATTTTTTATAAATTTGACACAATGGCATCTTCATTTTAATCAATAATAGTGGTTATTACATGAGGTTATGACTTTAAAAGTAGTTGTATTGATTTGAATTAAGAATGATGTAGTTGTGACAGATATTTAAAAATCAATAATTTGCAGTAGAACTGTTAAATTGTAGGAATTGACCACGAGACATCAGACCATCAGACGTCAGCATGCTCAATTTTCCCATTGACACGACAATCGAGTGGTCAAATACCATTCTATCATGACTAAAATCCACACTAAACGAGTGTCTGATTCGTTTTATTTTAAGATAAATCATATCATAACGTTCTCATTGCAAGTCAATTTGTCAACCAGCGTGCTCAATTATATGATTGACTGCAAGCACGGAGACCACTACTACGGCACTAGTCTAAACTTTTGACCATTCAACGTCAGCGGCTGTATTGACAATGTGACGAGTTTAGACTAGTGCCGTAGTAGTGGTCTCCGTGCGTGCAGTCAATCGTATAATTGTGCACGCTGGTTGACCAATCAGCGTTGTTATTGGCAGTGATTTTAGCACGGACTGATAGAATTGCATGTTTTGGCCGATGCAGAGGTGATAAAATAATAACATAAAAAACCAACATTTAAAAAATAGGATATGTTTGATTCATTTGAACATGTGTAAGTTTTGATTAAGGCCACTTTTATTTGAAGTTAGTCTACTTGACAGCCTTATGTGATATATATATATATGAAATGAAATTGAGGCAAATGTTTATTGTATGTATCCATTAGGGCAATATGGTAAATTGAATCATTTTGATTGGTTGCCACTTTGGGCCATTATTGTAATCAACAAGTATTTTAATGGCAATCAAGATTACGACTACGAAACAAGAAATACATGTGTATCCAATACAAACATGACATTGCTTACTAAAAAGTATGTTTTTTTTTTAAATGTTTTTACTCATACTTTTGTTTATTCAAAATCACCATCTATGTACTAAGGAGGTGACGTAAGTGGCCTTAAAACTGCTCCATGCTAATTTGAAATCAAGTGCACCCTTCCAGACTATTAGGATTTACAGAGGTAGTTTCTTTATACACATTTTCTTTTTTTTGAATGGTCTAGTTCAGACCCCATGTAGGGGTCTAAAAGTGATGTGCATGAACTTGGAATCATACGCTCCTCTCCAGAATGAATAAGCTCACATGGATTGGATCCATTTGATTGACAGGTGCTAACAGCCGGCATTATTACCAATATTTCTTCTTTGTCCAACCCAGCAGTGTATAAACACAACATACTTAATACGCCACTTGAAACAATAGCATACGTTAGCATGATATGAACAAATATAAATTCTAATTAATATAAGGACAAATTTATTTGTAATAAGCCCACTTGCCAGCCCTACGTGCTACATATATATTGAACACACACTATGTCATTTACATTTACTTGAATTAAGGAATACAACAAATTTTGAATGGTTGCCACTTATGCCGCCATGAATATGACAAAGGAACAAACAAATGACTGCAGTATACTGTGCACTTATGATGGAAAGCGCACGATTTGCCATGAGCGACTACTCTACCTACAGCAGTGTTACCGCCATGTTTAGACAGCTGCAATGGGAGACACTATCCGCCCGCCGGAAAAATCACCGTCTAGCACTTATGCATCAAATAGTGAACAAGAATGTGGCCATCCCTGCTGATGACATCCTCCTACCAGCTGACCAGCGCACACGTTCATCACATCATCACAAATTTAGACATTTAACAGCGAATACAGTCACATTCAGGAACTCCTTCTTTCCACGGACAATTCCAGAATGGAACAGCATTAGACACTGCCAAATGCAGTTCTGTAGACACATTCTGTGCCAGTTTACAAGCCATGCACAGGAGCGATTGAGTAGTGTTGCTTCCTCCCATCCATCTGCCCATATGCTGATAAAGCCCTGCAGATTAACTTACAGATACTGATACAGATGCATGCGAATTCAACTGGTGGCATTCAAAGTCAAATGAGTTGACCGCAGGTTTTAATGTAATTGTTCGTGTAGTTGTGGCAATTTCGAAATAAAACACAAAGATATAGTATACTATAACAAAGGCTGTTAATCTGATAAAAGGCGTGTAGAGACTGATATCATGATTGCATGGTATACACATACAATTCTTCTTTATATTCATTGCGGCCAACTTGGAAATCGTCAATTAAAACAAGCACCCAAAATTGGGCAACCCAGCAAAATTTCATAGGTTAACGGATCCACTATAGACATTCCATAAAAGGTAAATATGGGAACGAACTATCACAAATACATTATATAGCGCGTGGGTTGACAAGTGGACTAACTTCACATAAAAGTGTTCTTATTTAAATTTAAAATTGATCAAAACCTACAAAGAAATCTTTTTTTTTTCAATTGGTGTGTTAAGTATGTTGTACTTTTAAACTACTGCATTAGTAAAAAGAAGCAATATTAGCAGATATATGACAAATTATTATTTTTTATATATTGGACACAACGGCATCTTACTTCATTTTAATCAATACTAGAGATGATTACATGAGGTTATGATCTTAAAAGTAGTGGTATTGATCTAAATCAAGAATTATGTCATTGTGAGGGAAATTTATAAAATCTATAATTTGCAGTAGAAGTGCTAATATTACTTCTTTTTGCCAATGCAGTGGTGACAAAATAATAACATACTTAAAACAACATTTAAAAACTAGGATATGTTTTATTGATTTGAACAAATGCAATGCTAGGTGTTCTCAACGGAGAGGTGGTCTCCATACAAGGGTTCATTTTAATAGCTAACTAAGGTTTGGCACCGTGAAAAGTCGAGGTGGTCTTAATTGGAGGTTCTACTGCATGAGATCGTTGTGACAAAAAATAAAAAATAATAATTGCAGTACATCTACCAATGTTACTTCGTTGTCCAACCAAGCAGTGAATGAACAAAAATGTACTAAATACGTACGCCACTTGAAACAATAGGAGACTTTAGCATGATTTGAACATGTATAAATTCTAACTAAGGTCACGTTTATTGTAATAAGCCAACTTACAAGCCTTAAGTGCTATATATGCATTGAACGCACAACATGTCACAATAAACATGCATTTGAATATTATGAATTACCGCAATTTTGAATGGTTGCCATATGTGCCGCCATGAATATGACAAATTAACAAAAATAATGACTGTGTATACCGAACAATTATGATATTGTCTTTAAATCGAATTGTTTTATAGGGGTAATAATTCTTGCTATATTATAGTATATAACTTTGTAAAGCAGACAATTTTTCTAAATGGTCGCCTAATAAACGACGTTCCAACCATAAACAAATCCACCTCATGATCAATGAAAATGCAAACCAGCTACCAACGCACACAAACTCTAAATTGATCAAATCGAATTACACCTTCTTACCCTCTGTAAGAACATAAAAGTAGTAGTAAAAATGCACCCTTCCAGAATAATTACAAAGGTTAAGTCTTCTTTTATTGGAGGTCTTATTGTACACATGTCTCTAAAAGTGGGGCCCGCATGCTTGGAATCACGTGCCCCCTTCCAAAATAATTGGAATAAGCTCACAAGGATCTGACAGAAC
Organism: Streblospio benedicti; assembly: GCA_019095985.1. Classification (NCBI taxonomy): domain Eukaryota; kingdom Metazoa; phylum Annelida; class Polychaeta; order Spionida; family Spionidae; genus Streblospio; species Streblospio benedicti. The sequence goes on from CM032662.1 coordinate 11,422,900, forward strand.
ATTTGATTGACAGGTGCAAAGGGCCGGGATTGCTGCATGCCGCAGGATTTGGAAAGGTCGCAGGGGCGGCGTGATCATCAGTGGCGGGGTATGATGACATGTCATATGTTTTCATCAGAGCACATTTCAGATACGGACTCATGCTGACTCGTTCACCTTAAAAATGAAAATAAAATTCTTATCTTTTTTAACACACATTATTGCACTTAGTACATGCGTATTTAAAATATTTACACTTGGAAATCATATATTCAAAAATATAATTGAAATATATGGATGTGGAACCACTAATCATAACTTCATGTCACTTTAATAGCCTCTAATAGTGCTCTATAAATTAAGAATGATGTCGTTGTGACAGAAATTTAAAAAATCTATAATTAGCAGTATGTCTGCCAATATTGCTTCTTTGTCCAAGGCTATGTTGAGTAAACCATAACACATTTAATACGCCACTTGAAAAAAATAGATACGTTAGCATGATTTGAGCAATTGTAAATTCCAATTAAGGACATTTTTACATGCAATAAGCCCACTTGCTAGCCCTATGTGCTATATATATTGAACCCAGAATTAATCCAGAATGTGTCCTCAATGATTATTTAGATTCGAGTGTTTACTATGTAATTTTCAATGGTTGCCATTTTTGCCGCCATAAATATGACGAAGAAAAAATGAGTGTGTATACTGTACAATTATGATATTGTCTCTAAATGGCATGCTTTTATTGGGGCTATTTTTTTTGTTATATCCTCGTACATTTGTTTCAAAATGGTTGCCTATGTACAGACAAATACTGATAAACGACGTCCAAACAGAAACAAATCCAACTACATGAATGAAAATTAAACGTGCTACAATCTCATGCAAACTGGAAATTGACTTTGCATGCCACGAGTTGAGATCGTATTCACTTTCCATATAATTGTCCATTAGAGAAAGTAGCTCCACCTTCAAGTTTACTACAACACTTCCATAAACACATGCTATCAGAAAAGGGTAAGGTTTTCAAGGCATCCCCGACCCCCAAAACCAACCGCATATGCGCCTATATGAGATGTTGCAGGTGTTACGGCGATGGGGCAATAAGATCACAATTTGATTTTACATTGAGGGTTCACAATACATGATTCAAACCTCACATTCCATTAGAATCACACAGAATATACAGCTTGCCTTATAGAGATTGATTTACTGAAGTAAGCATAAGATTTCCTGCTCCTGCAATGCCTTACCTGGAATGGCCCACAAAACGAGTTTTTTCACGTGTTGCGCCCCTGCTCATGGTTCTCTGATTGTAAGTAACAAGGTAATAAGCCTCTCTCTCAATTCAAAATATTGCACTATCGTTAGGAGATTTACTGCACTAACCATAGTTTCACACGCATGCTCCGTCAACCCTTGACAGCCCACAAAGCGAGCTTTTTTACTTTTGTTGCCTTCTGATCAATGTCCTCATGATTCGCCTATCGGCCGCCGCCGCCCGGGCCTCTGATTGAGTGCCACGCGTTGCCGAGGTGACGGAGCGGGCTGGCATTACACGTAACAAGTTTGCCATTCCATTGGCACATTGTTATTTCCTGTCGAATTATGAGTTTTGCCATGAACATGTCTCGGTGGTGGTGGCGGGGTGACCGGACAGCATGCAGAAGCTGAAAATCTCACAGAAATGTTTTGATTTGTTTTTTGGTAGATGGGTGGTGGCAGAAGGGAGTATAAAAATGGACGCAAATTAAATTAAAATAGATAGAAAGATAGTTGAAATGGAAAGTTGCCATTGCTGTTATAGTGTTGAACATATTTTTATGTTTTTTAACCTGTGATCAAAGAAACCAATACATCCGAGATTGTTCACCATCACGATAAACATTCTTATCTTTTTTTCAACACGCATAATACACTCAGTGCACGTGCATTCAAAATATACACCCTTGGAAAACATAATTATATTCAATGAGATAATTGAAATATACATATGTGGGGCCATCCATTGAAATATCATAACTTCATGTCTCTTAGCCTCTGATATTGACTTATAAATGAAGTAAGAGGTCGTTGTGACCAAAACATGAAAATATATAATTTACAGTACATCTGCTAATATTGGTTCTTTCGGCTAATGTAGTGGTAAAAAAAAGAAGAACATACTTAATACAACACTTGAAAATGAGGATATGTTTGCTGATTTGAACAAATGCAAATTTTGATTAATGATACATTTATGTGAATGAGTTCACCTCATGTCCTATATATAATTAACATGGGAAGTGTCACTTCTGTTTAGTCATTACTAACATTTATCGACTATGTTTGCAAGTAAATAAAATTTTGCATGGTTGCCACTTTTAGCAATCATTTTATTAACAAATTTCAAAATGGACGCTAAAAATGTGACAAAGGAACAAAAACAAGCCTGTGTATACCATACAAACATGTCGTTATATGCAAAACGGTGTTTTTATTATGAGGCAAATAGTTTTTGATTTAGTATAGCGTGTCTTTTACATCGTCGGTTTTCACGGGTTGATAACTCACACTCCCTTTACAAGTCCATGTTCATTTCAACTATTTTCATACCCCATGGCAGGGCCTTAACGTAGTTCACGCTAATTTGAAATCAAGTGCATCCTTCCAGAATAATAGGAATTGCAGAGGTGGTCTTGTTAGTAAAGTTTTCCTTCCTTGGAGGATCTACTGTACACAGTTCCGAACCCATGTATGGGTCTAAAAGTGGTGCGCATACAGTAGGATTCGAACGCACCCTTCCAGAATAATGGGAATAAGCTCACATGGATCTGACATGACATTTGATTGACAGGTGCAAAGGGCTGGGATTGCTGCATGCGGCAGGATTTGGAAAGGTCGCAGGGGCAGTATGATCATCAGTGGCGGGATAATATGACATGTCATGGGGTTTGTGCTCAATTTCATCTGAGCACATCTCAGATGTGGACTCATGCTCAATTGTTCGCCTTGATGCTAAACATTATGTTAATATTTTCAACACACACAATCACACTTGCTTAGTAGGTGTATACGTGTATACCAAATATTTACCCTTGGAAGACATATAGCTGAACATCTTTCTTTATGGACTAGGTAGCGGGTTGTTAAGTAAATTAAAGTGCAAGAAAAGATTTCTTTCATATGGTGTCATATGGTGTATGAAAATAGGAACACTCGATTGTTGAGCCAAAACAAAACAAATAACCCCGTTGCTGCAATGCTAGCACCATCTCGTGTACTACGACTGTAATGGTCGCTTGTATGGAAACTGCATCTGAGTTCAACTTGAGGCATGCAAAGTCAATTTCCAGTTAGCTTGAGTTGGTAGCAGGTTTGTATTTTCATAGCTAGTCTAGTTGGTTTGTTCTGTATGGAATGTGTTTTATCAGTCAGTATTTGTTAGTATGTTGGGCCTACAAAGATAATCTATAACATGCCAAAAACTATTAAACAAAGAATAACATATAATTTGGAGGACACTATCATGTTTGTATGGTGTACACCTGTCATTGATTTGTTTTATGTCATTCCTGGCAATCATTTAGAATATCATCATTTACGAGGATTGCTCAATAATGTGGCAACCGTACAAAATTTTGATCAAAATGATCACAAACAATCTAGTATTGATACCATTTTTGTGTTCATTATATGTATAGCACATCGGACTGAAAAGTGAACGAATTTCAAATAAAAGTGTCCTTAATGAAAATTTACAATTGTTCAAATAATGCAAGCGTAGCATAATTTTTAAGTGTTGTATCAAGTCCATTCTGTTTACTTACCACTGCGTTGGGAAACGAAGTAACATTGCCTGATATACTGCAACAAACAGATTTAAAAAAATTTGTCATTAAGACTTCATGCGTTTTTAAATCATAGTCAGGTACCAATCCTGGACCAATGCACATTATGTGAAAGAAGTGGCTCATGTTACGCCCGGATGAGCCTGTAAGGCCGGTGTGCGTGGCTTTGTGTGCCTAGATGACTGCTTCGTAATAGTCGGAGGCATAAGCAGGCTATGATTGATTAAGGCTGCGAGGCTGGATAGACTAATAATAGTATCCAAGGCGGGAAAGTGCATAAGATTGATATAGGTGAAAACCGAAGTATGTAACCTGTGTCTCGTGGGATTAGTGTAGTTGTTAGCACGCCCGTCCCATGACATATGACTGGTCTGAATCATGGGCGGGAGGCCGTGAGTTCAATTCCACGATCTTCCAAAACACCTTTACATAGCCTTCGCGATTATTTTACACTTACAATAAAATGCTCCATATCCATGTGAGCTTATTCCAATTATTCTGGTTGCGTACACGTTAATTCCAAATGATTGTGCACCACATTTAAGCCCCTACATGGGTTCTGAACTGTGTATAGTAGAACCTCCAACAAACGAAGACTTGAATTAAAGGTACACCTCTGTATTTCCCATTCGTCTGGAAGGATGCGTTTTAGTGTCGTGACTGAAAAGGAAAGTACGTACAATCATGCACAATTCTATGAGACGCATTTGATTCCATTTTCAACCCAATACCTGGGGCCACTAAACTTGCCTAAGAGTTTGTGTAAATTGCTAACAGGTCTGTATTTTCATGCCGTTGTTTTGTTGTGTTTGGAATGTGCTTTATCAGTATTTGAAAGTATGCAGGCGGCCATTACAGAAAGACTTATGCCCTGCAAAGTTAAACTATACTATAACACTATACTATAACACAATCTATAAACTGCATAAAAATACACCATTTGGAGACCAATATCATGCCTGCATAGGATGTACCATCATTTCTTTGTTCCGATGTAATATTTAGGGCGACCATTTAGAAAATTGTAAATTAATATGGCTGCTCTAACTGGCAAGTGGCAACCAGGCAAAATTTCCGAAAAAATCATCAATAGCTAACATGGTTTAATAACCATATAATTGTTATACTTTACGGGTTCATTATTTATAGCGCATAGTGCTATATTTACACATAAACGTTTCTTAAATTAAAATTGACAATTGAACAAATAGTGCAAATATATCATATTTTTCAAGTGTTGTATACATATCTTATTTATTTACTCACCACAGCAGTGGAAAAAAGAAGCAATATTAGCAGATATACTGCAAATTATAGAATTTCAAATTTTGGTCACAACGACTTCATAATTTTTGGTTCATCTTTCTTTTTTCACAACACTATATTTTTACTTTCATTAACAGTTTCGCCCAACACCTGTTGGCATCATCAGAACGCTCTTCCCGCGCAATGTCAGGAGGTCAAATCTTCCGATCCTGACTGAGGATCGAATCATACACTCGCAAGAGTTGGTGGCCCCCCTCGTCTCTATTCCTGACCTGCATGCAAGATCGGATAGGTACTGATTCCTTGATAGTTCTGGTCTTGCATTCGTTCTCACTGTCTATCACTCTAGCTCCCTCCCAGTCTACTTCATGGTTCTGCTGGTTCACATGGTCTGTGATAGCACTCTTGTGTATTTCCGTTTGATACTCTTTCTGTATTGATCTGGTGTATGCTCCCTTATGGTTAGCTTCCACGTCTTTCTGATGTTCCTTCAGTCTGGTACAAACCTTTCTGCAACCAACTTTCTTTTGGGTCACCAACTGTCGTGAGTGTACGATTCGTTCTTCGGTCAGGATCGGAAGATTTGACCTCCTGACAGTGCATGCGCAGGAAGAACATTCTGATGATGCCAACAGTTGTTTGGTGAAACTGTTATTGAAAGTAAAAATATAGTGTTGGGAAAAAAGAAAGATGAACCAAAAACATTTTATACCAACACAATGAACACATTCAAGAAGACCTCATACTTCATTTAAATCACTATCTGAGGTGAAACCTGAAGTAATGGTCGTAAAAGTACACTACTATCTGCATAAAAAGACCACAGTTATTTCCTTAAATGTACTATCGCATTTTCTGTTTCTGGAAATAACACAACTTATGTGTAATTATTGAAATGTCTTACTCCTTGTGCAGAATTGTCCGTATTTACAGACACCCCATCGAATGTCATGTCTTCGAATTCCACGTATTTAAAGTTCGTCGGGATCATTTGAAAAAACTCTCCCTTTCCTAATAGAATGCAGGAATGGAAGGGTTGGTGGAAGATGGAGCCACTTTCTAGTTGGGGGAAGATAGAGCCACTATCTGTAATGGATTTTTCTATGGAACGTGCAAGCGATATCAACCTGTGTTATGCAAAGTCAATTTCCAGTTTCCATATATATTGTTCACGTAGTCGTTTTGTTCTGTTTGGAACATATTTAATCAGCAGCAGTATTTTTAAGTATGTAGGCGGCTATTTTGAAGGAAAAAAATAGTGATCTTCAAATCTATACTCTAGTATATCACAAACTATTAACCGCATAAAAACATTGCATTGGGGAACCAATATCATGTTTGTATGGTATACACACTCATTTCTTTGTTCCTTTACAATATTCAGAGCTACCATTTCGAAATTCGTCAATTATAATGATTGCTCAAAGTGGCAACCATGGAAAATTTTGATAAAAGAAATCAAAATTCTAATTTGCTAATGATTTATAGTAGTGATACTTTTTGGGTTCATTTTATGTAGCACATATGGCTGGCAAGTGAAATAATTGCATATAAAAGTCTTCTTGATTAAAATTTACATTTGTTTAAATAGTGCAAAATATCCTATCTTTCTTAAGAATGTTTTTTCCTTTTTAACTACTGCATTGGGAAAAAAAGAAGTAATATTAGCAGATTTACTACAAATTATAGGTTTTTCAATTTCGGTCACAACGACATCATACTTCATTTAAATCAATATATGACGCTGAGATCTGAAGTCACTACTGTCCACTTATTAGGACCACAGTTATTTCTGTAAAAGTAATACCATATTTACTGTTTCTGGAAATAACACAAATTAGACGTAGTTGTTGAGATTTTTTTCTGCATGTGGACACCTGTTCGTATTTTCCTTTTTTTTAAATTTCACTTATTTAACGTTTGTTGAATATTAATTCGTATTCTACATCTTTATATTATTCTCCTATGACCCATATTCCTAATTCCTTTGAATTCTTCCAAAAAAAGACACATTTATTGTCAACTTTTATAAGCCTGTTGTTTGATTAAAATGTGTGTTTTTTTTCATAACTCCAGGTTATCTAAAAAAAATACACTCCATGGTATCTAAGAGATTACACCATTAAAAACATTCTACGCATACGCGTAAAATTCCAGGATGTTGAGATGTTAGTTACTTGGAAAATACAATAAGCTTGTAAAGTCTTGCCTCATGGTTTTAGATAGAAGTTCACTATTGTTTTCCGCATTGGCTCAGTGTGTTCTATATCTATATATTTATCCACATACTTTTCTCAGCTTTTAGAATACATTTCAAATCTGGAGCAAATCTGTAAGTGCACAGGTAAACATTTTGAAAAAAAGGTGTGTGCCCTACACAGATATATAGTGTAACAAATTAAAATCTGAATAAAAACATGTTGCTATACACAGTCATTCTTTTTTTTTGCGTTTGTCATAGTCATGGGAGCCATTTATTAATATTAATATTAAATTAAAATGATTGCTCTAAGTGGCAACCATCCAAAATTTTTAAAATGATAATCAACAATTTATTATAGGACTCCAATAATCTTTATAGTTGTAATTCTTCCCAGATTCATTACATGTAGCACACTGTAAGTAAAATAATTGCGCATAAAAGTCTCCTAAGATACATTTACATTTATTCAAATCATGCAAAGATATCCATTTCTTAAGTGTTGTATTAGTACGTTATTCTTTTTTCACCACGGCATTGGGAAAAATAAGTAATATTGGCAAATAAACTGGAACATATACGTTTTCAAATTTCAGTCACAACGACCTCATATCAGATGCCAAGATACTTGAAGTTATGACTTTAAAAGTAGTGGTACCCATTTACGTATATTCTAATTATGTAATTAAATATATGTGTTTGAAGGGGAAATTATTGAAATGTGTGTGTGTACTATGTGTAATTGTGTATTCATCATTTATAATGTGAACGAGTGGCCATGAGTCCACATCTGAGATGTGCTCAGATAAACTTCGAGCGCAAACTATTAAAAAAGTGTCCTTATTAGAAATTTACAATTGTTCAACTCATGCAAACATATCAACATGTCAGTCATTTAGGATACAACCAATTAAAACAATCGCCCTAATTAATGCAGGGCAACTATGCAAAATTTGAATTTCATGACATATTCATGTATTGTATTGGAAACCTGAACCACAATCTACTAGAGTAATATCATCATAATCCGGGATCCTTATATAGCAGGCTAAGGCATAAAAGTGGATTCATTTCATATGAAATTGTCCTAATGAAAATGTACAACTGTTCGTATCATGCACATGTATCCTATTTTTCAAGTGCTGGGATACCTATGTTATTTGTATTTCACACTTGCGTTTGGCAAAAGATGCATTATTGGCAGATAATCTGCAAATTATATAATTTTAAATTCTGGTCACAACGACCTCTTACTTCATTAAATCAATATCAGAGGTTAACATGGCTTCTGAAAGAGAAACCGTGCACATTATAATTAAATTCCAATTCGTAATAATTGCCTGATGAGACCAATTTAATTACAATGTTACGTACACTAATTTTAAACCCTGCATGCAGTCAGAAAACTTACAGCCTCAAGGTAAGACGTACACCTTAAAAATGACCACCACTATATTATGGGATCCGAAATTTTTTTGACCGTGGTATAAATTCCACTTGTGACCACCTCAATTTGGTATGTCCCCTCTAACCAAAATTAAACCATTTCTCAAAAAACTTAAAACAATAATATGTGAAAAGAATGGTCACTCTCAACCAATTTCTTCCACAGTAGAAAAATCCACAGTATATCTCATTAAAAAAAATGGATCTCCACCCCTTTCACCCATCCCGCCAACACCAGTCAGATCTTTTCCTGGCACACCTAATAATCTGACAGGAAATAGCAAACTTGTTACACGCAATGGCAGCCCGCTCCATCACCACGACAACGCATGACATTCAATCAGAGGTACGGGCGGCGGCCATGAGGCCATTGATCAGGTGGCAACAAAGTAAAAAAAGCTCGCTTTGTGGGCTGTCAAGGGTTGAAGGAGCATGCGTATGAAGACGTTCTGGTAAGTAATATTACATGAGTCTTCCACATGAAATTGAAAGTGAGGCTAATTACATTGTTACTGGTGGAATAAGAACAAAACCAATTAATGTGCATGTGATTGCTCTGTGTTCTCTGAGCACTTTTGATCTAGTTATCGATCATGTAGTTGTGTTTTGTTTTGTGTTTGGAAGTGACTTATTAATATTTTAACTGCATATGCGTCCATTTTGACGAAAATGATATGACGGTCACTCATACTGTTATCAAAACCACTGAGTGCGATATGAACTGATATCTCTACACCATGAGTATAATTACCTTTTTCTCCCACATATATACTCGGCAACAAGGTATACAAACCACTTAAAACTATCCAATTTCTATGAAAGAAGAAAAGAAAGTACTTCACTTCAGTTCAGTTAAGGTCAAGGTACAAAGTACAATGAGATAGTTTTTTATCAACTAGAGTGCTACGTTGCTGCACACACTGATGAACAAACACAGCACGCCGACAAACTATATTGATTGCAGTCACAAGTTTATTGCAGTCCACAAACAACACAAATGGAGCCATGTTATGGTCCAATTTTTGTAGCAATTTTATTATCAATGCTGCCATATGGTTTTTAAAAAGAAAAACTTTAGAACTTTATGAATAGGTCTATAGTAAAATATAGTAAAGTAGTCCCCTTTATGGTATAATTAGTATCATTTATGCAAATATGTGCGTGTGGAATTATCAGGATATCAGCTGATAAATTCAATCATAAAGACAGTCTGAAGTGGGAGAATTAAAGATAACTTCCCTACAAAAGTATACTATGACAAAATTATTTATGTAATAAAAGTTAATCATTATTTTTCATGTAATTTCATTGGTTATCATGATCCATAAGTATGGGGCGATACCATGGTTATCGTGGTTGTACTCAGCCGGACTACTTTTTCACAATTTTTAAAACAATGTTGTAATTGTTTAGAAAAAATGATAAATAAAAACCGTGTTTGTTGTGTAACATGAAATATTTTATCAGGACTCGTTCTTGTGGCACATCAGAAACGCCCTTTAGACTCGCCGTGATATGCCACAAGAACTAACCTGATAGAATAATCCATATTACAAACTCACCTGGTTTTGTCTATATACTATTTGGATACCAAAATTACGTTTTCGTGGCATACACAGTCATATTTTTGTTCCTTTGTCATATTCATGTTGGCCATTTAGATAATCATCAATTTAAAACAATCGCACAAATCTGGGCGACCAAACAAAATTTAATTAAATGCATTCCAAGATCAGCAAATTTTACATATAATGTCACCTCCTTCCAGATTCTTTATAAAGCAGGCTAAGGTTGAAAGGTGGACGAATTTCATATGAAATTGTCCAAAATTAAAATTTACAACTGTTCCAATCATGCCAATATATCCTATTTTTCAAGTGCTATGTTAACTATGTAACTCCTTTCTCACACTTCCACTAGCTGAAAGAAGTAACATTGGCAGATATACTGCAACTTATACAATTTCAAATTTTGGTCACAACGACCTCAGACGTCATTAAATCAATGTCAGAGGCTAACTTGGGGTCTGAAAGAGTAAATGACCACAATATATTTTCCAATTAGGACTAATTGCCTGATGAGACCAGTTTGATTCCAAAGTTACGTAAGCTACATCTAAAACATGACACATATATTGTATATGCTACCAATAATTTGTGTGTGAAATGATGATAATGCAAAAATTTAAACATGATCAGATCATTCAATTTTTGAAAAAAAATAAAAATAAAAAACTACAATTAAATGGCCTTACCAATCACATTTTGCTTCCACTGGGCTGGCTTCAAACAAGTTTTTATTTCATTAAATTCCTTTCTTTTATAGTACCTCACCCTCCACCCATCCACCGAAAAACAAAACAAAACATTTCTATGAGGTTTTGAGCTTCTCTGAGAGCCTTTGTGTTCAAAAAAAAATGAAATCCACAGTTGACCTCATTTCCAAAAACATGGATCCCCAACCCTTTTACCCACGCCGCCAGCATCACCCAGACCTTTGCATGGCACACCTAATAATCCGACAGGAAATAGCAAACTTGTTACACGGAATCACAGCCCGCTCCATCACCATGGTAGCGCATGACATTCAATCGAGGCCGGGCGGCGGCCATGAGGCCATTGATCAAGAGGCAATGAAATGAAAAAGCTCGCTTTTGTTGGCGTGTGAGGGGTTGAAGGAGCGTGCGTGTGAAACCCTTCTGTTAAGTAATATTTTATACATTTTCCATATCAAATTGAAAGTGAGGCGCATTACATTGTCACTGGTGGAATAAGAACAAAACCAATTAATATGTACGTGATTGATCTGTGTTCTCTGAGCACTTTTGATCTAGTTATCGAGCATGTAGTTGTGTTTTGTTGTGTGTTTGGAAGTGATTCATTAATATTTTTAACTGCATATGCGTTCATTTTGACAAACCTGATATGACGGTCACTCATACTGTTATCAAAACCACTGAGTGCGATATGAACTGATATCTCTACACCATGAGCATAATTACCTTTTTCTCCCACATATATACTCGGCAACAAGGTATACAAACCACTTAAAACTATCCAATTTCTATGAAAGAAGAAAAGAAAGTACTTCACTTCAGTTCAGTTAAGGTCAAGGTACAAAGTACAATGAGATAGCTTTTTATCAACTAGAGTGCTACGTTTATCCTTGAACGTGTTCATTGTGTTGGTAATAGGTATTTATATACATGATTCTTTACATCACAACATTTTTTTTTTTCACTAACATTGACAGTTTCACCAACTATCTGTTGGCATCGTCGGAATGACACTTCTGCGCATGACAGGAGGTCAGTCCCGCTGATCCCCGCCGAGAACCGGATCGTAAGTGTAATAGGCAGGGAGAGTGACTGAAAGACAAGGACAATCAAAGAGGCAGTGCATATCCGAACATACAGGCAGGTCATGAACCGTGACGATGGGGGCCACTAACTCTCACGAAGTTTACGATCCGGTTCTCGGCAGGGGATCGGCGGGACTGACCTCCTGTCATGCGAGGAAGTGTCATTCCAACGACGCCAACAGATAGTTGGTGAAACTGTCAATGTTAGTAAAAAGTGTTGTGATGTAAAGAATCATGTATATAAATATAGTGCTACGTTGCTGCACACACTGATGACCAAACACAGCACGGCCAACAAACTATATTGATTGCAGTCACAAGTTTATTGCAGTCCACAAACAACACAAATGGAGCCATGTTATGGTCCAATTTTTGTAGCAATTTTATTATCAATGCTGCCATATGGTTTTTAAAAAGAAAAACTTTAGAACTTTATGAATAGGTCTATAGTAAAATATAGTAAAGTAGTCCCCTTTATGGTATAATTAGTATCATTTATGCAAATATGTGCGTGTGGAATTATCAGGATATCAGCTGATAAATTCAATCATAAAGACAGTCTGAAGTGGGAGAATTAAAGATAACTTCCCTACAAAAGTATACTATGACAAAATTATTTATGTAATAAAAGTTAATCATTATTTTTCATGTAATTTCATTGGTTATCATGATCCATAAATATGGGGCAATACCACGGTTATCGTCTTTTGTACTCAGCCGGACTACTTTTTCACAATTTTTAAAACAATGTTGTAATTGTTTAGAAAAAATGATAAATAAAAACCGTGTTTGTTGTGTAACATGAAATATTTTATCAGGACTCGTTCTTGTGGCACATCAGAAACGCCCTTTAGACTCGCCGTGATATGCCACAAGAACTAACCTGATAGAATAATCCATATTACAAACTCACCTGGTTTTGTCTATATACTATTTGGATACCAAAATTACGTTTTCGTGGCATACACAGTCATATTTTTGTTCCTTTGTCATATTCATGTTGGCCATTTAGATAATCATCAATTTAAAACAATCGCACAAATCTGGGCGACCAAACAAAATTTAATTAAATGCATTCCAAGATCAGCAAATTTTACATATAATGTCACCTCCTTCCAGATTCTTTATAAAGCAGGCTAAGGTTGAAAGGTGGACGAATTTCATATGAAATTGTCCAAAATTAAAATTTACAACTGTTCCAATCATGCCAATATATCCTATTTTTCAAGTGCTATGTTAACTATGTAACTCCTTTCTCACACTTCCACTAGCTGAAAGAAGTAACATTGGCAGATATACTGCAACTTATACAATTTCAAATTTTGGTCACAACGACCTCAGACGTCATTAAATCAATGTCAGAGGCTAACTTGGGGTCTGAAAGAGTAAATGAGCACATTCTATCATTCCGTGCAAAAATCACCGCCAATAACCCACGCTGATTGGTCAATCTCCGTGCTAAATTATGCGATGGAATGAACGCTGCGAAAAAAAAACACGGCGCTAGTCTAATCTCCTCACAATATCAATACAGCCGCTGACGTAGTAAAGGCCATGAAGGCGTGTTAATGCTGTGCGGAGTACAACAGATTAGACTAACTCCTCCACGCGCTCAAAAACTGCAGGAATTGACGTCTCCGCGCGCTCAAAATGACTTGAATGTTGAATGTTATATGGCAATGAGAACGTTATGATATGATTTATTTTAAAATAAAAACGAATCATACACTCATTTGGTGTGGATTTTAGTCATTTTAGTCATGATAGAATGGTTTTTGAGCACTCGATTGTCGGGTCTAACGTAGAAGACGGTGATGTGATTGACACTCACTGCGTTCGTGTCAATCACACATCACCGTGCAAAATTCTACGATAAACCCTCCAATCTCGTGCTCAAATCCTACAATATATTTTCCAATTAGGACTAATTGCCTGATGAGACCAGTTTGATTCCAAGGTTACGTAAGCTATATCTAAACCCCTACATGGGGTCAGAAAACATACAGCCTCCAAGTAATGACACACACATATGTATACATGACACATATATTGTATATGCTACCAGTAATTTGTGTGTGAAAAAATGATAATGCAATAATTTAAACATGATAAGATCATTCAATTTTGTGATAAAATAAAAATCCAAAAAACCACAATTAAATGGCCTTACCAATCACATTTTGCTTCCTACGGGCTGACTTCAAACAAGTTTTATTTCATTAAAGTCCTTTCTTTTATAGTACCTCACCCTCCACTCATCCACCAAAAAACAAAACAAAACATTTCTATGAGGTAGGTTTTGAGCTTCTCTGAGAGCCTTTGTGTTTAAAAAATGAAATCCACAGTTGACCTCATTTCCAAAAACATGGATCCCCAACTCTTTCACCTACGCCACCAACATCACCCAGACCTTTGCATGGCACACCTAATAATCCGACAGGAAATAGCAAACTTGTTACACGCAATCACAGCCCGCTCCATCGACATGGTAGTGCATGACATTCGATCGAGGCCCGGGCGGCGGCCATGAGGCCATTGATCAAGAGGCAATAAAGTGAAAAAGCTCGCTTTTGTTGGTATGTGAGGGGTTGAAGGAGCGTGCGTGTGAAACCCTTCTGCGAAGTAATATTTTATACATCTTCCATATCAAATTGAAAGTGAGGCGCATTACAATGTTACTAGTGGAATAAGAACAAAACTAATTAATGTGTATGTGGATTGCTCTATGTAATTTTTCTATGTACTGTTCTGTCAAATATGGTATAATTATCAGGTAACATGTCTCAGTTTCAAAAGTAGAATGTGCGTTTACTGATGAACCAATTTCGTTCAAACGTTACACAACTATGAAGTAATAATCAAAGGTTCTTAACACTGCTTTCTAGCCAAATATTTGAAAGTACCTTGAGAGCTTTCAACCTATTCTCTAGGTTTTCATCAGTATCCCGTCAATCCACCTATTCGATGAATATTCAACATACAACTATGAGGTATGAAGTGATAATTTGATTTTGGGCTCTTTGCCAATTACAGTCTGCTTTCCAGCAGTCCTTTTTATAATATGTTCTGCAATATCTGCAATACTACTTGGAAAACCACATTCACTCTTTTTACAATACTAACATGCCTAAAGGTCATCAAATGTATTCAATTTTGGGACTTTGCCAATTTAAGTATCATGATTTCCAGAAGGCCATTTAAGGCATTTTTTTACGATTTTCTTCAATAGTTTCAATAAAGCTTGAACCATGAGCTACAAATTTGATACACTGTTTACATACACAGTGAACATAATCAGTGTCAAATTTTGTCACTTTACAAATTAAAATGTTCTTTCCAGAAGGCCATTTGTGGTCGATTTGGATATTTTATGTAGTAGTTTCAATACTAGTGTGATTTCGTATTGGAAGTGCTTTCTAAACATGGTTAAAGTAAATATTGTTTATTGCCCATGATTCAACGTTGCTCTAGTGACGCTGTGCTCTTCGTACACTTTTGATCAAGTTATCCATCATGTAGTTGTGTTTTGTTGTCTGTTTGGAAGTGATTTATTAGTATTTTTAAGTACATATGCGGCCAGTTTGACAAACATGGTATTTAAAGATAACTGCCCTACAAAAGTATAGTATGATAAAATTATTTAAATAAAAGTATACCATTAGGATACCAAAATTACATTTTCGTGGCACACGCAGTCATGTTCTTGTTCCTTTGTCAAATTCATGTCGGCCATTTAGATATTCACTGAAACAAAACTCATTGACGGAGACTTGTAAAGTTTGAAAGGCCGTGGAGTCGAACTCGTTGTCTAGTACTAACACCAGAACAGTCGTTATGTGTCGGACAGGCGTAATAGACCGTTGTACTAACCTTTCCTACGAGGGATAAACGTGTTAATTCTTTGACAGTATGTATTGCGCAACACCCACTTGGACTTGGAGCCTATCATACTATTTATAGTCCACCACCCTTTATCGCGGCTATAGCCTCTATATGTCACTGAACCCCCATTCTGTCGAGTACTTTGTAACCTTACAGGATGCATTGTGTGCCCCTGGACTACTTCTTTTACATCATCAATTGAAAACGATCGCCCAAATTTGGGCGACCAAGCAAAATTTCAAATACATAATAAAGTGGAAAACGGAATGTTACTGCATGGAGTAGGTAATATCACCCCTTTCTCTCTGGGTTCATCATATGGTAAGCTAACGCGGAAAAGTGGACTTATTTCATATGAAATTAGAATTTACAACTGTTCCAATTATGCCATTGTCTCCTATTTGCCAAGTGCTATGTCAACTATGTTATTCTTTGTTCACACTTGCGTTGGCCAAAAGAAGTAATATTGTTAGATAAACATCAAGTTCTAGAATTACAAATGTTCGTCACAACGACCTCATACTTCATTAAATAAATACCAGAGGCTAGCATGGGGTCTTAAAGAGAAAGTGGGCACAATATAATTCCCTGTAAGGACTATTTATTGCCTGATGACGCCAGATTGATTCCAAGGTTACGTTGGCTACATGGGGTCATGAAGCATACAGCCTCCAAGTAACGACCTACTTGATAAAATGTTCACCTCTATATTATCGGATCTGCACATCATTTGAGCTACGTATGACCTCCGCTTATGACGACCTGTATATGGTCCTCCACTTCTAAGCTAAATTAAGTCATTTCTCAAAAAAACTAAACAATACTATGTGAAAAGAATGTGTCACTCTCTACCAATTTATTCTATGGATACTAGCTGTATTGGTCTCTTTGATTATTTGTTGAAAAACACAAAAATATTGTTCAATACCGACAATGACCACTTTCCATTTAACCAATACGATCCTTCTTTCAATTTTGATTTCAAATTTACTCTCACTGTTCTTGCAAGCAAGCTCCTACCACTGTATTGTTATAGCTGAAGACACAGCTTCCATTTGACTATATCAAGTGGCCCTGACGAGACTCGAACTCACGACCACAAGGTTGTGAGACCAGAATGATACCATTATCCCAAGCAACAGGCTGTCACACGTTACCATGGTAACGGAGCGGGTTGCCATTGCATGTAACAAGTTTGCCATTTTCCTATTTCCTCTCGGATTATTAGGTGTGCCAAGAAAAGGTCCTGGTGGTGTTGTTGGTGTGAGTGAAAGGGGTGGAGATTCATGTTTTGCTGTCCGCTTCTTGAAATGATGGTATCATTCTGGTCTCACAATGTTGGGGTCGTGAATTCGAGTCCCGTCAGGGACACTTCATATAGTCAAATGGAAGCTGTGTCGTCAGCTATAACAATACAGTGGTAGGAGCTTGCTTGCAAGAACAGTGAGAGTAATATTTAATTCATAAGCAAACTTGGGGAAAATATTATACAGTTGTTCATATAATTTTGATTTCATTCACATACATTCTTGTATACTCCCTACCCCTCCAAAAAAGCACCAAAACACAAAAGAAAACATTTCTATGAGGTTTTGAGCTTCTCCACGAGCCTTTGTGTTTAAAAAATGAACTCAACAGTAGACCGCATTTTCAGAAACATGGATCTTCACCTGTTTCACTCACACCGCCAACACCAGTCAGACCTCTGCATGGCACACCTAATAGTCCGACAGGAAATAGCCAAGTGACAAACTTGTTACAGGCAATAGCAGCCCGCTCCGTCACCAGGGTAACGAGTGACATTCAATCAGAGGCCCAGGCGGCGGCCGATAGGCGAATCATGAGGCCATTGATCAGAAGGCAACAAAGTAAAAAAAGCTCGCTTTGGGGAGTACGTGACGGGTTAAAGGAGCGTGCGTGTGAAACCCGTCTGCTAAGTAAATTAAAAACATTTTATGCATCTTCCATATCAAATTGAAAGTGAGGCTCAGTGCATTGTTACTGGTGGAATAAGAACAAAACCAATCAATGTATAAGTGGATTGCTCCATGTTATTTCTCTATGTTCTGTTCTGTCAAATATGGTACAATTATTAGGTAACATGTCTCAAATTCAAAAGTACAATGTGCGTTCACTGATGAACCCATTTCGTTCAAACTTCACACAACTATGAGGTATGAAGTGATAATTCAATGTTTGAGCACTTTGCCAATTAGAGTGTGCTTTCCTATGGTCCATTTTAGGAAATTGTCCGCAACATCTTTAATAATGCTTGGAAATACACATTCAAGATTGTCACAATATATACATGCCCAGAGGTCATCACCATAAATATGTTTGCGATGTTCTTCAATACGTTGTCTCAATACAGCTTGAACCATGAGCTCCAAATTTGATGCACTGTTTACAACAGTGAACATCATCACTGTCCAATTTTGGCACTTTAAAAAATAAAATGTTCTTTCCAGAAGGCCATTCGTTGTCAAGTTCAGCATTTGACATAGTAGTTTCAATACTGGTGGGATTTTGGATTGGAAGTGCTTTCTAAACATGGTTAAAGTAAATATCGTTATTGCCCATGGGTCTACCTTGTTATAGCAATGGTGTGCTCTCTGTACATTTTTGATCTAGTTATCGTTTATGTACTCGAGCAATTGGGTTTTGTTTTCTGTTTGGATGTGTTTTATTAGTTTGACAAAGATGATAAAAGAGATAACTGCCCTGCAAAAGTATACTATGACAAAAACTATCTATGTAATAAAAATATACCATTAGGATACCCAAATTACGTTGTCGTGGCACACACAGTCATGTTTTTTTGTTCCTTTGTCATATTCATGTCGGCCATTTAGATAATCATCAATATAAAAACGATCGCCAAATTTCGGCGACCAAGCAAAATTTCAATTTAATCTCTTCAGCACACAAATGTTGAGTATATTTACCACACATAATTTTGCTCTTGCCGGGTTCATTATATAGCAGGCTAAGGCGGAAACGTGGACTAATTTCATATGAAACTGTCCATAATTAACATTTACAACTGTTCCAATCATGCGAATGTATCCTATTTTTCAAGTGATGGGTTATCTATGTCATTCATTTTCACACATACGTTGGCTAAAATGAGTAATATTGGCAGATACACTGCAAGTTATAGAATTTTAAACTTTTGTCACAACGACCTCATACTTACATTGTTACTGGTGGAATAAGAAGAAAATCAATTAATGTTTATGTGGATTGCTCTATGTCATTGTTCTATGTTCTGTTCAATATAGGTTATCACAAGTATTCATTTTAGCACCTTACCAATTCAAGTATCATGATTTCCAGAAGGCCATTCTAAATATAGTTATAATAAATATCATTTATTGGCCATGAGACAACGTTGTTCTAGCGACGCTCTGCTCTCTATGAACTTTTAATCTGGTTATTGTTCGTGTGGTTGTGTTTCGTTTTCAGTTTGGAGGTGATTTATTGGCATTTCTAAGTGCATATGCCTTCATTTTGACAAACATGATATCTAAAGTTAACAGCCCTACAAATGTATACTATGACAAAATTATTTATGTAATTAAAGTATACCATTAGGATACCCAAATTACGTTTTCGTGGCACACACAGTCATGTTTTTGTTCCTTAGTCATCAATTTAAAACAATCGCCCAAATTTTCGGCGACCAAGCAAAATTTCAATATAAAATTGAATCACACCTGGGTTGATATGTTTAGCATATAATTTCACCTCTTTCCGGGCTCATTATATAGCAGGCTAAGATGGAAAAGTGGACGAATTTCATATGAAATTGTCCATGATTACAATTTACAACTGTTCCAATCATGCCAATGTATCCTATTTTTTCAAGTGCTGTGTTAACTATATTCTTTCTTTCTCACACTTGCCTTGGCCAAAAGAAGTAATATTGGCAGATATACTGCAACTTATAGATGTTCAAGTTTTGGTCACAACGAACTCATACTTCATTAAATCAATATCAGAGGCTAACATGGGGTCTGAATGATAAAATGTGCACAGTATAATTTCCTATAAGGACTAATTGTAGGAATTGCCCAAAATCGAATCTAATATAGGGGTGTCAAAATCATAGTTGTGTAAAAATTGTCAATCACCATTCTATCATGACATAAAATCCATTTTCATGATTTTATTTTAAAATAAATCATATTATCAACATTCAACATTCAAGTCAATTTATTGGCTGTTGGTATGCAGTTTTGACGCGGAGGGTTAGTCTAAACTGTTGCACTCCGAAACAGAAATGAGGACGCCTTCATGGCCTTACTACGCCACAACTGATATTGTGAAGGTTAGGTAAGGGGCGCCGTGGTTTTGTTTTACGTTCATTCCATCGCAAAATTGAGCACGGAGATTGACCAATCAGCGTGGGTTATTGGCGGTGATTTTGGTCACGAATGATAGAATGTAGGAAATCACCACGATTTGGGTGTCAATGCAAAAAAGCATGCTGATTTTATTTTAAAATAAATTCTATCATGATTATTTTATTTTTAAAATAAATCATATTATAAGATTCTCATTGCCAGTCAATTTCGTTTGTTTTGAGCGCGCGGAGACCACTACTACGACGTTAATCTAAACTATTGCTCTCCGCTACAGGGAACACGTCAGCGGCTATATTGATATTGTGAGGAGTTTAGACTAGCGCCGTGGTTTTTTTGGAGCATGTTTTCCATTGCAAAATTGAGCAAGATGATTGACCAATCAGCGTGGGTTATTGGCGGTGATTTTTGCACGGAATGATAGAATGTCCAATGACACCAGGTTGATTCCAAGGCTATGTACGCTACATGTAACCCCCTGCATGGGGTCAGAAAAATACAGCTTCCAAGTAATGACCTACTGGATCAAAAGACTACCTCTATAATATGGGATTAATGCTAAAACTAGCATCATATAACCACCACTTAGGATCACTTGTATATGCTCCGCTACCTCTAATCAAAATTAAAACAGTTCTGAACAATTTCACCAACAGAACGTGAACCGAATGGCCACGCTTAGCATTTCATTCTAGGTATATATTTTTTTTTCTTTCATTTTGTAATCGTTATAATGTTGTTGCTGCCTATTACTACTGAACACAGCCTTTTCAAGCACTGTCTTTCGAGGATTCTAAATTATTACTTTTAAGTACTTAGTAGACTGAGAGTAATCAACTGTAGATCAGTCTCATGTGTGGTCGTTATAGAGGGGCTCTTTTGCATGTCGCTCTCTATCATTCTAACCGAAGTAAAATTCATCGACTCCACACAGACCATCACCGGAGGAAGCCTCAGGCAGAGGGTAACACCATAATCTCATCTCCGCCTTTTCCGCCACCAATATTTGATATTCATGTTTATTAATGCCAAATCTGGGTCTGTCAGAACTGGGAAATCTCAATAAAGAAACCAACTAACGACCAAGACAACTTGACTCCAGCCATTTGGTTGCAGAATCGAGGTTCTACCGTAGGCGGCTCCATCCTGTTTAACCCGTGTAAGGACCTATCCATGAATGTCACAATCCTCCTCGATATTGGCTGTGACTGCACAATAGTCCTTTCAGTCAGCACGTCTCTCCATGCACGCCCAGCTGTCAAATTTGTGCTGAGGGGAAATTGATTTTCCCTTTCACCATGCAAAAAATCAGCCTGAAATGTCACATTTTTGCCAGAAGCTAATGCTGCCTATTAGAGGCAATGAAAGAAGGATTGAAGGTGTTATTGTATTGTAATCTATGATTAGTGCTCTGGTCTCTTGACTTGTGATGTTTGTGAAAAGTTTCTTTTCAGGTGTGTGGGTTGGAGGATTCAGGTGTTTATTTTTAGAAAATGGGTAATGGGACGGGCAAAGAGAGAATTCCATAACATGCATGTATGTTTGCATTAAGTGCTCTGATGACGAACAGTTTGAAACAGTGTACATTCTAACCAGGGTGTCTATTTTACACTTCTATTTTACCAACTGTACATATCACTTGTGGGCACAGTCGACATAGCATATCACATTGTTATGTGTTATGGACACTGTGGCCATGAGGGTTTCTACATGTTTACTTATTTCTCCCAGCCTTTTGCTTTGAAATCTTAAACACATCTTTCCAAATTGACACACCTTTCGCATGACAAATAAAACACAAAACTGCACCAACATTAGAGAGCCATGTGAAATATTACAAAATGACGGCTCCCGCATGTCAAGATGCTTCTAATGATGGGACGCGAGCCTTCTGAATCCATTCCCTACATCTCTTCCTGTAGACGTCTTTTAGGATTTTTGTTTGCAATATTTTGTCAACTATGAGTGCATAGTGTACTCAGTTTATCTTTATGCAAGAGATTGAACGAGCAGCGCCGTGGCCCATACAAAACAGGTCATGGGGACGCTCATCATATTTTTCTCACAACGCACCCTTATATTGGTTACGGGGAATGAAATGCGAACAGTACATAACGCAAACGGCTTAAACCGCATAGCTTCGGTATTCCAAGATATTTAAGATCCAAATATTAAGCAACACTTGCATATTATGACGATTACCAACAATATGAAAACTGAGTTCCAGCCTTCTGAGTAGTGTTAAGATGTTAGAAAAAGACTAGAACAAAAAAAAATGGATTTTAACCTCCAATTACACCACCTCTATATTTAGACTACAGAGAACACAAATTTTAGTATTCCAATTCTCCACCTGGATGGAAATCAGAGTAACCCAACTGATTTAATAATGAAATGCAGATATGGTGGGTTATAATGAAGTCTTGCTCGTCCAACGTTAAATTCTTTACAATGTCAGTTTGTCAACAACGACCACAAGGCCCGAGCGGGATTCGAGTCCACCACCTTCAAGTCACAAGTCCCACTCCCTATCCACTCGGCCAGAGATGCACACTATATGGACTCCCTGGGTGGTTTAAATATTCATAATTATACTCACTGTGAGAACCAAAAGATTTCACGCCAGTAAGCTGCGTAGCCCTTCCTTACAAAATTGAGCAACTTTCACCACGACAGTCAGTAAGATTTCATCATGACAGTCAGTATTATTTCATCATGACAGTCTATAAGGACAGACAGAATCACAACGTTGCTTAGATTAGTGGTGAACATGGAAACTATCCTATCTACTGTGCATAGGCAGATCCATGTGGTGAGTCACAGGTGTGGGAACCTCTCCACTTTCCACACAACACTACTTCATTGTCATGGGTTCTTTTTGGCCCCTTTCACACGTACAATTACCCATGATGAAATATCGTAAGTGGCCCCTCCTTCTCTTTCCCAAACCTTGGATCTGCCAGTGCTGTAGTCAAACTAGGCTTCAAGATGTTTAAAGGACCCTGTATGAACAGTGTTGGCATCTATATTCGATACTTTTACACAATGGATTCTCAGACTAATGGACATGGAGATTATTTTAAATGAAGTGGTATGGATCGGGATGGGGATTTTAACAGGAAGGGGTATGTGATCGGGTGTGGTGAGCTTAGAAGTATAAAATGTACACAGATGAATGCGGTAAATATGGAACAAAAAACGGCTGTAAAAATCCAATTTAACAATGGTACGTGGATAAAATTGAATAACACGTAACAATTACAATTTAACAATACTTGCAATGAAAACACTGCACACCAAGTTTTGCATCTACTGTATGTATATATTTTACGCACAACTTTCATTAGCCATAACCTCAGCTGAATACATGTATGTGAAGTGACCGACAGCCTTGTCACATTATAAGTGAAATTTTGCAACTTTCTGCTGGGCATACATCATTTTGCAAACATAATGCAAACAATTTAATTACTCACATTGTGAGTTACTCTTCAGACAAGTTCCATTGTTAACAAGAGCCCTTCACTTTATTGTTACAGACCAAGCTCATTGTCATTTATAATATGCATGTTGAGTTAAGACACTCAAATTACAGGCCTCAATTGTGATACACCACCACTGCTACCACCTGAATAAGTGACTATTCAGTATGGATAGTTAACGAAAAAATACTGTGCTAATAGCCCCCCCATCTGTGAAAGTAACATCCATTGATTTCAAACAAATCAAACACTATAGTTTTCGATCATTGCAATTAAATAGAGCTATACAGCGAAAAAATGGTGCCACCTAAAAGTGTGTGAGAGTTCCAAAGCCTCCAACCATTGTGACAAAGGAAACCATTGGTCCCTGAATAAGGTATTAATATTGGTGCTGCTGTCAGAGTAACATACACGCAAACACATCAAACACTATAGTTTCTATCATAGATTACATAGGGCTGTTGCCATTTAAAGGTGTCTAGGTTTGTTGGTCAATGGGGGAATGTCTTAACGCATCCAATTTGTACATGAGGGCAGTGTCTAGGTTTATATCAATCTATGTCTTTACGCATCCAACCACATAAGCACAGTTCTGCCGTAAAATAAACGCCTTCTCAATGCACACATAACTCTAGTCAAAGAGTTTGCTCAACACCCACCACAAAATAAACGAGCACTCAAAGCCCCCACACTCAGGTCACAACGCCAGCTCCCAATCCACCAAGCCACAAAACCAGCCATACAGGGATTTCCAGCCCTGACTTCGCGAAGATGAATGAAGGCGGAATTATGTATGCGAAATAATGTAGACCGTATGTGACCAGAATGTAGGCCTGGGGATCCCAGACCCAGACAGTGCGGTCATATTGGACTGGCCGGCAGGAGATGGGATCATTTAATGGAAATGTGCAGTGGACTGTAGAGTTGGGTGGCCATAGTTGGTTAGTTGTACGTATAATTCACTTTGATTCCTCTCTTTGAAATATTATCCGGGGAGAATGTGATTATTTCTATACACTCTTGTCTTTTTTTTCATATTTTGCTGACTTCAGGGCAGGATTTGGTAACGTCTGCTATGGTCAAGATTTGGTGATGTTACATAGAGTTTTGCCAGCGGCTGATTTTAGCTTTTTATGAAGTAAAGTCAGGGAAATGGGCATTTAGCATGATCAGAATCGTGGAATGGACATCAGCAAGATGCTTCAAAAAGCAGAGATATATCTGAACAACGTATACCAATGTTTAGTTGTAAGTACTCCCCCATATTTTTAAAATATTACCAAGTATTTTAGGTTTATTATATTTAGAAATCTGAATTTCGTAATGCAGATAGATGTACGTGAGGTCAGAAAAGCAAAACGACTGAATTACTGTTGGGCAGTTTTATTCTACTGTACTAAAATTGTCACATCCACTTTCAATACGGAGAGGCTCTTGCAAGGGTTAAACATGCCAAGCTTCTCATTATCTACCAAGGGAACTACTGATCTTTGGGCCCAAGACATTTGTACAATTCTTTTCGTATAGATGGTCATTAGTACTCAATAAATACCAGTCTTGGCATGTGGTGGTGGGGATATTGCATATGGATAACCCCTATAAGGAAATTCCGGATGTAAAAATACAGAGGCAAATTTGAAATGGCTTACTGAATGACGGAGTTCTTATTTTGGGATACCCTGTAGATGTAGTACTCTCAAACCACTTGATATTCACAGGGGCAATGTAATTTGCATATTGTGCAATGTTAGCTTATCGTTTTGCGATTATGTTCATCAAATGTGACTGGATGATACAATATAATGATATTTTTTGTGTGTTTTGCAAAGCAATATTCTGTATGATATGAATGATATACAGTGTGATCTCATAAACGAATACCACGTTTATAATGAGACTTTTTTAAAAAAAAGAGTGATTTCTTGCGGTATCAAAAATCCATGAAGAAAATGCCAAACAGCTACATATATAGAGAGACTATCTCTCTTTTGAGATCACCACAAGACAGGTATGGTCTTTTATAAAGGTTCTACGGTCCTCTCTAGAATACATCCTATTCATATCCACAGAACATTTTAATCTGATGAAGCTGTACTCATTTAAAGTGTTGGTACCAGCTGAGAAAGAGGTTAACAATGAGTTTGCTCAACAACAACCACTTGGTGATAGTTGCTTGGGGATATTAGATATGACATGTTAAACACTCTTTGAATTCAAAGGCACTTTTTCGTGTTTGAGTTTTAACTACTAGTGAAAAGAGAAATCTCTTTTCTTGCATGGGTTTGTTGAAAATACTGGATTCTGATTGGCTGAGATGTGGAGCTGCAATATTTTTATATTCCACACTATAATGTTTAAAACCTTAAACTGATAAATAAACATGGGTCCTGTGTTTTATTCCCAGCAGAGGCTACATGTACATGGTGCCTACAGTCTAGGAAAATGAATCCTTCAATGTTAATATCTATCGCAGAAAAACATTGTTAACTAGTCAAGCATAAGAAACACAGGGTAGCAAAAACTCAGTGTCCTGTCCCTGATCAGTATGCATAACCGAGTCAGGAGTCCTTTCTGCCAAGATGACTCCGTCCTTCACAGCGACATGTCATTACCAAGAGGCGCCCTTGTCTGCTTGTTCGAATGTACATGTATACAGGGTAGGAATAATGCATTATGGGAAGTGTTAACACGTTGCGGAAGGGGTGGGAGGAGTCGTGCCATACGTGATATTACAATATTCTTTCAGTTGTTGGCCTGTCTTAAGCAAGTATTTCCAAGTGAATGAGTGAGTGAGTGAGTGAGTGAGTGCGTGAGTGAGTGAGTGAGTGAGTGAGTGAGTGAGTAAGTAAGTAATTAAGTAAGTAAGTAAGTGAATGGGTAAGTATAATAACGTTGGCCTGACTTAGGAAAGTATTACCGAGTAAGTGAGTAAAATAAATAGTTACGTAAATAATCATAGAGTATATACGTACGTATGTAAGCAAGCAAGAGAGTATTTGCGTACGTGAGTCATTCATTTAGTGAAATTATCCCCGTAACATTCTCCACATAAGTCTCTTTGTGCATAATAGTTTATTAATGTAAGCTGTGGCAAGTCTAATTCTGTGCTGTTGGGCAAAGGCTAAACCTAAGCACATCTCACAGAATGGTCCCGTGTGAATTCTTGTAATTTATCTAAGTACCACAGTAACATTAGGCTGAACACCACTCATATACATGTACATACTAATATGACATACCATTGGGTAAAGTCACTACATAGTCTACATGAATTAAAGGGTTGCAATACTTTAACATTCTCACCACTTTTCCGCTCATTCTTGATTCTGATTGGTTAATATAAGAGTCGTGCGGGATATGAGTTTTTCACTACTTTGTCGAGGTGATCTCATTACTTTGTGATCAACCTCCAAACCCGCTTAAAGAGGACGTTATGAATCCTGCTTGGAGGTTGCCGGCCGTGCTGAAAATCTTCTTGAGTTTTATGTTATTATCAATACAAAGAACCCCCCACCCCCACCCCCGCGTCATAAGTCATGTGATTTCACCCTCGTGAGGTGATAGAAAGACACGATACCATTTAAATGCATGCGAAAGTGGCCGTTTTTGACGTGATATTTCTGTACTTAAAGTTGCTATATTTTGTTAGTTGTGAATTGAAATACGTTGTATATGTATCATTGTATAACACACTGGACATTTTAGAGCAGAGGCCGAGAATGAAATTCCTGGGGCTTTGAAATAGCCCACCTACAGCAAATGCCGTGCCTTGCCAAACAATCACGTGAAACACTGTACGCCAAACGCTGCTTTTCCATTGTTAAGAAATACCTCGATTGATAATCTTGAGGAGCTTATGTTCCTAGGATAGCACATGCAAGCGTACATTATGTAATGCTTAATTCCAATGGGGTCCTTGTTTGTTTGGCAGGTTAGGTAACCAACTGAGCCAGGGGTGTTTGGAGGGATCACACTAGTTATTGATTTCAAACTACGTGAGTTCTTTTATTAGGTGCGCGCTAACCACTTTACTAACGATGACCACATAGTCTACACATACATGGACTGTATATGGCATGACGAATGAATTAACCTGCTTGATCAAATAAAGTAAATGGTCAACATATTCTAACTCAATCCCAAGCTATTGTATCGCATGCAGAATTTATCATTCTATCATTCCGTGCAAAAATCAGCGCTAATAACCCACGCTGATTGGTCGACCAGCGTGCTCAATTATACGATTTACACGCTGCTAAGGGCGGATTTACCCGTTGCTAAGGAGTTGCCTGTGATTGACTGCCCCACGGAACCCCACAGTCTAAACTAGACTAGTAACGTCTATACAGCCACTTTACGTCGTATGGTCAATGAGTACGTTATGATATGATCTATTTTAAAATAAAAACTAATCAGAAACTCATTTAGTGTGGATTTCAGTCATGTTAGAATGGTATTTGACCACTCGATTGTCGTTGTCAAATCCTACAATTAGATATTGCAGTATATGGCTACTGTGAAACAAGTAAACAACGCTTATTATTTTGCACGCAGAAAATGCCACACATTTTGAGTCCTATTAAAAGTGTCTACGTATGCGGGTTTTAAGTTAAATAAAATTCAAACGGCCCAATAATTTTCTAATAAAATATGTAAATACGTTATAGACGTGGGTTGTCTTGCTACACCAATAGAAATTCAATTCAAATACTGCGTTATCATCACAATAACTTGCAAAAAAGTCAGATAATAAATTCCCAAAAGCAAAAATCGAAGAGAGATTGTCATGAACATTGCAAAATAACACGATTAATGCAACATCTTGTCAAAACAATAACAGACAAGTTGAAGACACAGGTTGCGTACATCCGATGCTAAAATCAAACACCCAAAAAACTACGAACTATTGGCACCACATTCAAATTATTAAATGAAATAGACACAAATCAGTGTTGTCAAATCTGGCCAACCATCTTTCGCGTGTGACGTCACACTCAGTGCACCTGTTGGAACTTACCATTGCGTCCGCACTGTCACTATAAAAGCGGCGCGGCAAAAGTCAGTGACCGCACAATTTAAAAATCGTTTTGCATGGAATAAGATGTTGTTATTGGTGTTTTTGGTGGAGCTGTTATTAACGTTTTTGCAACTTGCTTTCTATGGACGTCGAGCAAGAAAGCTACTCCCGAGAAGAGACCAAGCAGTTCCAAAAGTGCGACCAACCAGAAGACCCCAGCCAAGACCCAAGAGGTAATTTTTAAATTTTAATTTAACGTTGATTAAAAAATTGGTGTAATTTTCAAATTATCATTTTAGCTCAAAAACGTGTTTCTTATTTTCAAATTCTTTGCACTGGCGTAGGCGGCAATGGAAGCTACGAAAATAGTGAAGAAAGTGGACTAAGATGTTATTGGTGTTCTTGGTGGAGCTGTTATTAACGTTTTTTGCAACTTGCTTTCTATGGACGTGGAGCAAGAAAGTCACTCCCGAGAAGAGACCAAGCAGTTCCAAAAGTGCGACCAACCAGAAGACCCCAGCCAAGACCCAAGAGGTAGTTTTTAATTTAACGTTGATTAAATAATTAGTGTAATTTTCAAATTATGTATCATTACTAAAGTGCTCTTAGCTAAAAAACGTGTTTTATTTATTTTCAAATCCTTTGCACCAGTGACAGTCATATCACAAAAGAAGTAAAAAAAGACAATTCAATCTCATCAAAGAGGAGCAACTCTTCAGCGAAAGGAAACGTGAAACCAAAGACGGCAAGACCACCATTAAGAAAAGTAAAGTGGCTGCTTAAATAAACGAACTTTGACCGCACGTAGAGACATAAACTATAATTTTATATATAAAGAGAATTACGAACATGTATTTTATGTGATGCAAACAAGATTGAAGATGAGATACATTTTACTATTGAGTGTAAGTTTTATGATGTAAAGTGGGTGCGCATTGATGTCATTGAATAACCATAACGTCGTCTAACTTAATGAAGGCTTTATTGTGCACAGGACATAATACATTCCATCATTTAGCTACAACCACAGTTGCTTTCTTTGCTGGGGCAGCACCTCGCTTGTAAGCCATCATCTCCAGTTCGTGTCTATTTTTATCTTTCACTGCTAATTCTTCAAATTTTGGTCTGTTGGAGCACACTTTCCATCTCTTCCCTAGTTCTCTGGCAACATCTCCAACGCCATAACCAGGGAATTCTTTATTAACTGATGGTCGCTCCTCAGCACAGAAGAAAAAGAAGGAAGACAATGCTCTTTTAGGGGCATTTGGATCCTTCTTTTTTCTTCTTTGCGCTTCGTGTCTCCTGGGTCATATGTTGACATCTCTTTCTCATAACGTATTTTATCTTCAGCAGCCATGACTTCATAAATCCTATTTTCCTTGGCATCCATTGACTGCCAATGCTCTATGCATTCCTGTGCCTTCTCTACAAAAAGCAGACGCTTCTGCTGTTGTGTGCGTCTTCTTGTGTTCCTCTCGACAAGAATGCATGAAGAACGCAAATGCGGTCATGCGTCCACGAGGTGCGCTACATTTGCTCATGATGATGTCAATTCATGGTAATCATCATTATCAGGATCATATTTATCTTGAGATGCCATTTCCAGCACTTGTTCGTACTTATTTAGTAGCAATTACATTATTTTTAGTTTGACTCTCCTGCTTGAGTCTGGCTCTGCCATCTCATGTCTCTACAAAATCCAATGTTAAATGAGTTTAATGTAAAATATAATGGTTTTAATCAATTACCATCTTTAGCAAAATGTTGTACATAATGGCAGAAGTGTCTGTTATTAAACTTGTCGCTAATACTGTAAACAAAATGTTGAAAAGGAGACAAACTTATTGCTGAATGTTTTAATACGACCACATGCTACATACTTTATAAATTGTATTTTTAACTTGTAACAAGATGATTTTAATGATAATATATGTAAAGTGTCTATAAACACTAGTGGTTAGGTGTTTTAATATTGATTTGTTCATAGGAATGTTTTATATATGTATTTTAACACATGACACTTGATCAAATAATATGAATCTATCTATCTATAACAAAAATCAATATAATTTGGACTAAATTTTGGTTAATTTTTATTGGTTTGCAAAGGAACTTTTCATTGAATTGCAGTTGTCTCATACCACAAAAAAAAGTAACAAAAACCGCTCATTTTAAGGACCCAGAAAAAGTTTGGATAATTGTTCACTTGTTAGTTGAGTGGATTATTTATTTGTATATTTGGCTGTTGAAACATTGACATATTTTTGTTGTGGTAAAATGTCAAGGTCCTGTGAATAGTATCAACCACACTGTTCTGCTATTCACAAAAGTTCGGAGTCTTGCGTATGACGTGAGCTCCTCGTTTGTAGATGTCACTACTAACAATTCTGCACGGTTTATGTGTATGACCGATTTTCGCGACTGGTGATCTGTCTGTATTAATTTTGTGTTGTGTAATAAATTGGTATTGGAAGCCAGAAAAAAAAATAAAGATAATAAATATTACATTTTGTATGTTCTCTGCTTGAAAATAGCGACCTTTCCCCCCATGACTGCAATAACACCACACACGAATACAGAATAGCACTTTATCATAACCTGGCATATCTTGATACTTCAGCTTATTGTATGCAAATTAATTTGCAGTACCATATTGACATAGATCTTGTCTACATTTGTAAAGTAATGTTTGCACAATTTAATTTCTTTTAAAATGTTTCGTGGGTAAATACAAAAACCCAATAGTGAGCAAACATTAGCCTTGTAAAGTACGTCTACCAAATCGCGAAATTAAATATCGTAATCACCATAATTTAATTATGAAAATCACAATTTAATAGCCAAGAAATAATTTAGTTTTACAGTAACTTCAGTAGGTCCAGAATGGATCAACACTAATTTAGATGAAAATCACAAACTTTTTAGCAATATAACCGCTATGTAGTTTCACAGTGACCGAATGTATCAGCTTCATTTGTAGTACACTAGTGCCCATTATTTTGAATTACTCTAAAACTAGAAATGTTTGTGCACAATTTAATTTGCCAAGCCACTTAAAACAAGGAAAGGTCGGAGTCATCCACCAGACAGCTCATGGTGTTAACGTTTTGCTGACATGGAAGCTCTGTACATACGGCAGTACAGACCTGCCATCAATACTAAGGAATGGTATATGGACAGAGAACTACCCAGTAGTTCTTTTCTCTTAATACTGCCTAAATAATTGGAGATTATAATTACATCTGCCGTGCGTTAAGTACCTACTGGATTAATCAGATAAAGTCAAATCTAATACTACAGATATTTCATAACAGAAATCATTCAGTCACCGTGGATCTCTGAAATCCCATATGAGAACTCACTCTGGAAGGAAACCTTATGGATGTGGAGTTTGTGACTAAAGTTTCTCTGACAGGTCTGTTGTTAAGACATATTATGCGCACTGACATTTTACTGCCATATTTGTCACAAATCATGTACAGAAGGAGGCAGCTTGAAAACACACCATATGACTGTGCATGCCAAGATATGAACTGTTGTGACTGGACAATTCTTCTTATTAAATAGCTATAGAATATTTTAGCAATTGTAGACAAATTCTGATATTTCATCAGTAGGTTATTTCAAATTTTACCTGCCGGTTGATTTTGTGGGCGGTGTAATTTGTCTACCTCTGATTGTAGAGATTTTGCTTGTATAAAATTGTGTGAAGATATTTTACCTATTTAACAAATTTGACATAAAATATATGTATTGTTCAATAGTTCTGAACTGGGGTGTCGACGTGTACCAAGCTAGCAAAGTATGACAATCACAGAAATTGTCTGTGATTGCTCTAATTGGCGTGTACCAAAAATTAATCTCATATTTTTTTTCACACAAAATGTCTCTGAAATCGCGGCCCTAAAAACCCTGCTGCAAACGCTATTTGGAGTCCTATTGCTTCGTGCTTCTTTTGACTTTACTGTGGCATTTACAGCATCGGCTGCCTCCTCCGACCAGAGCCTGTATTATGGTGAGAGTCGCATGTATGGTTCATCTTCACGTGCGTTAGCCTCATCACGGCAGAACTGGGGGGCCCTTGTTTGCTTTGCCCGTCTTGGACACATTTTAATGACGTTCAACCATGACAGTATGTGTGTACGTTCTAGCCGTGATTAAAAAAATGCATATAAAATAAGGACTTAAATTTTCAAACAAATATTAGAAAGCATGGCGTAAGAGTTTCACTTTTTCATCACCCCCCCCCCCCTCACTCGGGCCATAATAAATAAAAATCTAAGATCATCATTCCAACCGAAACGATCTGCAATGAACTGTTTTCAGACTGCCACATGACCATTCTAAAGCAACTATGCAAGACCCGGCAGCTGATATATTTGATGGATAATGAAAAAAAAAAAACATAAATAAAAGACTACAACATACTAATCATCGAGTACAGGACTGCAGATTATTTGACTGGCAATGCATCTTACGTCAAACCTACTGTGAATGTACGGCTGACGTATCTCCGTTTGGGCATTAATCTGTCAAATGGATTCTCACTTTTGCAGCATTCGGCAATCCTCGTATGTTTCCGCTACTCTCACTTGTGCTGACAAAGATTACCACTCCTGCAGGGATGGGGTGATCTCAACACTATAACATACCATTACCCTTATAATATAAACTCTTGTTTTAAACCTGTACTCCTGCTTATCTACTTTTATCTCTCTTATTTCTGTCAACAGGCTTATTAACACAATAGAAGTTTCTTTCGTATTGTTGTTGGAAATAGATCCCTCAACTTTGATGTTTCATCTGACACTCAAACAAAGATACAGATAAACTGATCTTCCACTGATTGTGTTGGAAAGTAAATTGGTCCCAGCACTTTTAGAGCCAAAAGTCAATAGTAATCGCTGGCTTCATTCGTTTATATGTGCATGCAATTAATATCACATCCTCTGAGAACATAACGATACAGCTTTTCATATTCAAATAAATCTAATCTAGCAATAGGTCCTCTACATGTATCCAATTACAGCAAACCTCGTTCATCATCAATTTTCTTTTCAAATTGTCTTCTTTTTGTCCTCATAATATGTTTAATGAAATTTCCCACACAAGTTTGTGCATTTAGTTGAAACTGAACGGGTTACGAATCCTTACATTTTGTGCCTATACACAATTGTGTACAGCAATAGTCATCTTTTCCCCTCTTTTTTTCCAAATCTTTCTTCAGGTGTGCGACTGCGAGACCAACCCATGGTCATTGTCGTGAGCTATTGTAGATGTATGTATGTCAACACCAGAATTTTTCAAAATTTTCATATAATCTATGATACGTTGCCTTATTAAAGAACTCTGGAAATTATGTAGCAATTATATAGCAATTTTAAAGATGAAAATATAAAATCTAATTTTAATAAAATATGCCACGTATAAACATAAAGGAAAGCACACTTTGAGTGTTTAATGTGTTTTAATGTGGGTTTGAAAAGTTAATATATTTTTTGTTAGTTATAATGTGTTACATTATATACATACAAAAGGTCTGTTAAACAGCCAATGCATATTGCGCATATTAAAGATTCTTTTAAACAAGCACAAAACTTTATAACTATATTCAAAGGCGTATCCAGGGTATGGAATAAAGAAATCGTGGCTCCATCCACTCTTTTGAGAAAAAAAATCTTTCGTGTAATTAATTAACCCCACACACCAAAGAATAAATACCCTTGAACTATAGACTGTGATGACCCGTACCCCTATTCACAAAAACCTGGATCCACCTCTGTATACACAATATACAATGATATCAATGAATCTGGATACAAAAATGCACACACAAACACCCGAAACCTACCGTGTACATTACCTACTGCCCTCGGTCATACACATCACTCTCGATATACACAGGAGCAACGCTCTACAAGTTTATATTCCTATAATACACAGCTCGCTGCACACTGTGACACATATATGGAGAATTACCCCATTTATCGCCCACCTTATTTTGCAGGAATGGGCCATCTTTTTCCAAGCCACTCATTTCCAGTTTATGTTCCTCTATTGGTTTCCTCTGTATGGAGTAGTACTTGATCTAGTTGCAATGTTATTTGTGTATGTATGTATTGTGATAGTGTCTAGTTCATATTACATTAGCATGTTATACTTTGTTTGTTGTTTCAGAAACAGGAATCCTCTCCTAATTCAATGTAATTAAGGGTGGATTTAGTATGTTGACAGTACTGCTTTTCAGTAACATGTTGCACATATATGTCCACTGCGTATATGACTATGTCTAAGAAACAATGCACTATAGATGTTTTTGAGTCATTCTCTCATCTCAACAGGCGATTCACATGGGAATTTCGTCTGAGACAACTAGCGTAAAGTCAATGTAATTCAATACGTATAGTGCATACCAGATAGCATTTTCAACCAATACTGGACATTGAATATGACAACATTCTCTAGTTATACTGTACTACTATATATCCATTGGAGATATCCTGTCAACCCGTGTTTTAGTCTTTCACATGGGAAATTGAATCTACATAAAATGAGTTAAAATGGTGTTGTCCGAGTATCCAGTAACTTTTGGAATCAGAATGAAAAACATTACTATATACATATGTTCAAACCATTTGCAAGATTATTTTCATATATAAACCCAACCAATGTGCACTATAATAATCAATGTATCCTATAAAAAAGTCCTGGAACCGTATAGCTTTTTAACCGTATGTCCCACGCTTAAACTGGCACCTCAAATTGATGAGTTATCATGTTTGATTTAGTCCCAAGCACTATTCAAGTCTACTATTTTTATTAGACCTATATAAAATAGTCCTTATTGAAAGATCCCAGTATCACTAATCAAAGCATATGCAATACTGCAGTCACGTATCACTAGTTTTCTCGGAGGTATTATCTACAAGTACTCATCTCATCAAGTCAGCCATGCATGACGGCTATATGACATAATCCTACACAAAAAACACAATACTGTTTACCTATTAACCAGTCTCGTAAGCCTTATTTAGACACTGAGAATGTATTAGAGGCTTGCAAGCCAAACAGTATGAGACACAGAAGCTATTGCCTCAGTGTTGGGACTGCTCACATGGTCTAAGCCATTTTGTATAAAAGCTAATATTATCCAGGGGGCAATGAAAGAATGCTGTTGTTTCCCCCTTTCATGTCTGTGGCCTTCATTTGTAGGTGAACAGAGCAACTATTTTTTAGTATTAGCTGGAGGAATTGTATCGGAGGGAAAAATTGATTTCAGTAATTGGGAAAGAATGATTTAGACTCCAATTAAGATCGTGTTGATAACACGAAAACTGACTTCTGTAATAAGATTTTTTTTTAAATCCAAAAGTTTAGACCAGGTGAGGACCACACCTCGTTGGCCTGAGACACATGACACTGAATTAGCTAGTAGAACAACCTAGAACACTGTATGCCAGTTCTTTCATAAAAGATGTAAATACTTGAAAGGTTTGTATTTCAAACTTGATACATAACGCCTTTTGTAAACAGTCATAATGTTGAAAAAGCAATAGGCGAAACACTTAAACTAATACTCACCATCTGCAAATTCATAAGAACATGAGAAGAGAACCATGTCTGCATCTCACTTGAGCTCAATTCCACAAAATTGACAAACATGACAGGTTTATCCACATGCCCCATCCCTGCACAGAGATTTGATCACCATTCTAAACCGTTCCCATTGATCTATCCAGACTCTGCCCTCTATTATATGATGTTGCCACAGATTCTTTTATGGTCTGGTGATGTTTAGAAAAAGCATTTATTTGTCTTCGAAATTTCTAGATATGGTAAAATCAATAAGGGCTGTCTGTTACGGTAGGATCTCTAAATACGACCGCCTCTGTATTTTGACCATTACTGACGTTCTCATGTCTCCATAAAGAATATTCAGACACCGCCTGATGTCAATCTCCTGGGAGGTTATAAATAATAGAGTTTATATTGCACTTCTCGGTTCAGTTCCATAGCAACACTGAGGATAGCCTGATGTATAACCAAAATATAGCTCTTTCTTTGGTATTACCACCTGGCAACGTCATAATTACGATATGATTGTATGATTGTATGATTGTATGACCGCGGGTTTTGTGCTTACTCGGGTAGATCCCAAAATGTAAAAATATCAATACTTACCATGGATAACCAACTCACACTGACTGTCCTGTAAAGAACATAGCTGTTTGCGTTGTGGTAATCCTCTTATTTATCAAACCGTTGGCACGGCAAGTCGTACATGTTTTGAAGATTTGGTCATTTTGCGTTTCTTTATCTCACAGTTTAATGAGATTTCAATACTTTCACAACTAGTCTAAGATGAAAAGAGTGTAGTTGTGTGTTCATCCATTGTTAAATTATTCTAACAATCTTTACTATCTGCATTCCTCAACTGTCATATTAAACACAAATGGGACTTTTTAAAGTTGGATTTATTTTTGGCAATTTCATTTTTTTTAAATTCCATGCAGTAGTACTAAGTATTACTATTTTCACATTGTCATAATTTTTAACGTTGTCGTCTATGAAAGTGTTAAGATATAGATATTTTGAAGTGTGGAGGTCTCTCTACTTCTTGAATAATAAGTCCCAAATTATAAAAATCAATATATTTGTACATAAAATGAGTCTTGAATATTTTTTACGCAATTCTTCTCCCATTTCAATTACAAATGAAGCAGAAGAACAAACATGGGCTCATGGGATCTTGTGACGTGATTTGAGTTCGCAAAATCCCTCTGGTGGAAAAAGAATTGCCCTTTCATGTAGAAATAAAGTTGGTGAGTTAAATAACTAGAAATTGTAAACAGGATAGGTGTGTTTAGAATATATATATTAATTTGAAAGAAATTTTAATTGTCAGTTTTTAAAGGATAATAAATATACTGGACTTGTGGTATGATTTAACTTACATAATTTATCTTAAGCAACAGAGAAACAACGTAATATTTGTATTCAATGTATCTCAAATCACTAGTTATGCAATGTACGTTCCATTTGACATAACACTTAGCATGACTATTAAGTAGACTTGAGAGATGAGAGTATATATACTTTAACGTGCACAGTAGATACTAATCTAATGTAGTCTATAAGTTTTTTTTTCTTATGCATCTTCGTTTATTGATACTAAATTATTCTTAGGGCTATCATTATCCATATACATGTAGCCGAGCGTTGACTGAACTATAGTTTAACTTATTTTATTAGTTTCTTAAGATAACAATCTACAGAACATAACATACATTAAACACCACACAGCTTACAATAAATCAGTGATGACTGCAACACAATAAAACTTAAACAAATACAAATGTTTTACCTAAACTCCCTTTCAGTGTGCCTCCCCTTGATATGAACACATACTTACTCGTTCTTACTTTAAAACATTACAGTACTGCATGTAAAATATAAAAAAAGTCAGCTTATACACAGCAAATATCTGGCAATTTTTGTAACAGAGATAGGCCTAATTTCCCCCAAACATCTACCCAGTCTGAGTGAACCCCCTCGCTTGATCTTCACAAATACCTAATTATAGTTGTTCTTGTACTTAAGAAACAATGCATACTACATTAGTACATAAACAATATAAAAGTCAAACATATACTTGCGAATTTCTTGCAATTTTTGTTACACACAGATAATTGTGGACAATGCGACATATCCGTGACCCTGTGACGGGGCGCTGCGTGGTGTGCGATGGCAACCACGGCAGTCTCACCCCCGGAAACAAGGTCGTCAACACCCACCCCGACGCCGCAAAGCCAAACTCGTGGGACAAAGCCAAGAGGAAGGTAAGGCTTAGCATGGGTTGGGTGCATAGACAGAGATCCTACACCCTTTATTCGGTCATTTTCAACCCTTTGCCGAAATCAACTGGATTGGCCAGCTGATCACCAAAAATATTACATAATTAATATAGCACATCTCTCATGCGTATTACAATTGCCAATAATTAACATTCAAAAATGTTTGACTAGTTGTTTAAAGCTCCTCTTTGATTCCTCATTTTTCAACAATGTATAACAATTAAGAATAATGTAATTGTTTGAAATATGGTAAAATATGTTAATCACCATCAAATATACCAACAATGAAATTATTAACACCAAACTACATTATGGCAAATAGTTCTAGTTAAAACAAGGTATTATTAACATTGTAAATTAACACGCAAAAATACTAAAAGTATTTACCAATTTCACATATGTTATTGACAGGTGATTTACATGAATGCCTTCAACCCACAAAGAAGCCGAAGTCCCTCCCCAACACGGCCCCGGCCCCAGCCTAACAACTACCACGCTGACCGGGTGTACGCCAGCCCGCGACCCGACCCCTTTAGCCCCAGGGACACCCCCAACCAGAGACGGCTCAAACAGCCGCAGCATGATCGCGACTCCCCGGCTAGCTTGGACAGTGCTAGGTCCACATCTAGAATAGTTCTGGTTGGTGGAGGTGCTCCAATGGGTGAGTGATATGTGTACAATCTAGTATTACATTCAGATACAGTCAAACCTCCAAATTTGACAACTACCGTATGGAGATTAGCGAGAGACTTCTTTGTAGCCACCTTTCTTTTTTAATCACTTTAATAAAGCAACCTTTGGTTGGTCTTAATAAAGATACTCTACTGTAGATGAATAGAAAGCGTTTAATGTCGTTGATTGGTGCATTAGCTATTGATGGCCATTACGGATGATAAATCTTAAAATATGCACAAATTTACCAAACAGGTTGTCTGATTCCTTGAACTCAGTATGGGTCATTTGAACATTCAGATGATAATGTGTTATCAATATGGACTACAATTATAGCAACATTTACTGATATATAATAAACAAAATGTTCATTAAAACATTCATGTCCTATGCCAACTAGGCCGTATGTGTATCGTTATTTACCACTATTTTAGGGCCCAGGCCGAGGGGGTTTAGTCCTGATCGTGGGAGGTCAAGAGATAGATTTTCAGAGAGAGACAGACCACAAGACAAGTAAGACATATTTATTAACATTTGAAATAAGTTCCATTAATTTCCTGCCACAAAACCGTGTTTATCTGACTTTAAAGACGAAACGTTTCGCTGTTGTCTCAATGGTGTCAACAGTGCGACTACGAATCTCAGTTCGCGTGACTGTGTAGGTCACATGATGCAAGTTAGAGATGGTTCGTGAAGACCGCCATGCCTGCGTTGGGACTGAGGTGTGGCCTTTTGTGGTAGATGTGCATGGCCTCGAAGACCCGTCCTCCTCAGATCCATCGGTTCCTTTTCCAGGACTTTCACGTCTTCAAGAGTAAATGCGTGACTAGCCTTTGACATATGTATCCAAATCGCCGATTTGGGAAGTTGCCTACCTTTCTCAATCGATCTCAATGAATAAATTATTTTTCATTCAAAACTTGTGTTTGTCAATGTCTTGCATAGATTGCTACAAATTGTTAGTTTATTTACATCTGCTCCGCTTCTATATTTCTATACATGAAATTTAAGACATGAATGTTTTGAATTAAGCAATGCATTGTTAAATATCTTTTGATTGCATGTGGAGACAGTCTCGAACCTCACCCCAAAAAAAAATAAAAACAAAAAACCTTCACATTGACCTTCACATCTTGCACTGTACACTTGAACTTATTGTATCATTGAAAAAGTCCATCCAACACATTGCATTGTTAAATATCTCTCCTTGTTGCATGTGGAGACACTCTCGAACCTCATGCACCTAAAAAACATTCACGCTGACTTTCACATATCTCACTGTACCCATTTCACACAACAGGTACCGCGAGAGGACTCCGAGTCCGAGCGGCGCCGGCTGCTGCGGCGGCATGGGGCGGCGTCACGGTGACAGGCCAAAGTACGGCCACTTCAAGCATGGAGAGGCGCACGGATTCCCCGTGAGCACTTTTAGTATTGCATGAGGACAAAGGGCACAGATGTTTATTTTATTTTTTCATTTTTTTTGTGTTTTTCGTTTCTTTTTTTTTTCTAGGGGGGGGGGGGGGGGGCATTGGTGGCACAGTTAGTTTTTCAAGAGGGCAAAGGTGACACATCTGGAGGTTTCAAGGGCCAAACAGTGACGCAGCAGTTTTTTTGTTCAAGGGGCAAAGGTGATACATATAGGTTTTCTAGACCTACATTAGTTTTTTGAAAGGCACCTGGCAATTATTTTCAGGGGGCGAAAGCCCACATATAAATGTAAATGTGCTGGTTAATAGTCCTGATCCAAGTATTGCTCCAATGACATTAGAATTTACACTAGGTCATTGACCCACTTTTTGATCATCAGTTGATCATTTCTCATACATTTGCACCGGCAGCACATTCTGCGCACAAAGCTAATCATTCACACAGTCACTCACTCACTCTTTCAACTCAATGGCTTGTATACCTACTTAATGTGTAGGTGCCACGGAGCAGTGTGCAACTCTTTTAGGGTTGAGTTTGCTCAACACCCACCACCAGACCCGACTGGGAATCGAACCCACGACCTCCTGGTCATAAGCCTAACTCCCTTACCACTCGGCCACAGGAGCACACAACTATACCTTTTTAAAGAGGCAACATTGCCGCAGGGAGTTTCTTCTTAGCCCCCCTTCTTACCAGAGAATGAATGCACGCACGCGCACACGCACACGCACACACACAGTTAGACGAACGAAACAAGGCTTTCGCTTCAGCTGCTGAAGCGATGCAAAAAACCGCTAAGATATACGAATTTTAAATGAGCAATAAAGTATAGCTTCTTAACGGTGGATGAGTTGTATATTTGTGATGATAAACATATTTCCCGCCGAACGCTTCATTCATGCGTATTCGTGTATTAGTAGAAAATTTAATCTAAGGGATGCATTACATTAATTATGTATAACGACTATGAATTTTTGCACAGACATGCAATGATTTGAAATGGTTTATAGTGGACTTTCAATTTGCTACAATATAAAACTTCAACATAACGGTCCCATGCAAAACGAGGGCAATGTTTTCGCAAACAGAACGTTTTTACAAAGAAGCAATTTTTTATCTCAATTAGAAGAAAATAAATGTTATTCTCTATCAAAATTGGTGTGTGTGTTTTCGATCGCTACATTATATTATAGCTACATGTTAGATTTTGCCGAAGTTGTTTATTTCATTCAATGTGGCATCCAATATATGATAACTTCCCCATGAAAACATCTGTTTAAAGTCAATAGAACCTGACAACAATTACATCGTTATATATGTGTTACCCGATGTTTGTAAAATTCATTCTACATACTTTCTCACACCTTTCTACCATTCTATAACTGTATTGAATTGAAGAATGAAGAAAATTGAAGAAGTTGGTCTTTATTTATTCATTAACCCAGTATATGTAACTGAAAAGCATAATACATACAAATTAAAACACATACAAGTTCATATTCATAAGATAAAGCATAAATATAAAGAAATGTGAAATATAAAAATACAAATCCCGATCGTTTTTGGAACATCACAGCTCGAATGAAAAACTTGAATCAAAATGACTGTAAAAACTGAAAAGTGTCTACATGGATTATAATACAGTATCAGGTAGCATTGCTAAGAATATTGAGTATCATTAATAAGAATTAAACCCAATTTATAGTTTGCGAATATGTGCAACAATACAAAAACTATGTTATACTATATTTTCTTTTTCGGGGCTTTATTCATCACACAATCAAATCAAATTAATAGACGCATAAAAATACTTTACTAGTTTCGAGATCTGGGCCCTTTTCAATAAAAACGCCCAAAACAAATAAACAAAAACAAAAACAATTATTGAAAAGCTGGACTATTTGCTGCAGGGCTCGAAACTAGTAAAGAATTAGGTTAACATTGTTTTTGATTGACTTTGATGAATAAATATCGACCAAGAAAACATGTATAAAATGAGTTTGCTGCATACCAGGTACACTCAATTTTACAAAAACTATGCATTTGTAGGCCAAGCAGAGGGGTATAGGCGCGGCCTACCACAGAAGTTTCTGTGTACGGTCATGCCAACACCATTGTCGCTGCTGCGCCCTGGAAATGGGCTTATAGATTTTTTGTGCTAGGGCTAGCTGTTGGGCTCTACTGGGAACTAGCAAGTTAGGTACATATCTTTATTTGCGATAAATATCCACCACG
Organism: Streblospio benedicti; assembly: GCA_019095985.1. Taxonomy (NCBI): domain Eukaryota; kingdom Metazoa; phylum Annelida; class Polychaeta; order Spionida; family Spionidae; genus Streblospio; species Streblospio benedicti. Next base: position 11,465,921 of record CM032662.1, read on the forward strand.
AGCATAACATGCGTCAGTGTTTGCTGATTATAAAGTGACCTTTATGTTGTATGTTGTGTAAAATCACCAGTAGCACTTTATAGTCCAACCATTGTCATCCCGGATTTAGCATATATATAATTGTATAGGATTATGGGATTCACTCTACCTTGGGAATTAAAGTACATATTTTAGTACCTAGGAGCCTACGCAATAAAATAGTCCACGTGGGATTTGTTATTTAGCACCTACTAGTACTAAATTGACATTATATAATCTGATACCAATGTAATACCCTCTCTCTCATTCCCAGAAATTTTGTACCTAGGTGGCTAAAAAGATACGTATGTTATTTAGGTACTAAAATGACACTCATATATTTGAATACTAAAAAGAATACTAAAAGATTAAGTAGCTAAAACGATACTCGGATGCTTAAGTACTAAAATATACTCACTTCTTAAACACTAAAAGATACATTAATCCAAACACGTCGTTCCATCACAGCTGCCACGTCACTGAACGCGGCCTCCGCCCCGGAGAACGTGTACGCGGGCGGCTACTACGTGAACGGCGTGTACGTCGTGCCCGTCACCAGCGCGCCGGCGCAGAGCTACGTGGTGGTGG
>CM032662.1:11466626-11666278 GCA_019095985.1 Streblospio benedicti
CCCGAATAGACTTGGAGAGAGAATCCTCAATGTCAGTAATGATATGGTCACCAGTCTGTACGAAGAATTGAACAATAAATACGCAAAAATATTTATTTTGTTGTCCTCATTTCTTACATAATACGTTGTCTTGTAATCTGATATTCAATAATTTCACATATTTTTAGATAAATTAATATGGGTACACACGAATTTACAAACCTCATTTTGTTTCCAACAGTAAGATGTGTTTCTTTTGAATGTTTATGCCGCTACTTTTTTCGAATTTAAATACCGTAGCAGCTTAGCAAAGAATTGTAAACTTAAAACAAAACAAAAACAAAAATCTAAAAAAAATCATGTGATAAAATACTAAGGTACAGACAACAGCACAAGAATCAAACAAAAAAACACTCAGTATATATTCATGAATATCTCAATCAAAAAAAGATACAAGCACAGGAAAACAAAATGTTGATTTTTTTGTGGCATTTGTATTGACAGTGTTCGTAATTATGTATCTTATCTGTAAACTGATAATATGAAAAATGATATGACTATTTCATTGAAAGACTATATGTTCAGGACTATGACTTACTTATATCACGAATTATCATCATGACAAACAATCATCATGAGAATATGAGAGAATGTGCCATCTACTTATTTGCTAAGTAGTCCCAAATCCCTGCCAAGAGTGCAATTCACTGTAATTAAACAAATAGCAAACTCATACAAATAAACAACAACCACTTCAAACTATCTATGGTATAATACGAAAACGTTCAAACTATAAAAAGTGCAAATAAACAATGTCCTTTGCAGGAAAATTTAATTCAGTGCAGATATGGCACTGAAGCAAGTGAAGCATGTAGAGTGTACATGAAAGATTAGGTAATAGTTGAACAACTTCCAAAATAAGAAGATTCAATTTTTAGAAGACTCATTTTACCAGACAATTTCCTGTTTGGATTTCGGAAGAGACGGTGCAAATAAGAATGAGTCGTAATCAACAGGTATGTTTGTTTTCGAATAATTAATCAATGTGTTAGAATTAAAATAAATTAATAGTTTTTAACAATAAAAAATGGTTAGGTTGTATATTCATATTTGGAAAATGCTGTAACAGATAAAATATGTAATTTTGATATGTTGCACCACTACTAGTAATTGTTAAATGTCATAATATTATTGCAATTATTAATATGAATTTGATATATCAATTGACACATTATTATTTTGTAACTGTTGTTTCTGAAGTCTGCTAGTGTTGTAGATATTTTAGTAAATTGTATTTAGATGTATTTCTCATGTAATGTTTGAAATAATGGTTTATAGGCCAACAATTTGTTTAAACTTTCCACTGAGGTTATAAGATATATAAATATTTAGCCACTTCAATAATAATAGCATGCTTAATTAAAAAAAAAACATTCAAATATAATGATGTTGCCATAATGGGTGAAGTTTTTGCTCCATAGTTGCTGGAATGGCAAACCGAGCTAAAATGTAATCTTGGTATAGTTTTTGAGCCTATAAACAAACCCTTGTGATCCAAGACATGTTCAGGTACCCGTGGGTAGCTTCTGGACTAAAAACGTAAATGTAAAAAGCTCAACATACTAGTATACATGGCGTTAATAACAGTTGGTAGCCTCACCGAAGACGACCATGCATATTGGTGAAGTGAGGCTACAAATGTAAACTGATACATGTCTACACGGGCCCCTGCATAAAGTAGCAATGTGTATGTTATAGTGTTTGCGAATAATAGCAGTAAATATATCCCCGTTTTCATTTTCTTGCTGCTTTTTTAGTGTCTATATAAATCCGAAAGTTAACTATTACAGCTTTATCTTCTTTCTGACATGTTTCGGGTCTACAGGTATCTCCATGCATGCATGTATGTGTATGGTATAATTGTTACCATTAAAAACCAATCAGACTGCAGGATTTAGACTCACATAATGTCTCCTGTTTCTCCCCCAGGTGTTCCCGGACGTGCCTTACTCCGACTCGCCGCCGCCGCCCTATAGGTCCACCCCAGGATCACCCACCAGCGCCAGGAGGAGTGAGTACAGGGGGCGATAATGGCATAGTCAATGCACATAGGCAGATCCAGTGGGGGGGGGGTGCATGGGGTGCGCGTTCCCCCTTTCCCACCAAAATACTTCATTTTCATAGGGTATTTGGCATGTCCGCCATCAATTGCGCGTACGAAACCCATGAAATTCCTTAAGTGCCACCCTTCCTTTTCCAAAAATCTGGATCTGCCATTGATGCATGTCAGTAATATAAGAGATGATTTGTATTTTTTCCTTTAAATAATTTCAATTAGTGTGGAGCAAGGTGTCGTATGTGGACATCTTTGACAGATGGTGAAAAGTGTTCATATAAAACAGGTGGCCTTGAAAGAAGGGTTCACTTTACATATGGAATGAAGGGAAAGAGAGAGGTGAAACGTGTCATCATAAGACAGGTGTGATCAGTGTACATCATCAGGATGAGCTGATGAGAATTGTGACCAGAAATAATTCAAATGGTATTTAACCCTAATCAGTACATGAGGGGTCCGTTCGGACCCCAGAGGGGTATACTTTTTGTGATATCTTGTTATTCCCTTGGTATTTTTTTCCTTTTAAGTATGTGTCACTCTATATCTCGCCTTTATCAAGACTGACAATTTCCTGATTTGGTTAAATATTAGGGGGTATATGAAAATTATTGTGATTGTAATTATCTGTAAACATTTGATTTATGTTTTGTTTGTATTTCTTTTTACAGAAAAGTTCATTGACAAAGCACCGGACAACGTCTACTATGGTGAGTACATGATGACTGAAAACAAAACAACATTTCTTTAAAGCATGTGCACAATCCCAACCCAACAACAGATTACGAACAAACGATTTTAAATGTCATTAGAGTATATTTTCTCCAAGCTTCTTCCCAGATCCGAACCGTGGACCACTAGCGTAATGTGGTTATGAAATTAAATAAATTGACATCAGTTTAAAGCAATTGCAAGAGGGTCTAGAGAGAAAATGGTCAAGCTTCTCTCTCTAACCCACATCTTTTTAGCAATCATATGTCTGCCACGATAGAGAGAGCTGAAGACAGGTTTTACAACGCCATGATTCCATTTGACTTTACCAAGTGGTTCTGGGGGACTCGAACTTAAGACCCCTAGGTTGTGAGACCAGAATGAATGTGAATGGGGTGGTATATATATTCGTGATCCGAGTCTTGCTCTCACTACTTTACAATTTACACCAGGCCATTGGCCCTCTTGTTGATCAGCAATTGATCATTTCTCATATGTTTGCATATCAACATTTATTCACTACTATGTCGGAAGAAGAGCAATATCCACTCCCAGTCCAACGTAAGAATAGACTTTGTATTTATTTAAACTAACTACCCACACGTAGGCCACGCCCCCGGCGGCGAACGCTACATCAACCCTGAGACTGGCGGCAACGTGCGCGGCGGCGAGGGCTCGGGGTGCTGCCTCGGCACGGCGTGCTGCGTGGGCGGGCCGGGAATTGCGCCATTCCCGCTGGCGGACAGGTGAGGCGGGGCGAGAGGCAGCTAGATGGGTACTGATCGTCAGTAATTTAGTGATATTTGCTCAAAGGGCAGTCTATATATGCATTTATATTTTATGATATTAATTGACTTTTTAACTGATAGTTTAGGATGATGTTAATGGTTTACTTTGTTATCTTGCTTAACCCTCATCAATACATTAACCAAAATATCTTAATCAGCACAATAAGTGTCTATTGGGACCTCAATCATTTCATATACTTTTGTTTTCAATTCATGATCTTTCAGTTCAAGTGGTGTGTGCAACTCCTCCTCGTGCCCAACAAAAATCACATTGTATACAGCTTATACATAGGCAGATCCAGGGTAGCCAGAGTACGTGTGCCCCACCCAACCTCTTCCCAACAGAACAGTACATATTTATGGGTTGAAGTGCAACCCCCTTTCCAAAACCTGGATCTACCAGTGAATAGACAACATTACCACTCATCTTCGTGCATATCAATTACAAACATTTCTTCAGTCATGCTAACCTCTCTTCTGAACAAAAAAATGGATCTGTCATTAACCTGTACCATTGTCCCGTTCCAGGAGCTACGAGGGCTGCTGTAAGTACGGCTGCCATGGAGGTCCGTGCATGTACGGATGTCTGGCGTCCGAGGGTCTGTGGGGGCATCTGGATCCTGATCCGGACAAGGATACATCCACACATGGAGTTTGCTGTGGGGTACGCTTTATGTTAAGATTGGTGGTGTTTTTCTTAACGGTATGAGCATTGCTGAAATATTGTAGTTTTAAAACGATAGAACAGGAAGCATGAAACCATACCATGGCAAAACGTCATGTTTCAACAAATATAAACAGTAGAGAATGCTATATACTATATTATCACTCACCATGTTGCTGAGTTCCGAAGTGTTCCAGGCACCATACATATACAGGCGGGCCCGTACTATGACCATGTCATTATAATATTACTTACGTGCCCCAGGCGCCGTACCACTCTCTGAACGACACGCACCGGCCGCGCCGCTGCCGCCGCTGCGGCGCTGTCGTCTTCGCCTTCCTGCTGCCGCTGCTGCTGCTCGGGCTCCTGCTCGGGCTGCTGGTCGGCGCGCCAGGTACGTGCACGCACAATGACAGATCCAGGTTTTGAGAAAAGGGGCGACGCGCTTCAGAGATTTCATGGGTTTTGTACGCACGATCGATGGCGGACGTGTCAAAAACCCTACGACAATGAAGTATTTTGGTGGTAAAAAACGGGAGTGGTGGCCCCCTGCGCCCTCTCTGGATCTGCCTATGAACACAAGCATATTCTACACTGGCAGATCCAGGTGTTTTAGAAAACAAGGGGGGCGCTCTCATGGGGTCATATGTGTTTTGTACATGCAATTATTACTGAATATACAAAAAAAAAACGTTTTGAAAATACATGCTACATGTTTTGGTGCCCTTTGGATCTGCCTATGTTCTTGGTGATCAGTGTCCTTTCTATGCATAAATTTCAAAAGTAAACTGTATAGAACCGATATGAAAAAGTGTACGCGATTATCAAGCTTCTTATAGCCATCGAGGTGTGCGGCATTAGCTTCTTGCAATTGTCAAACTGCAACCCTTGCAACAGTCTGTTATTTTTCTTGTAGCGATCAGTAACGCGTCCACGCAGGCATCGATCGACAGCGTGGCTCCTGGCGGCTACTGGCAGGACGGCGCCTACTTCGTGCCCGTGCCCGACAGCCAGAACCAAGTGCTCTACCTGGTGAGGCCAATATAGTGTTTGATAGTCTGAATCATATGTTCTAGTCGCTCAGCCCTCAATGGCATTTGATTTCAGAAGTCACTCCTAAAATATAGCAGTGGGGAATGTTGGGGTGGTGCAAATACAATCACCTGTCGACGGTGCAATGCAATTTCAAAACGGCTACAGAATACGTGCCTGTGTGCGTGTTACAGATGCCGTAAAGTAATCTGAACAATCATTGGGCCTCGTTGGCATTTGAAAGCCAGAAAACAGATACTTTACCTGGTAAGGCGTCAACGGTGTTCAATTGTCAGAACCAGATACGTTTCTTGGTGAGGCCAGACTCTTGTTTAATAGTGAGATTCTCTACTTGGCAAGGCCTACTTGCTCAAGTCACAACCAATGTAATTTCAGGTGAACGGGGGCGACGCCATCGACGACTGTTGGAACTTCCTCAAGCAGATCAGCGTGACAATCCCGACCCCGACCACGCCCAGCAACACGACCACCACCACCGTGCCGCCCACCACACAGGCCGTCACCATTGGTAGGTTGTTTGTACGTCTAAATGTATGTATGGCTGTGTGTGTATGCCTGTGTTTGTACCTGCCTTAGTGTTCCTGCCTGTATGTCTGTGTCTTTGTCAGCAGAATGACAATGTCCATCTGAGACAGTCTCTGAGTCTGTCACTGTGTCTGTCTATCCCCTCCATCACCACGGCACCATGTATTACCACTCAGACACCCATCACCAGGGGTGGGTAGTGTGTATGATTGTCTTCTTGTCTGACTGCCATTCCCCCCTTTCGAATAACATCCCGCCATTGGAGGGATTCATAATGAAGTGGGATTTCGGGAATAGAATCTATTCAATACTTCCCCCAAAGTGTTTTGTTGGTTGAAAGGAAATAGGAGGTTGGCAAAAGGTGGCTGAAAAATAGTCGGTTATGAGGAAAAAGATACAAAAATACGACGATAATTATGTGAAATGATACAAAAGAGTGATTTAATGAGGGGTTTCTTGATCCCGTATATACGCACAATCCGAATCATTTGCAGAAGAAACCACCGTGGCCGCGACCACGAAAGCTGCGACCACGGAAGCCCAGACCACAGCTGAGGTGACCACGGGCACTGCAAACACAGCCACATTCACGACCGTGACAGTGACCCAGCCCACAACAGAGGCAGAGACCACGACCCTGGAGATCACCACTGTTGTGGTAAGTAGTGCATGCGCAAACTATGGTGTTTCCGGTTCTTGGACGAATCCAATGAGTAGGGGTTTTGTCTCCAAACGTATTGGATAGATTTGAAAGAGATTCTATCCGTGTATGGTTTCACCTCTTCTCGTTCATAGATGCGAAGGGTATGTGATGATGGGACGGGTAAATCTCATTGGTCCCCCGTCTCATTGGCCCCCCGTCTCACTGGTCCCCATATTCAATTGGTATAGCATTCATGTTATAGTTGCTTCTGCATCTGCTGCAGTTGTTGCTGCTGGTGCTGACATAAGGTATGATAACATAACATAACATAACATAATAAAACATAACAACATCTATTTCAGAATATAAAATTCCATACATTTCAAAAGAGGTGAAATATAAAAATTAAATAAAGATAAAAATGAAACATACATATTGTTTTATCAACTTTTAATTCATTTTGAACATTTGACAGTTTTATTTTTCCCCATTCTTATTTCTATGTAATATTAGTAGGATACCAAAAGCAACAAATATACAAATAATTTTTTATCCATAAAATATTATATATAACCAACACAACTAGATCAAGAGTGCTCTGGCAAAGAGCACAGTGTCCCTAGAAAAGCCTTAGTCCATGAGTCAATGTTGTATTAGCGACGCTGTGCTCTCTGAGCACTTCTGATATAGATAATCATATTACGTCACATCGACTCGCACTATCCACATTTTCATACCATCCGTTTCAAATCCACCATTACATCAGTCTTCTGATAAGTGTCAAAACCTATGAGCACTCATAATTTCAAACAGTTTGAGGGAGGGTGGGCTCTGTCCTTAAATACATAGCCCTCATCCTCAGCACTTAGATCCATTCCTGAAAACCGTATATCAAACAGTATTCCGTGATGGGGGATCAATGAGACGGGAGACTATAGAGCTGACCCCGATAGGACATGTATTTCCCATAGTTTCTTAACTATATGACTATTATAAAATCCTGCCTTTAATGCCTTATATGCCATCTAATATTATAGAATGTGGCCTTAAAATGAGATATTTTAACACAGGATTCTATAGGAACCTACGTTAAATCCATGACGTTACAACTCAGTCAAATAATTCTATTCTCTCAAGTACCCGAAAGCAGCAATAGTAAATGTTAGCACTCAGTCATGAATGAGGCATACCCTGATGCTGGTACATGTTGTCTATTAATATAATTCTTGTCTCTATATTACAGACCACAGAAGAAACCACCACCACCACGACCATCACCACCACCACAGCGTACACGGGCACCATCCCCGACTGCTACGCGCTGACCACCAAACTGGTCACTCTCAACCCTCCACTGGAGGCCCAGCTGGCTGCCGCCCCTGGGGTCAAGGTCGGCTCAGTAGTCATCATGGTCATCTGTGGCATCCTTTCCAGCTTTCTGTTTTAAGTTTAACAGTGAGCTCAGGGTGGAATAACGGTTTTGAGATTTTGCAATCTTTTATTGGTTATCATGTTGTAAAATTGTTTGCATAGTTCTGATAAATTGGTAATACATTTAGTAATCCACTAATGGGACCACTTTTCAATTAGGGACACCTCGTTAATATGGGCATTACCGTACTGTCCATGGTGTCCCTAGCTGGCAGGTTCTACTGTATACAAAAATTGCATCCTGCTTGTTAAGTGTAAGAAAAGGGATTTTGAATTGATGTGTGGAACATGCAGACAATTAAACTTGGAGAAACTTGTTCAAAAGTGGAATGCAAGCATTTATTGAGCTGTGATATTGTCTGTAACATTTTGCTGTACATGTACCTATTGTAATGGAATTTTGAATATTTATTATTGATATTATCAAATAGTTATATTAGGTCTAAATGTAAAACAACATCATATCATATGTATGGTGTAGTAACTACTGTTGGTGATTTTATGTGTATTTCATTTCTTAACTGAAAGTCTCACTAAAATATTTGTTATCCAATAAACATTACTCTTACAGTGTCAATTTGTGTATCGTGATCAATCATAAATAATATCACACTTACATAGGAACAACATCATGAAGATATACAGCATAACCTCACTATTAAGACCACCCAGGGGATTTATCCTCACATGATCTCAATAGAAGGGTGGTCTTCTTACGGGTGTTAGCAGTGATCTTGTCATTAGTGCTTGATGACGTGAGACGTAGTTTTATTTGTATTTACTAAATGTGCTCTCAATAGAGAAGTAGTCTTAATGGGAGTTTCAGCTGTGTTGAGATATGTACAGATGTCCGACCACAACAAACACAATGCACCCGTTCCTCTCTCCGCCCGCTCACTCTAAACTCACGTTTGCTCAACACACCATCAATAACATCGTATTGACAGTGGAACTTGTCTAATGATGACGCATTTGGAGAAGGTGAAAATTTTCTGCATAAGACAGATGATTTTTTCAAAGAGATATTCACTTTGTTGTACATTACATAATTGTGGCAGGTCGAAGTGAAACGAGTCCACGTAAGACGTGTCTTTAAATAGGAGGTGTCCACACGGACATGTTCCACTGTAATACATGAAGATTAGCCGCTAATCCTGATAATCTCTAAAAAAAATCACAGCTTAGTAGAACATTCAACATGGACACATCCGTTAATTGGACAAATATGCGGACAATTTCTAAGTCTACACAATCACTAAACAAGTCTATACTTCCAGCACATATATGAATTGAACCTCTGCTACTCAGACACCTATCTTACACGGCCACACTTCTCTTGCCTTCAAAAAACGTGCGCTAGAAGAAAGTTACCTTGTTTTTCAGCAATCAATTGTGTGTCTTCCAGATATCTGTTACTGTTGTGACCAGACAACCTTGACTTTAATCAAAGCTGCAGACACCACAATCTGGACAGTCATGCTCACATCGGGGTACAGTGGAACCTGTCCACGTGGGGACCTTTCATTTAAGAGCACCTGTCTCATGCGGACACTTGGCATTTATTTAGAAGGGGTCAGCATAAAACGTGTTCCACTTTACATGTTTCAGCTATTTCTGCTGATTTATTTTGCTGAATTTTGCCAATTATTTTAAAAATACGCTACAAAGAAATTTTCTAACTTAAATGTAGAAGTCTCCAACACCTGTTAGCGACTATCTAGATTCCACAAGCATATATCACCATAATCATGAACAGTAACTTGAAAGATACTACAAATACAGCAGAAATTAGCAGAAACAAAATACATCCCTCTGTTACAGATTGGTCTGCGCTTGTGATCAGACAACCTTGACTGTAATCAAAGCTACAGACACCACAATCTTGACAGTGGAGCTGATATTGCTTTAGTGATGACCTTTCCATTGCACTGGCATTTGGAAAGGTCTCAGTAATGAGGATTTTTACAGAGAGGAGAGGATGCATGAAATATGCGTGGCTAATTATCGCTTTGTGTTGTGTGTATAGATAGCTGCATGGGGAAGCTGGTCTAAAGATATTTAAAGGAAACTGATGCCTTGAAATATATCTTAAATATGGGAAAGATTGATTAGAACAAGCAATATGTTTGATTACCATAAACATGTTTTTTAAAAGATCAAACTTTTTTTTCTTTGCGTGTAAAAATGATAGCTATGCTGTAATTTTGCTATTCAATTGTAAACTTTTTAATAAATTAGTTTGAAATTTGGGTCTATATTGTTATTTACGTGAAAGTAATGCCTATAAACCAAGAATTATAACTTTGTCCATGTATAAGCTGCAGATAGTAGAAGTAAATATCTAAAACACTACATAAACATAATATAAGAAAACAAATAACACTACCAACATCAAAACATCCCCACAAAATCGTTCGGCATACCGACCGAAAATGCACCAGCCAACTTTACTATCCTCATTTGCATACAGCCAATGAGCGCGCGCGGAATTGTCACGTGACCTATAAGTTTACGTTTGCAGACGAAACCACATGGTCTGTGAAATCATGTATTGAGGCCTTGCAGAAGCACTTGGCTGTGTTGTAGTGCCTTCATAAACACTTGATATCTCACGTTGGAGTGCGGATGGTTTACACATATACATTATAAGGATTTGGAACATGGATTTAAAATTCATTTTAGCATTATTTATTTGGATACTGGGCCTCTGGGTGAGTAGATATTTTTTTTCTCAGTTGTTGTAATTTTAGATAGAGTAGATTATTTTTTGTGTGACATATATAGTGTGACATACATGTTTGTACGGGGTTTCATTTTTTTTCTTAAAACCCCATCTTCCAAACTGTAGATGGGTTTTAGGCACGCCTTTCAACAAAATCAGTGTAGATTGCATTTGCAACATTGTTTATGAAAATAAGCGTCTGACATTTCAAAATAACTCCTTATGGTTTATAAGAAGTGCCAAATATTTATCATTAAGTAGCACTCAAGGGTTTTGAAGTTCTAGATTGGTTAATTTTAACTTGAGATGGATATGTGGCACCACTTGAAGTTACGTGACATCCACAATTGACAGAATCAGGGGTGGAACCATGAGGGTAGTTCACTTGCAGATCCAGATTTTGAAAACGCCCCACGTACTGTGTCCCCTGAAACAACTAATGAAAAAAGAGGGTCCATATGCATTTTACACGTATCCCATAATTCTAGAGGACCACAACCCCTTCTCAATAATAACCATTTCAATCACCATCCCATATATGAAATTCCCAGAAACATTTGTTTCATTTGAAAACCCCATTCACATCCAATTGACCGTCAAACTGTCGTGAAATTACAATGCTCCAAGTCTGCTGTAGAGTGTGTGTTTTCTGGAAAATGTTACTGCAATCTGGCTGCTACTATCAGAACTTGTCACAGCTGACTAACATGCGACATTAATCTTAGTGATTACCGCACAAGGAACTGTGTTTGCAATGCATACCAATTAGCGTATTACATGGTAAGGCAATCTTTAGGGTGAGCACCGGGTCATTGGTAAACCACACACATGGCAACAGGACTGTACCATTTACATGTGCAAGAATTTCAATTTAAAACCCTGTTTAAGCTAGGGTCACACAGTCACGATTATTGAAGTTGGATATGAGATGGTTTTGGAACAATTGTTAATTGATATATGGTATAGTCACAGACGTACTGCGTATAGAATCATTACAGTTTTTGATGAATTTATGTATCATCTCTTACTGTTAAGTACAAATTAAGGGCTGGTCATTCGCGACTGTCAGGCTAGGGCTTATGTTATTAAGCTTCATTCTGACAGTCACGAATGGTCATCTCTGAATATGTACTGGGCATGTATAAACGTGATATACACAAGAGAGTAGATGATCATGCGTTTTAAACGTGTCTCTGACAAGTCAATATACCAATTAACAATGGTTCAAATACCGTAATCAAATCGGCTTCAACATTCAGGGTTTTATGACCCCAGCTTTTCTTGTGTTGAAACTCTCAAATGAAATTGAATTGGTTTCAGTGATTGGTTTCTTGCCTCTAATTGAAAGTTGATTGTGTATGGATGGGAATGTCAAAGCTTGACATTGAAGTTTAATTGAATTTGGAGGGTAAGGGCTTGGTCAAATGAGATAAGTGGTAGAATACGCGACTTAGAATAGAACATACATCTCAGTGCTATTTATTTCTATATTTATATGTCAAGTGATTAGTTAAAGAGTGTGGGAACTTAATACATTTTATTCCTTGGTTGACAGCTCCGGATTTGGACTTAAAAACATGTCTTAATTAAATGTTACATTATCAGTTAATACTCAAGTGCCTCAGAGAGGTGGTCTTTATAGCAATGTAGTCTCTCTTTGGCGGTTCTCACTACTATGGACTTTTGGGAACAAAAACTATAGTTTTGATTTAGATGTTGTCTCGTTATTGAGGTGTTCTCAATTAGAGGTTCCACTGTAGTCATATTGAAACATTGCAACATGCATGCAGTGATTAAACAATAATACCCCAGGTGGAGAATTATAGACTCTCTAGTTGAGTAATGAGCATTCTTGGCACACGTAACTCAACATTCAGAGTACTTTATCAGTGTAAGTAACCCACTGTTTTGACGGCCGAAGGATCTGATTCCATCAAAGATTTATTGCTCAAGGCATCACACGTATTTCAAACACCAGGGAGGGAACTTTGTGAAAGTTGGCAAAGTTCAAAATTTGTATTCACTTATTACACGGGTACTAGCATTTGTCCTGTAGTTTTTAGTAAAAACAGATGGCTATGCATCTTATTTTTTGTGGTAGTAGTAGCATTTGCTGTGTTTTTTAAGATGTTGCTCTGCTTCCTATGAACTGTATATCATTACCTATTTCTTAGCTAATTGGAACACCTCACCAATGGGTAGGCCTACAGTTTTTCCTACACCTAAAAGTGAGTTTTACTGTACTAATTGACAGCAAACTAACACCCTCTTCAAAGGTGACTGTGTCATTGTAGAGACTTGAGAATATCTTCACAATTGATCTCTAATGCAAGCATTGTTAACCGTAACCAATGATACCATCATCTAGCTTACGTAATAGACAAGGGATGCCGAAATCAATAGGTTCTACCACATTAAGAGGAACCATCAGTTCCTTTCAATCTTTGAAGTGGTGTAATTTACAAAGATATCAATCAGCAAGTCTTACACAACATACAGTAAAACCGAACGTATCGAACGGTTAATGGCTCAAGTAGAATCCAATTGGTATAGGAATTATAGTCGTGTTTGCAGATGTTTGCTCTATGTTTATTGAGCAGTCCATATCAAGAAATATCACTCACTAATCACAACACAATGAAACTTCCTGTATGTGGTCATCTTAGTTATAAGTCAAAGGTGTCCAAGTTAGGCAGGTGGCCACTATAAGAAGGTACATTTACGACCCTGGGTTGCGTGTATAAACGTCAAGTGTCCATATTAGTTTGTTTTCCATAACCAAGGGCATTCTATTGCGGGTATGCCTACTGACAGGATATATATCCTTAATTTGACACACAAATGGCTACGTAGAGAGCTACTACACTACGTGAATCACTTCAATTATGCCTGATTAGGTATAATACTATAGTCTACAGAATCAACAAAGGTAACAATATAACCAACAAGTTCCACTGTACTGCCCAACCCCTCCAAAATCACAAGCCCACCCCCCACCGAACAACATGCATTTAACGCACTTAAAAGCGTAGGCGAATCCCTCTCACAATAAACAAGTTACGCCACCAAAATCAGATAGAGAGAACCCCCCAGGAGAACAGAAAGCACTGCCGCCTGGTCTCAGATGTGTGTCCACTCTGGCCTGACCACGTAATTGGTTTACGATCGACAATAAAGTCGACTTTTATCGCAGGCAGACGATTTCGACCACCAGGTCTGCCGTCGACATCAAAAGAAACAGTAGCGCCGTTCGTGAATTGGCCAGGTAAACGTTTTTCTCGTCTATTTACACCTACAGTGCGAACTCTTTTAAAGAGCAAATGTGTGTTGTAAGCTTACCGTTGTAATAAGACAAGTTTGGGTTCCTATATAACCGTATAAGACATGGGACAGGCAATTTACCTTTGAAATGAGACCAGCTCTATTGAGATTGATTCCCACCGGTTGGGCTTGATAGAGAAGTTACGCTGTCAATAATAAGCCGATTTCAATGTGGCCTTTAATTTAAGGCTTTACATTTACGTGTGTATATAATTGTGGTTGCATTTTCCTTAAGGTCATTGGGTGGTTAATAGGGAAACTCTTACGGTCGAGTGTACTTTTCGCTATTCATTGAATCAATTTTCTCTATTACAAACGTATATAAAGTAATTTAGATAAAAGGTGCATTTGTAACATCTGTATTTGATCTGATTACGTGTAATTTGTTAACTCTTTTGAGTAGTTAAGGCATATATTTGCCAATAGGAATGGTTGAGGATTGTAACATATTGTCAACATTTAGAATATATTTCATTTTACCATAAAACTGAAAATAGCATTTAGAAATGAGTTACATGTATATAATTACATAGAAATTGTGGTAACTTAGTGATATTCAAACTATACTCATAATTCTAGCATCAAACTGCTAAAATAATCACATATTATTAACACATAAAATATACCAAACTCCTTTAGAAATCACAGTTCTGAGAATACGTGCATTGCAAAACAACTCTAGTTTAGCATGTGGTTGAGTTTCACCACTTTATGGCACATGACAGGCCAATCTTACACCATTTTATGACAGTCGGTGGTTTAAGGCACTGGCAGCAAATTTCTAACATTTGTTCTCAGCACAAAAGATCAAACAAATGATAAAATGTGGCCTGCGTGCTTGTGAATACTGTTATACAACCATAACTGCACGAATTGTCCTCTACGGGGATTGACAAAAGTATTTACTCAGAAAAGATGTAAATAGATTCAAGGATTTTTGCATCAATTTTCCAATATATGTTACTATTTTTGAAAGGTGCTGTATCTTTTTGTCACTTATAATGTATTGTTATATTTTGACTGCTGTGTGTGTGGTAAATATGCTTTTATTTACGATTACGTGTTTAAGCTATAATGTGTTATATACAAGACAGATTAAATAAATAGTAATTTAATTGCCCAATAGTTGAAACAGCTGGTTAACAGAGCAATGGTTAACACGTAATACGTTGTATATATATGGAGAAAGGAGTGAAAAATTTCTTTGTAAATACATGGTGTATAATCCCATCACATCAGAAAGGGCATCATACATATAACCAAACTAATGTAAATACTTACAACTATCCAAGGCCAATGACCTGGTGTCACTATACATACAATCCTCAGAGCATGAAACCTTACAATAGAGTTCATTTACATGAAAGCCTTTGATCTAGTGCTTTACAAGCCAAATCAACTGGTCTTACGTGCGTAAAATGCAAATTTGTAATGTTCAGTGTCCACATATGTTAAAGTGTCCACAAGAGACAGATTTTTAAGTAAAGTATAGCCTCCATTTAGTACAGTATTACCTCCAAATAAGATCCCACTGCTAACGTTCTATGAAGTGACAATCTCTCTATTGTGACCACATGGGGGGGCAGAGCTTTTTTTTACCAAATGCATTAGAACCTCTCTATTAGGATCTCCTTTGGGACCAGTATTGAGTATTTGGTGGTCTGAATAAAAAGGTGGTCTCTATGCAGAAGTTCTTTTTGGTAGCTTTATGAAGGTTTCGGGACCGTGAAAAGTGGTATTATTATAGAGGTGGTTTCAATATAGAGACAATCTTAATTGTAAGTTCTATTGGATTTCATTTTCATTTCAAAGTTTGGCATGTCCGCTTTTGATCACGAGTATGAAACCCACGCGATCCACTAAGTGTACGCCCCCCACCACCTGTCAAAAACCTGGATCTTGGAGTACCCACATGGTCTTAACAGAAAGTTTCTAATGTAATAGCGTCGACTAAGAGATATTTCGTCTACGATGAAATTCTACACTGATAGGTTGCACCGTATCACGGAATAACAAACTTGACAGACTGGTTACAATGGACTTCCATGGCCTAAGGCCATGCTACAAGTAGGTCGAGGGTTCAAGTCTCGCCCTGGGGTGTATAGACTACGCCGAGGATGTGTGATGTAAATAAAACAACTTGTTTATGTGATTTGTAAACACACACCTTGTACCTGTCAATATTTGGCGAAGAAAAGTAAGATTTTCATAGGCCGATCCGGCCGGGTGCATGTTCCCAGTTTTACAGCAAAATATTTCATTGTCATGCTTGATCATGCCTTGTTTTGCCATGTCTGCAATCGATTGCGCATACAAAAATCTTGAGATCCCCCCCCCCCCGTTATAAGTATTTGAGAATGCGAGATTTGGTCTTATAGAGGTGGTCTCAACAGGGAGGTGGTCTCAATTTTAGGTATTACTGTTTCACAATTCAAATACTCATGAATTTGAAGGACCGATGATATCAAATGACAAGTACTGGCGTATATTCTGTATCATAGTCACATCCAGGGGGCCCCTTTTCTCTCTCTCTAAAAAAGAAAAAAAAAAATGGATTTGCCCGTATGTATCCACGTAGTTGTGGCAGACGAGAATTGCGAAGTTCACACTTCACAAAGGCGTGGTAAGTTCAAGGTCCTTTGCTTAAGTTGTAGTAATTTCTACTGTATCATGTTTATAGAGAGGCTCGACCCATTGATTGCGGCAATACATCATCATCCCTGGCTGTTATGCTTGTTGTGGCATTCCTTTCAATGTTGGAAATCCTGATGTTATTTACTTGTCATATCTGCTGTGGTGATGCTGGTTAAATAAGTAATACACGGAAACCTGAACATGATACCACCTCTCAGTTGAGACTAAATTTATGATAAGACCGTTTTTGTGGTCACAGCTTTCATAAAAAGATGAATGTGAACCTCCATGAAGAGGCCACATCTCTATTGAAACTACTTGAGGGCGGTCTTAATAGAGTGGTTCTGCTGTATAACATTGTTCTGCAAAGGATCATACATATATCATATTTCATAAGTCATAATGTTGGAAATATGCAACTGTACTTATATCTTAACTGCATCAAAACACAGAAACACTTACATGTAATACAGTGCAACTTCTCTGTTCAGAAAATCCCGGTGGATTCAATCAAGACATTTTTGTGTAGTCCAATTGATTATTGCGTCGCTTCAGCTCAGCTGCTGAAGCAAGCATTGTGTTTGGTTCGTCTGTAACTATGTAACTAACTAACTAACTAACTAACTAACTAACTAACTAACTAACTAACTAACTAACTAACTAACTAACTAACTAACTAACTAACTAACTAACTAACTAACTAACTAACTAACTAACTAACTAACTAACTAACTATGTATGTCTCCGGACAAGCTAGCGGGCGTACCGATGAACCGATTTCGTTCAAACTTTACACAACTATGAGGTTTGAGCCGACACCAAAGTGATTCGATTTTGGGCAATCTGCCAATTAAACTGTGGTTTCTAGAAGCCCATTCATGATATTCTTACTGATATTCAATGCAATTAAGGCACCAAGAAAAATCCATATTCCAACCCAAGCAGCAAATATTGATTATTGGGTTTGAAACTGATATTGATTAGTATCTGTTATCCAAACAGTACTATTGTATTGCAACACAAATATCTTTTGCCTGGGTATATTGATTCTCATTCATTCTGATGTTTTCTCCTCAAATTATTCATTTCTTGATTGTAAAGTATACATCATTTCAGTATATATCTTAATTGCCCATAAGTCAACGTCGTTCTAGCGACGCAGTGTTCTTTGAACACTTTTGATCTAGTTATTATTAGTGATCATCCCAGGGGAGGAGGATTGGTAACCCCATTTTCCCACCAAAATGTGTCATTTTCATGGGGTTTTTACATGCCCTATATTCATCACTCATATGAAATCCCTGACTGTGCCCCCACCAAACGATTCCGATAACATGGATCTGCAAGCGTCCCACATTTACAGCAAACCACACTGATTCAACCAGTCCTCGTTTCTCACCAAGAACTATATTCCCTCAATTCTTTTATCATTGCTAATAAATGTTGACAGAAGCATTCAGAATTAATGAAATCTCGCAGCATTTATATATCAGCCTCAGTTACGCCTGATCAAAATGAAAGCCAATAAATCCCAGATATTGCAAATATTGTGGTGCCTGCCAACAGGCATTATTGTCAATCCCCACTGCCTATTATCCTTCCACTATAAAGAGCATTTTCTAGGTGTAAAGGAACTTCGAGGTTTGATTGAAGGATATGGATGGTGAATATTGAAAAATCATGTTTCATCATGAGGGAAAGAAATTACTAGTGGCTTTCTCATGGCATACGTTGGTTACTATAAAAAGACGTATGTCACTAGTCACTGGGAAGGCAAATTTTGTTATTTATTTGTAAATGTTGTAAAACAATGCTTTGTAGTGTTTACATATACATGTGTTCTTAATATCAAGATACTAGTTATTCACAGATCACTCGATATGAGAACGTTATGATACGATTTATTTTGTAACAAAAATAAAGCAGACACTTATACTGTATGCAGTCATTGCTATTATCCTGTTAAAACAATTTTCCTCTTCCTTTGCTCTTCTTTCTGGCTTTTTCAAATGCCAAGTGGCCATGGTAATTGTACAGCTTCGAGAATTGCATTTTAAGCGCACATAACTGTCACTGTCACCAAATGCCAATTGGAGCTGATGTGAATTGGTTCATAACTTCGAATTTTCAGATTTTAAAATCACACAGTTTTCTTGAATGTTCTGACAACATTACAACCCCTGTGTCTAAGACTACCCTGAACAGATCCCAGTCAACAGAGACATGGTTTATTATGTGCGGGGTTTAAGTTGGCTTTCATTTAAAATATCGACACATCCAAACACGATACACTACACTACGAGTGGTCTCTTTAAAGAGGTGGTCTTATTGGGAGGTAACACTATACTCTGAATCGTATGAGTGCTCTTCAATCTACCATAACCCAATCAGGCACCAATGAGAAGAAAATTTGCATAATGCTTATGCAAGTTATGAAGCCAGCCAAACGAAATACCCGCAATATAATGAATGCAATTAAGGGACAGCGCAGGAGTAATTAGAAGTTAATAGTGGCAAAAGGCCTATGCATATATCAGGCTGTGCAACATGCATCTTTGGACATGGGGGGACAGATAGCAATTTACATGGTAAATATGAGATCGGATGAGGTGAGAATAGTTTTGGTACACTACATGGATAGTAGAATGAGAGTCTAGTTATGCAGTGCCATTAGCAGATCCAGGCTTTTTGGGTGGGGTAAGGGGGGTGGGGTGCAGCTAGTGCGTTTCAGGGCTGTGCATTCATGCAACCTTGCCGACATGTCATGTCATGAAAGTTACATTTTTGGGGGAAATGGGGCCCGTATCTATGTGGATCAATCTATATGCAGTGTAGACTGTAAACCAAAATCTAAGAATTGGTTTATGTATGTCAGTGGGGAATCTAGGTGTTCTGAAAAAAAAACAGAGGGAGCATCTGCATGATTTCATGGGTTTTGTGGATGCCCAAAACTGCACAAACATTTTTTTATGAAAAAAGGTAGAGGGTGCGTACCCCTTCCTGATCTATCCATGCGGTGTTATTAATTGAAGAAAATACATTAAATGCACATTTGAACTAGTGTTTAACTATTTACGAGGACTTAGAACTTGAACCACAACTTAGACATAAAAATAAATGTAAGCATAACCCTTGTGTAAATACTACAGGAAAACACATTACCGGTGTTTGCAAAGCCCTTCAAAGCGGCCTAATCACTCAGTTAGTTCTGATTAGCAAAAAGCGTGATTAAGAGAATTAATCTTGGCCCAAGTAACAAAAACAAAGTCCACAATCACACTTCAAAGCGTCGGCGCGGCAGAGTGAATATCCTATCACGCTGGGCGATAAAAAGAGAAATTCATAATCAGTGTGAGCGATAAAAAGAGGAATTCATAATCAGTGGCTAATAGTGGCTAAAGTGGACCAGAAACAATCTAACACTCACGCAAAAATATACTTTTTCAAACCCTGAACCTATGGGGAACATAATCTTCAAACAAAACGGGTAGAAAACGAAGGATTTGACCAATGAAATGAGCTAAACAAGAAACTCAACCTGCCATATGGGAGAACCAGTTTGGTAAGATCTCAAAGTGTTCACTTTAGACAGGTGTTCATTTTAAAGGAATCATCCCTTGTTAGAATGAAACAGAAAGTTTCCACAAAGGATATTCGTCCAGTATATTTCCTTGTCCGCGGATGGGGGTTGCTCTGTATGAAATGTCCGTCAACTCTACATCAAGACAATTTGGCCCCTTCTCATCAACTTATAAAACAAGTGAGCATGAGTTACTCAAGTTACCCCCAATCTATAGCAATGCAGATGGACGTGTTCTTGAACATTCAACATCCATATAATTGACCGTGTCTGTCAGAATCCTGTCCTTGTCCTTTGTAATTTTATCTGCATAATATTGTACTATTGTATTTGCCTTCAAAAGCTGGTGTTACTTTGAGTTATGTGATTTATTTCATCACCATAAATTTGCTTCAAATAGCAAATATACATACATAATAAAATAACATCAGATCAAACTACCACCTCTATAAAAAAGACCATCTATATAAGGAGACCATATATCCATTGTGCCAAGCCTTTCCAAAGAAATGGATATGAATCGAAATACACCTCGAATAAGTACTAGTAGTTTAATAGTACCTACAATAGCTCAAAATGAGGAGATGATAACATTGTCAAATTCCATTGTACTCTTGCATGTCATGCAAATCCCCAATCATACACATACATCACATAGGTGATACATTTTCCAGCTTTTGCTGTGAAATGTTGCTTTTTGTGCTTCCTAGGTGACTTATACTCACATGTTTGTGTCACTGTCACTTTGAAATTTGTATACATCATGCCATAAGACACTTAAAGCATACTTGATAAGTATACATGCAAGTTCTATTTATAACTAACATGACAAAAATCATGAGCATAAGTCAGAAATATGCGCCAAAAAGTGAAAGTCCGCACCAGCAGCTGGTAAATGTATCATCATTTGAGGAATGCCTAAAACAGAGCCAAATGCGTTCACTAGGACTGCAAATGATGTCAATAAACAAATGGTCTCTTTTTGGATGCTCCAATTTGTATTTATATCAAGAATCAGTACAGATAAAAATCGTCGTATTATAGAGGTGATCTCTGTATAGGGGTGGTCTCATTTGAAGGTTCTTCTGTACTCGCCATTCTGTGCAATGGACATTTCATTCACAAAGGTTTGATTACATCAAAACATTGATAAATTGCCCAACACGCAGTGCAAATGAATGCTGCTCCACAAGCCTAAAATTGAATTACAGTAGAGCCTCCAGTTAAGACCACCTTTATATTTAGACCATCCCAATAACAGTACCAGTTCTAGTGGTCCCACACCATCATACGAGAGACAGATATCAAACTCAGTATAATGACCACTTTTTGTAAAACACTTGAGACCAGTTCCCCATGTGATTTTCTTATAGAGGTACTGTGTATCCAGTACATCTTTGCTTTTACTTTGTCAAAAGAGAAGGGGATTTTCTTTGGTATGCATAATTTAACCTCTTGACATCTTGCTGAAATGGCTGGACGTTTTGATGTATGGCAGGCGTGTCAGTAATAGATTTATAAACGTGCGTGTGTGTGGAAACAGGGGCCATGTTAAGTATTTGAGATGTGCAAGGAGATACATTATGTCTGTTGTTTATGTTAGCAGTGAAACCTGTCTATACAGACCGTGCGGGGTGCTTGCTCCAAATGGGCTCAATAGAGGTGGTCATTTTACGAAGGTTAATATTTATCTCTTTGTGAAGGTTTAAGATGTGAATAATGGCCTTCTGGGAGAGGTGGCTTCAATGGAGAGGGTGTATTTTGGAGGTTCTACTATATGTTTAAGAGTGGGTCTGTTAGCTTTCATCACTTTCAAGACTTACTTTTTAGGGATTATTTAGAGTTCTTTAATTAGTAAGAGTAAGCACATGACCTTGAAAGTGTGTATAAACCATGCATATGTATGAAGTCTGGTACTTGATTAATTTACTCCACATACTGTAATGAATTTAATCACTTAGACCAACCTTGAGGTCTTGTTAATGTACTTAGATAAGAACCTCTGCTAGTTATTCTATGAAAATGGTTTCCATTGTAACAATGCCGACTTGAAATAAAAGCATTATGTAGAAAGAGTCCCTCCAACCTGTCAAGTAGAATTCTCGGTTTGAATATGTGTGTGTACTATATCTTCTAAAATTAAATTGTATCTGCATACTACATATATGGCATGTTATGTTGCGTTGCTATTTAAGTCTTAAAGCTGTATTTCGCATGCCAGTACCCAAGATGCAAACATCTGTGCAATACATGTAAATGCATCCTGCTTTACCAGATGTAAATTCACATCACATCAGATTCTGTTCATTAAAAACAACATCCCATAATTGATTGGGCTCTAAGAATTAGAAAGATGTAAGTGAAAATAATATCAACACAAAAGGCAAAAAACAACAACAACCATCTACAAAACTGTAGCTACATTACACAAAACACAACCACAGGGAAAAAATACTGATACATTACACAAAACACAACCATAGAAAAAAGTACTGATTCCTTCTTCCACCAAATTCCCCCAAAGTCCAAGTCAAGTCTGACCAAAACACCCCATAGCAGCAAGCCATCATGTGTCAACAGTGTGAAGACATTACCCGCCATTATACCATGTCTTCATTTAGGAACCCCCATCAAGTCAGCACTTAACAGGGCACATTGGGTTAGATGGCCCCTATGATACCCCTCTTTGCTTGATGGGCCCTTTTCCTCTCAATGCTGTCAGTGTAAAACTCCCACATTAGGCTGGGAGGTGAAAAGTTAATCATTGTAGCATGCTTTCAGCATGAAATATGTCTCAAATTGAAAAGCAATTGAATTTTGGTGTGCTGCTTTCAGAGTTGGTTCTTGGACTGCTAGTTCAAGGTGTTGTGTTAGGTTTGGGGGTAATTATGTGGCTGATGGGTTGATTATGTGTTTAGAAGTTAGGAAAGTATATCCAAATGCAATCAGTGAAGGCTATGTATTCTTTTGATGTTGTACTTTGGGTTCCTGTTTTGAAACCTCATAAACACTTCCTTTACTTAGTACATGTAGGTCGTGTAATTACTGTAGATGGATTGATATTAACTATTTTGATTTATACATGTGCATGTTATAGTTATAATGCTATTGTTGTAAAAAAACATAACCATGTACATTGCATGATGATGGAATGCAGATAAGAGACAGACCTCTTAATATCACCAAACGCTGCAACAAAAAGACATAAAAAGATAGAAATGAAGTTTTCTATCAACACACGGTATTCCCTTTCATGGCTTTGTTTCTCTTTATGCTGGTAGGGGAGTCTTTCTACCACAGACTCATCTGATAGCTAAAAGGTTGTATTGTTGAACTCTCCTAGCTGCTGTTGAACAAAGCCTCCATTTTTGGTCATCAATCATCAGATGACAGATGCACTATGATTCACAAACGTGCACCCGTTGATGCGATTATAACCTCACTAAATTTAAGCATCCCTGGTCACCATCTTTAGGTTCACATATGGGGTCTGGCTTTGTTCAGAGTTGCATGGCTAAGAGGTCTCGTTATCAAGAGTACTGTATTAATAGGTTAAAATGTATACATACTGACGGCTGTGGTGTCTGCTCACTTATTCCCACACCATAGACTATATACAGGTGTCAAGTGTTCTTAATGATAGAGGTGGCCTCTTTGTGGACGTGTCTTAATAGCTGATTTAGGTCACATTTAGGGACAGAAAATAGTCTTCATATAAAGGCTATTCGTTTAAATACGTTAGTTTCGTTGTAGTTGCCATTGCATATAAGAATTGTATAATTGATAAGCATGGAAATAAATGTGCAGTATGAAACAGCATAAAACATCACTGTCGCCAGGTTGCTTTTAACCCATGACCCATATGCATTGAACCAACCTCTACAAGACCATGCCTCGCGATCATATATTTTAAATACAGTCAACGATAACATCCATAATGAGACCACCTATCTAATCAGAACACACTTAAGGTCAGTCCTAACAGTGGTCTTACTAGAAAGGTTCTACTGTACCAACTTCCATTTCGTCAGTATGGCGAGAATTCCGACTTCATACCAAGGGGGTCGCAAAGTTCACCATTATCCTTGCAACAACCCCGTCTTAATATCATTTAGACTGATTATTGTTGGACTCCTGGGGAGGCGGCTGGATAATATGCTTTGTTCACATGCCAACGAGTCATTATAAACACCTTGCACTGGACACATTATTCACGGCAGAATTTAATTTGCTTGACACGTTCAAGAAACAATCCATAATGTCCCCTGACAGAATCACCCTTAAGCCCTTTTTTGCATCCCTAGTGTACTTGGTAAGGTCTGAATAAATTGAATTCCTTGTGAGCGTGCATGATCTGTTGGTGCAGGAGGCAAGTTTATGCTTGTAGATTTGAGTCCGTTGTCTAGCAGAAGCCATTGCATTCTCATTGCATATGAGCAAGTGTTTGTATTATTGAAACAGCCTTTTGAATACCAAGTTATTACATTTTCCTGATATGAGTAAATTGCATATAATCCAAAGGAAGGAGGAATGTACTCGATTATGAAATTCCGATACTGCCATTAGGTGGCCTCAGCAGATGTGGTCGTATAGCTAGAGGTTCACAGTCATCTCATTATAAATGCTTTGATAATGGGTAAGATTTGAGACAAGGTCAGACATGGTGACATGAGAAAAAAAACTTATTCCTATACACATGTTACATTGAGTATATGTTATAACAGAGCTACAAGAATACATAATAATCTATATATGCTTTCTCACGTGGACTAAATGATTGAAAATATGCCAACGTTTAAAGTTTGCATCATGTTGAAAATGTCAGTCCGACTTCAAGCACTAACCCATCCACCTCTTATCTGATTTCAAGTATACAAGCGTGTGCTTTGAGCGTAAAACTCTCTGACTTGTCCACAATTGTGACCAATGGCTGTCAGATTTGGTGCTCATATTGACATTGCATATTTGCAAATGATATTTGGATGATTTTATCAGCAATGTCATTGAGCCTTTCTAGCCTTTGATAGAATTGCTGATATGGTTGCTGTGGAGGTTATGTAGTACACATGTGGTGGTGCTTTAACCAGTGCATTCCCATTCATGTAGAAATAACTAAATCATAAAACTGGCAATTCATTGAGTGTTGTAGCGGCATATGTTTTAATAGCCGTTCATGAAATACAATATTTTATTTTAAGTTCTTATTTTATGGGTTGAATTATCAAACTTCAAGCAGTTATAGCAATCAAGTGTCCTTATAATAGCTATAGATAGAGTAAAACTATCCAGTATGGACATCAGAATAATTAAGAAACCCGCACAAATAAGAAAACACTTGTTTATCTACACTTTCTAAAATATATCATTAAAAACTCACATCTTCAACAAGGACACTTTTCCATATTCCCCCAAAAATACCTTCCCAGATATTTAGGTTGTACTGTACAAATAAAAGCACTATAGGGAAATGGCGATAAAAAATCCAATCTCTGTTGGCACGTAGACTAATTAGCTACAAAGTGGTGTTCTAACAATTAATGGTCTTTACTTCGTATCACTACTTGATCAAAGCTGCAGTCAGTCTAGCATGGTCCTCAAGGGAGCTCTTTTTTCTACCCAAGTGATCCTTCTTTCTAAGGCAATTACACTTCGTCTCTGCTCGCCTGGATAGCAGAGCTAATTTTCTGACTGCCCAGTCAAAGGGAAGAATGAAATCAAACACTCGTCCATCAAGTTATGATAGCTTGTCAATGTAACTTTGATACCCTTCGCGCCAATACAGTTTGACTTCTCTCATAGACATCTGGGGACATGATGGGAAAGTGTATTCAACATGGAAGTGTTTGTAGTTGTAAAGCAGATGGTATTTGTGTAGAAGAGCCCATGATAATGTTTTTATAGTCCTCTTTCAAATGCGGAGTACCCTCTCTATTATGACCACTTGCGGCTGACAAGACAGCAAATGGTCTAAATAGACAGTTTTTGTTTACTACATGTACAGGTTTGCGTTACTTCATACTCGGGATTTTTATCCGGTCTTATTAGAGAGATGGCCTATTTATAGAGGGGGTCTTAATTGCAAATCCTACTGCCACAGGACCCAGTGCATTGTGGGTAATACCAAAAGCACTTAACAATGAACTTGTCTTTATTTTCCAACATGGAGCCACCAAACAATGGCACAGAGAAAATCCAATTTTCACATGTAATACGAAATAATACCAGTATGGCGATTCTGCAATTCTCTGGCATATAAAGTTTGATTATATCTCAGATTGTTTGGTTACGCTTAGATATACATCTGGAATGATAGCCACAAATCTACAATTGGTTCCAGCCATGTTTGCTTTGTTGTGGAACATATTTACATTTGGATGTGCATGTAATACAATTATTGAATTATGTATGGGTGCATGGGGAAATATGTTTTATTACTTATGCATAGATATATCGATATGGTTGTGAATTTTCTTGGGTTTTTGTCATGACCTTTTTACCCCAAACAAGGACAATGTCATTACAAGGCAAAATGACATTCACACTTCAGTGAGCAGGGATTATGGGATCATGGTATTGCATGGGATGTGAGTCGAAGATTGTTGGTGTCTCCTATGGGCTAGAAATATGCGTGTACACAAGGCACGTAGATTAAGAACAAATACATGTATGCACAAATAATTATGGAAATTAAAACACTTTGCTTTTCTTAATGCTAGTAAAAATTATTATCTTAAATGACCACATTGTCCAAATCAATAATCATACAGATGTTATTTTTTAGAGTTTTCAAATGAGTATTTCAGAATAGTATTTTTCTTATAAGATGCGTCATCGCTAACCCTACACCACTTGCAGTAATCCATCTTAAAACGATTTGAAACACGAATTCTACAAAAAAATACATACATGTTAAAAACTGCACAAAACAATCCCTGAACACTGCACTACACTTTAGAACACCAAAAAATATATATAATCCATTTATCGCCAAGTTTGTTGAAGAGTACCTGTCAAAATAATCCGCATAAAAAGTAGTATCAACTCAGCAGTAGATACCTAATCCCCGCCGAGGATTACCGGGGGTCCCGAAGTTTTTGCACTTCAAGTGTGCGATATGAAATGTATAGGGCGCGTCAAAATTATCAAGCACTTTATACTCCAGTTCTCTGGTTTTACATTTGAGAGTTTTAGAGCCAGATTTCTGTTTTGTTTTTGTGTTTGTTTGTCGTGGGAAGCTGTTGTTATGTTGCACACGTTCCTTTGTGGCAAGTCATTTTTCATCATTTGTCACTTGTGGTGGCACGAGGTAAGTTATTGTTTATAGCCGGAGAAAGGGGATATGTTTGGTTATATGTCAGGAGTCAAAGGTGGTTGGTTTGACAGAAATTGCTCTAGGTGATCAATACCTACAGCAGAAAGGTACCTTGGACACTGACAGATCCATGCTTTTATAAAAGGGGACGGACACACTCTAGGGATCTCATGGGTTCCATTTTCTTGATCGTTGCGGAAGGGACACAACTCCAATGGTCGCTCCCTAACACACATCTATGCATATTTTTCTACTATTCAAATTGATACTTTGTCCATTTTTCTTTTGGAAAATCTCACCTGCAGATATCGGTCAAGTCCCATGACCTTTGTCAACAGAGGTCATGAGACAGAGGTCAAACGACTTGACCGAAAACTACAGGTGAGTTTTTGACAAAAGGAAAGGAAAACCTCTGTAAAAAGTAACAGTTCAAACATTAAAACGAAGTATAACCCGAACATACGAACATACATACACCTATAAAACCAGCAACAGATAACAATGATGCCATCGGGCGCAAATCCCAGCGCAAGTGTTCTGAACCGAAAGCAAAACAAACTCCCACAACGCTGCCCGCCCACCTAGAAAAAACACACATACACAGGTGAGGAGAGAGATGGAGAGAGAAGAGACAGGAGCCTGAAGGTTGGGAGCTATCAGCAAGTGCTGAGAGCCGGCTATCATCGTTCAGACGTGGTAGGGGAGGAGGGATGGGTGGTGCCAGAGATACACAGGGGCTCGGGACGCACTGCTTGGGAGGTTATTGGGGTCATGCTGTGGGATCGTAATTAGGTAGTCATCCATTGCAGTTTGTTGTACGGTTGAATATACAGTGGAGCCTCTATATTAAGACCACCAGCATGGACTGGTTGTTTCAATAGAGGTGGTCTGTATTAGGAGGTTCATGTATATGCTGGTTGATTTATGAAGATTGTGGGCATGCAAGAAATGGTAGTGCTGTCGTGGTGGTCTCAACAGAGGTGGTCTTAATAGAGAGGTGTTCTTAATGTGAGTTGATACTGTGTCGTGTTAGTAGTGTAGCAATCTAAATTGTGAAGTGAAGCATGGTTACATGGATATACCAGTGTAGTTCTATTGAATCCTCAAACCTCAATAAACAGACCACCTCTATTTTGAGGACCAGTTGAGGCAAATGCTTGTGAGATCGTGATAATAGAGGTTCCACTGTGCGATGAACATCTATAAAGACGGAATCTCTCTAATGAGACCACTTGAGCCAAGACCATGGGGGTCTTAATTGAAAGGTTATAAAGGCCTCTACATGGGTTAAAAGGACTGCAGCTACTCGACGGTTTTGATACATGTAAATATGAAAAGCCTCCATCTATAGACACACGACAACACAATAAACATAGCTTATACACACCTCATCATATGCGAAAGTGACACAAGATTGCTTGAAAAGTCTAAAATCCAAACACATACACGTCAACTGATACACAAGTGCATGCCACTTATTGTACGACATCATGTAGGGGTCTAATCCTGTGAATGCGATGCGATTGTGCAGATACGAATATTCCCTTACCTTACTTCTGTGTGAGTGATGCAATAGATCCAATTCAGGATGACATTTGGTGCCTGTTTTGTGGAGAGAGTTGTCAGTGAGATGGAGACACTGAGAAATAGGGTTGGTGAAAAGATCAGTCGCCGGGCATACACACCTCATTATTCTTCAGATTAATTCCTATCATTGTTTTAGTTGATGTTTTTATAGATGGGAAAGCTGCAACAGAATCTTTCTATTAAGACAGCAGTGGAAAATGCATAAAGATGGACCAGAGAAGACTAGTATATAAGACCACTCTGGCGGACTGGTCTCACTGAAAAGGTGGTCTCTTTATACATGTTCACGGTGGCCTCTTTCTTAATGCCTTATATTTTAAATGTTTTCATTAAAAATAGGTCTCTTTACAGAAGTTCTACTGCACTAAGAATGTCTAGATCTATACTAGAACCTTAATGTTCTGTTAATTAGGTATGCAGTATATGGAATCACGATTCCATATACTAGAACCTCTCTTATATGACCTCCTTTGGGACCAGTGTCAGTTGGTCTCATAGAGGTAGTCTCTACAGATCTACAGGGAATCGTTTTGGTAGATTTAATGAGGGTGTGAGACAGTGAAAAGTGGTCTCATTATAGAGGTGGTCGCACTAGAGAGGTGGTGTTAATTGGAGGTTCTACTGCACCTGTTTGCAAATAGAATAAAAGTAGTTACAGCGATCAAGAACTGCATTAGCAAACAGCTTTAAACTTGAGTGATAGCTCACTTGCAGTCAGTGTCATAGCAAGGAAATTTATTACAATATCCAGTGTAATTTTTATCTATTTGAAATATAGCCTCTTGTGTGAGGTAAATATGATTTATGGGCATAGCTAATGGCACACAACATACACCGCTTGAGAAATGGCTATTACATTGAAGCGATTGCTGTAATGGTGCCACCTGAGAGAATATTCCAAGGTTTGATTCAGATACAATGCTATTCATAACACTTTATTACACAGATAATATCTAACAGGTTAGAATGGATAATATTTATAGTGTCATCTGTATACACGTGTTGTACTGTTTAGATGTTATCAATGTAACATCAATGGATTCAATTGCACATTTGCTTGATTCTAACTTTTACACCTTGATTCATGCATCTTGTATAATATTACAGCAGTAAGTCGTAATTCTCCTCTGGCCCTATTGTTTCATTATTATAAGTACAGATAAGTATAGACCACAGATATAAGTCGACCAAAGAGGCTAGCCTCAATTGGTATCAATAGAGAGCTGATCTTTGCATGTAGTAAGGTTATTTAGGTTTGTGACCATTATAAATGGTCTTAGAAAGGTGGTGTCTTAGCAGGGATGTTCGTAGTTGGAAGTTCTACTGTAGAGCTGTTCGGGTGTTCTTATTTAAATGGACAATAGGTAAATTAAACTATCAAAAATACGCATCCCATAAGCTAGCATACGCTTAGATAGAGCACCACATGATTAACAGCCATCTGGTCGCAAGAGAGGTGGTCTTGTATGAAGGCTTGGGACTTTGGACAGGTTCCTATTTTACAGGTGGTCTCTTTACCAGAGTGGTCTACATAGTGTGTACATTTACAAATAGCTGCAAACCCATAGACAATACCTACAATTAAACTGTCCACCAACAGCTCAAAACCTAACAGCTATAGTCTACTCAAAGGTGGGAGAGTGTTACAACATTTACTGCCACCAGCCTATTATTGTGCATCATTGACACTGATGCATTGGTCCGGTGAAATGTAACCCACCGCCAGTGAGAGAGTTACAGCATACACCTGATTTGATGGGATGATATCTAGTTGAATGGTATATGGTGTTTATGGGGTATAGGTGTGTGGTCCGCATTACTGACTTGTACTACTCAGACTGTAAACGTATGTTATTGGGTGTGAATTATCGATTGTGTGTAGTGATGTGGTTGCAGAATAATTTGGGCTGACCATCAATGGCAGATCCATGTTTTTAGAAAAGGGGGCGGGGTGGGGGTTGCACTTCAGGGACTTTCATGGGTTACGTACGCGCGGGCGATGGCGTACGTGTAAAAAAAACATATGAAAATGGGAAAGGGGGCGCCCCATGGATCTGCCTATGACCATCTTGTCAATTTTATATACCGTAGTCTTCATGAGAATATATAGATCTTCTGACTAAATAGGCCATAGATATAATACTTGTACTTTGTATATAAAACATTTGTAGTTGTCAATGCCATTTTGATTCTAGCTCTATAGTTGACCTTTGCAAGTGCATGTCCACGTACATTGTACATGTACAGCAGAGTAGTCTTTATACATGTAGTCACCTATTCAACTAGCTCATATGAAAAAGGTTACGTGCACGTGCAAGTGTTATAATATAGTAAACCATATAAAATATTGTCAAAATACATGTATACGTGTACACACTGTGTACACATATTTGGAACAGATAAATACATATCAGTTTAAGACAAGATTGCGTCCTCAAAGGTCTCTTCCATTAATCTACATCACTGCTGATATACATGCGTATAATGAATAAAAATTGCCAACTTCCCATGGTGTCCTCTTCAATATATTGAGCAAATTATGTCTCAGCAAAAAGAAGTCACCAGAATCACCCACGAACCTTAAAGAAATGTATAATGAAATCAATGCCTAGCAAATTAAGCCCATGTTCAGTACGAGATTAAGGCGAGTTGGTGACATTTTGAGTGAAGTTTACATCCCCCCTGATATATGGAATTACTGAGGCGTAATGAATACTGCCGCAAGCAGTACTTAAAAATAGGTACTTTTGCCATGAGGTGGACTTCAAATTAAGGATGATGTACTGTGTTGCACTGACATTTGAGGATACAAACAGAATTAATTGCAGTGATCTATGTAGTACTTGTCTTGTAAGGGATTTTCTGCTGTTGTTTTTCATCTATGTCCATCTTTATGTAATCATTGCGTCCATGTGGTCTTCAGAACTTCCATTTCTAGTGATTTACACTGTTATTTCAGAGCCTAATTATGATTATATACATGTGTATGGTGTCTATCCTTTTGTATATTCCCACGTGTCTTGCAAAAGCACTGCACTGTTGTTCCTTGAGTGAGGTACCTTTAATGAATTATGTACATTTTACTTATATAGACGTGATTCAACAAGTTAAATTGTGACATCACAGAGATAATATACATAACAAGCTGTTTAAATATTCCTGTTGGATCTCACCAAGTATAAAATGCTCGTTTATGAGGCTTTAATGAAGTCTCTAGAGTAGCAATCTACATACCTATGAACATGTATATTCCATATGACTGAAAGTAACAATGCATGTGCGATGGAACAGAATCTGTGCAACAAGACCACCTTTCTATTGCGACTACTTGGCGTGGGTCGCATGGGTGGTCCTAATAGCTGAGCTCTAATGTAATTAAAACTAGTCACATATCACCTTTTATAAAGACCACGCCTTTAAAGGTCCGAGTGAGTCCACCTATACAATAAGGACCATTTGGTGGATTCCCAAATCCTGACTAATTAACCGATGCAAGTTTGCATATGGAGAACACCTATCTATTGAGACAATTGGAAACCAATCTTGTTCGTGGTCTAATATTGAGGTTCTAATGTACTAGGAAACATATCAGTAGTTATCATGACACATGTCCACATGTCACATCACATGTCTTAGATAGGCCACCTCCCTATCGATACCACTTGATACCAATCACTCAGTGGTCTTTATGGAAAGGTTCTACTGCACTAAGAAACTTATCAAATGATATCATGCAGAGCCCAGCAGGTATGATGATATAACATAAAATGCCATAAAAAGACACTCACAGACATACAGATGCCATAAAACAAGGACCACGCGCCCGTCAAATGTTCATTGTTACGCAATTGAGTTACTCACCTGTGACAGGAGGGTGACATTGATGCAGAGACTCAGTGAAATGTACACTCACCACCAGCCCACTCGCCTCCTCAGGAGATGTCGTAAACGTCTGTGATGTGCGGACAGTATTAATGCTGCTGGGCAGAGAGGTTGGACGGGGAGAGGTGATGAGATTGAGACAGTGTGAGATAGTGCAGTGGAACCGCACATGAATATCCAGGTTTTTGTAGAAAAGGAAGGGGGTACCCATCAGGGATCTCATGCGTTTGGAACGTGCAATCGATGGTTGACGTGCAAAGAACCTCTTGACAATGAAATTTGTTGGTGCAATAGGGGGCGGGGGTACCCACTGTGTCCCCTGGATCTGCTTATGGAACCATTCCCTTTGGACACCCCTGAAACAGACACCCTAGTCAAACTGCGTATTGAAGTGACAAGGTAACACACACATAATTAACAGTTTGTGAGTGAGAATGGGTGGGTTTGGGGCGAGTACCATTGCAACTCCTGCATCCGAAAAAAAATGAGATAGTCCAAAGTGGACACGTGTGACATCTTGTATGATGTCCCAACTGTATTAATGGTGGTGTTGGATTATTTGATTGGTGATATATTATTTCTCTGCCAGGGGCTCAAATGTATCAAGTGTGTTTTACGCTCGACAGAAAAGTATGTGTGTACAAGCATGTGTGATTACAGTAAAACGATGGCAGCATCAATTACAGGAATCTAAGCGTTGGACAGTGGTTACAATGTTCAAAACACGAGGGATTCAGATGACAAGAGTGCCTACTTGATTATCAGCACTAGATGCATTTCAAAACTTGTTATGAAAGCAACACCTTGATTATGAAAGAACACGATTTACAATTAGTTTCTAGACTACAAAACATTAATGTACTGCCAAAAAAGTCCACAAATGCAAAGCATGTACGCCCCTCGTGTCAGAGCAAAGGTATACTGATGTAAAAGTTGAAGTATGTTGAATATTAATGATAAATAGTGTATATACATTTACATGTACATCACTGTAGTTTTTGCTGTAAAGACTGAGGATATATCACAGATGCATCCACATCTAACAAAAACCTCATATGTCTATTCAGAAAGCCACCATAAAGTCTCCATATATTGCAGCTGTATTATAATAGCGTTTAAACACCAACAATTGGCCATCAATTGACATAGACTGTCATGTCAAATGATCATAAGCTCACAAAACATGCTTAAAAAGTGAGGCATGCATTGGCAAAATTACATAGCTGATTGCCCGAGTGGCTTCTTCAATATCCTTGTCCCGATTGCTTTGGCATGCGATACAAACAAGCTGTACAGTTGATTGCACGCCCATAATTGCTGGGCTTCTTACTCACAAAGGGTTGTTTAATTAATCTGTCAGAGAGATTGACAAAATGCTGACTTCCGGGTGACTTATGTGTAGATTGAAATGGAGAGAGGATGTGATTTGTGGCGAAGCAGGCTTGTTTTGAATGTTGGTTTGCTTGCGTTTGTTTGACTGTTCTACATTTTGGATTAAAGTGTTTAAATAGATTTGGGTTTTACTCTAATTCTCTTGCTTAATAATAGCTGCTCAATACTTCATTTTAAATAGCCAATTATTTTGTACAGGCACATGCAGACTCAAATGAGTTAATTAAACCGCCTTGATTGAATGAGTTGAAACAATTAAAGAGAAAACAATACATGAACAGTGAAATAAAATTCCACACATGCATTGTCCATGAATCCTATCTTTCACACCATAGACTACAGCCATATCTTAGATATACACGTAGCGTGCAATCTGAACATCCCCTATTATCACTACAGCCATTGATGTAGCAAACATATATGCTATGCTCTAATAATTGTAGTGTATGCAGTGATAAAAGAGCACGCGATAGACACCTATGATTTGAGAGTCATAAATATGTATGTCTGTTGTACAATTTATAGGCCAAACTCTGTATTTTTGGACACTCAATGTGTCTTATGGTCTGCTGAATCTCGAGATTGATAGTGATGAAGAATCAAGATCAATGATTGTACACTAGGAGGTTAGCAGACAAGGCAGTTATGCTGTCAATTTTTGTTTCACATACAAATGTATCTCATTATGGTCATAGGATATTTCTTCTTGCTGTACATTTATTATGGGAAAGTTATTGTATATTCTTTAGCAAATTAATAATAAACTTTGATATGTCACATATAAGAATCAATTATTCCATCATCAAAATCAATTAATTTGAATTGCGCACATGTAAGTCTTGTGATAAACCTAAACGTAAAATAATTGAAAACTATGATCAGCATAGTTTATAATTCTAAACAGCATATACCAGAGTGAGAAAATAGCACCATGCTTACCATGCTGCACTAAGAACCATGAAAAACTCACCAATAACTCAATTTCCACCATTTCCAATGGCACTTATAAGATTTAAGCAGAACTTCCGACTCCACAATGGCCCTTAATCCCAGCATACTTCTTTTATTACTGCACGTGCTTGGGAGGGAATTCTGCATTTTATTTGCACATGGACTGTTCTATATTTCACACCCTATAATTTGTCTCAACTATGTGCTCAGTAATAAAATGCATACCACTTTTCAAAATAGTGAGCAAAACAAGAACACGTGTTAAAATAGTCTACGCTTTGTTCTTGGCTTTGTTTGAGTAGAAGTTTTTTTTTTTTTGTTTGTTGCTTATTGCTAGAATCAAGATAAGTGCAATGTATTATGTGCCGTATGTTTTACACATCTAATCATATCTCAACGCCTCTCTATATCCACGACTCTCATCTTTCTATCTCTCACACACACTATTCTATCATTACCAATTTAGCCCCTACACAAGAATCTTGACCTAGGTGAAGACAACAGTGCCATTTTTCAATGTAAAGTGGTCCTTACATCTGGAAACAACCCATTAATGTATACAATTTCATAGTTTGTGTGATAAAATTTTAGCAGAATGCCACTTTTTAGCAGATGTAATAAAATGGAGAATTTCATGTTAATCTGAGTTATGGACTAGCACTACTGTGCTCACTTAGTTGTAAAGTAAACATGTACCTTTCACAATGACAAGATACAATGAAAACTCATGAACAATAAATACCCCGTTCAACTAGAACATAAACATTGATATTGTAAGTGTACGTTCAAGGCACCCAATACAGTTATACATAGAGTGAATACGTTTTCATAAAACAAATCCCGTGAGTCCATTTTCAAATTTAATTAAATTATCAATGCCTGTATATCAATATTAAAAACAAATACATCAACTTCCAAACAGTCCAAACTACCAACCCTTCGAAAAACCAATATTATTATTGCTGCCACATTGTCATCTCCTCTTAAAAATGCAGATCAAAAAGAGACACAAAAAGGGCCGTCTGTTTACCATACACACCCCTTTACCCCTCCATGGGGTCTGAAAATAAGGCTGGTGTCCCCACGTCCCTTAGTATAATACTCTTTCAAGTTTTATTTTCACTTTTAGTATGACAAAGCCACAAAGAACACAGTTGAGTTTCTTGTGTAATGGATATGAACAATTCGAATTTTAAGTGACTTATAAGACAGCTAAACGTGACTCAAAACCACAGTCACGTTTAGCCCAAGCGGAGGCCTCTTTTTGCATTGTCATCCAGCAGCCATTTGTCAAGCAGTGGGGGAGTTGAGAGATGATATCTCACATTGAGCAAATGACACCGGGGTCACAATTAACAAAGAGAGCCAGAAATTAAGTGGGGTCATTAGTCGGAGATATGCTCCTTTTATCGCTCACTGACATCAGGAGAGAGGAGACAGGGGGTGGGGAGGGGCGGGGCCGGCCATTGGGGGAGCTTCTATGCTGGGGGTACCCCCGGGGACTGGGCTGTATCAGGTGCAGGCTCCTTGGGGATGGTCAGATTTAATGTGGATCTTCTTTGGGGCTGGTTTGATCTCTTTTCTTTCTTTATTTGTCTAGTGGGTGCAGTTTTTGACGCTAAGGATGTGTGTGCAGTGTGTTTATGTGCCTCTTTGCATTTGAAGTGGTTGATGTATACATGTATATTGACATGGTTCATAGTTTTAGAACCGTTGTTTTGGTGATGGTCATCTTTTATACTACAATACAGCTGCGTGGTCGTTTTCAACACAAAGGTTTTATATTTGTACTTTGAAGGAGTCACATTTTGTGACTTACATGTGCTAGACACTGCTATTGACAGTTGACCTAGACACATAAAGGGAAGAGAGTATATTCAGTAGATTATGAGAATTTTAAATGACCAGATTCTTAAGACAATGTACTGTTTTTATCTTGATATGATATTACTTATACATCTCAAAACCATAGCCAACTTAAAAAAAAACTTAATAAAAGCGTTATACTAACAAGCCCACCACAAACAAGTTCTATAATGTTCGCACCAGAAACCCATGACTCCAGTTATGGGTTTCTGGTTTGCACATAAAACTAACGCACCACAATATATCAAACAAGATTGTATTTTCATCAACACCACCATGTTATATCGCCCAGTTGCACGTGCGTGCTATAAAATATCTAACAGTGTCACCCGCAACAAAGGGAGGGTCTTTTAAATTCTGCATAAAGCTGTAAGATTGAAGAGGTAGACTCTTGGTGTACTTCAAAAGGAGGTTTATGTTGATGGCCAGAACTCAATAACACTTAAACCGGAAGCTATGCGATGAAAGTCCCCTACTGCTCCTCTAAAGCAAGAACAATAAACTGTTTACTTTGGAGTGAAGCGATATTTTTATTGTTTTGAGCGAAGTGAAATGTTTAATGTTTGATCTATGCGGGGTTGTAATTTGTTTTGCGTGCAGGGGATAGATTTGGGTTTTCTGTGGATTTGAATATACAATGGAATTGTAAATACGTCCAGTGGAACATGCAGAGAAGAGCATATTGGGGGTGTTAGGGAAGAGCGGGATCACATTTCGAAGTGGCCATTTCATTGGGGTAGCTTAAGCATAGTAAGGAACAAAAAAGACTGCTATTCAAAGAAGTGGTCAATGTAAGGGAAATATCACTTCACCCCGACCCCCCCCTTAACAACCCCCCACCCACAAAAATATAAAGACATACAAATGGTTGTTTTTGTAATCTATAGTTAGCATTACTATCATTCTCATTGGATTATTTAGCACTCATGTAGTGAGTCTTTTCTACAAAAAAAGCAGGAACAATTACTGAATAGCATTACGATCGAGCATGCAAATCCATTCATGCATCATCCAATAAAGTGCATCAATCAGTTTGCTCATATTCAATGATAATCTGAGATGAACTCTGCTAAACTTCTACAGTGGAACCTACTTTTAGCAACCACACTGCTCTTCATCGTAAACATGTGAGCCAAGCATTGTTAGAAGTCATCCAAAATAGTTACCATATCTTACACCATCAAAATACTGATAATCAAGGAGCAATGCAGCTTAGTGTCCACCTCAAAGATGTGTCCATTATAGAAGCCCGTACGGTACTATCGCCCAATGGTACCGTATTGATCAATTATCGCCGGGCAATCTACATTGGACTAACGGAAAACCGGATCAAAACGAAAAGCGTAACAGTGCAATCAAGATGGCGTAAGCGCAATCCCCTGTCTGATTTAATCTACATGGGGTATCAATTCCCGCAGAACAACTTGGCCCTACATTAAACAGACCCCTGGAGGTCATGTGGTGTGTAGTGTCTGTGATATGACCCTGGTATGTGGGGTGGTGGGCAGCAAGACCAAGCCCTTGATTGAAATCAACCGCTGGAAACAGGGTTGAGACCGAACATGGGTTATATAAATGTATGGTTTTGTACGCATATCACTTTTATGTTGTAAGGCATGCATGTATACGGAGCATTTTTCTTAAAGCACATGGTCATTATGAGAACATTGGGTATACATGTAGATTATGTTTGATAAATAGTTTAGCAGTGTGTTGGTATCGGGTGCTTTTGCAAGTAGCATAGAACGTCTGCTGTGTAGTAAAAAACACCCTATTCTTTTTCCTTAACAAAGATAAATCAAAATCTATTAAAAATCACTTGGCTCACGCAACCTTTTCCACTTTAGTGACATGAAAACACACACTTCTAGGTCAATGGCCCCCATTATAATACTCATTCCAAAGTCGTTTGGCAAATTTCCGTCACCTAATTGTTCCGTCAAACGCGATCCTAACTTACGGAACCGGAAGTGAATGCGCCAAATATGGCGGATAAACAATGGAGGTCGCCCGGCTTCCGGGCATTAGGAAAGGTGCTATTTCTATGAATATATTGCCACTATAGGTGCCACTAGATGTCCTTGATATGGGCAATGAGGATACTCATTTGATGAGATGCATCTCCCTTTTTGGGTTGTGATTCTGTCAAGATTAATGATAGGACGATATTGTCCTATAAACTGTGTCAGTTCATTGTTTAGCAGTTTTATGGGTAATACATGATGCAGCTTTATCTACTAGCTTCTGTCTTTGTAATATTTTGCGGACTTCTACTCGTGGAATTGTGAAAGGTTATATGC
The DNA here is from genome assembly GCA_019095985.1 of Streblospio benedicti. Lineage (NCBI taxonomy): Eukaryota > Metazoa > Annelida > Polychaeta > Spionida > Spionidae > Streblospio > Streblospio benedicti. The sequence goes on from CM032662.1 coordinate 11,506,081, forward strand.
AACTCATGAAATAGCATTCCTAAAATCTCGAAGTCAACAATAAGCAGCAAAATAAGTTGGTAGCTAAAACGTACATGTATCCTCTTGTCATAGAAAGCATAGCCAATAGTGCTAGGTGTGTGGACACATAGCTATCCAAGATCCATGCACGACCACATTCTATCATAAAGAAAAGGCTAACATGGTATGCGCCATACGGTAGGACCCTATGAAGAGACCACCAATATCAAAAAGACCTTTTACGTAGTCCCAAATCATCATTAACATACCTCCTTAAATAGACCATTTGAGGTCAGTCCCCTGGCTGGTCTGAATTGCGCTGGACACAGAACACAGAAACAATCCCTTAATTATAATATTTGTAATAGCTAAGATATCAAAGAAAATATGCATTACTAAGGTCAAAGTCATAGACGTGATATTACCCAGATCTATAGCGTCACCACGCGCATGTGCAAATTTCAATACCAGAACCACGTGACTGTCAACACTTCCTGTCCAGCACAGTGACATATAACCCCTGTTAATTGTCACCCGATACTGAGCACACCCAAATAACCCGACCACCCCAGCTCTGTCTGTGTATTCTCACTAATAAAATGAAATGCAGTAGAGCATCCCTTTTAGGACTTACCATTTATGATAAGATCACCATTAAAATGTAATACAGCAGAACATCACTATTAAGACCACCAAATCCTTGGCCATGTATTCATGAAATACAGTAGGTAATCTCTATTAAGACCTACAACGTCTGTTCATGTGTTCACATTAACATATTGTAATACAGTTGATCAGCTCTATTAAGACCATGCCATGTTCATATAATGTCACTACTACGCTAAATACGGTGCAACATCTCTATCAATTCCTTTAGGGGGCGGGGCACTGAATTGGTCAAAATTATACATAGATACATTGGAATTACGTGGGGTCTTGTTATGAATTATTGTCTACACAGATCTGTGGTCTTTTCTGGAAGTTCAACTGTAACAAGCCCATCAAAACCACCAGACAAGACAAGGAAATCCCCATTTCAAAAGCCGGCAGCAGCAGAACTCGTCTGCAGAACTTGACCCGCATTTCTGCGCATCATATTCAATTACGCCGGCGACTGCGCATGCGCGTTACCCCCTGCGCAGGCGCACTTCTCAATTAAGGACACAAAGGCAGCGTCAAATTAGGCGGCCGCCGACGCCTGGCGACGATGATTGATGGATGTTTTAGACAGCGGCGGCGGCGGGTGGGGTGTGTTGTTTGGTGGGGGGGGGGGGAAGGGGGATTGTTGTGCGAGGGACAGTTGACTGGATGTCACTTCTATTTTGGTGAGTCATGTGTGACGTGTTTCTGTTTTAGTGCTATAATAAAAGTTCTTTCTTTGGGCAAAGGTGGCATGATCACAGTTTAGGGAAACCGTACATGTATTTGAGAAGACCTATAGTGTGTTTGAGGGGTGATGGTAGCCCTGTTGGTGTTGGGGGTATTGCGATGGACATTTGATCGGACGTCACCTCTATTTTGGTGAGACATGTGCGATGTTGTTCTGAAGTAGTGTTACAGTAACACTTCTTTAGATTTGAAATTTTATATTATTACTTGCCAGTCTAACCTTATTCAGAAGGCAAGAGTATGTTTGGTCATGGGGGTGGATTACAAGAGACACTTCACTAGTTGTTGTTTCTATATTTTGGCAGTCATATGGAAGTGTTCCTGTAATGGCAAAGTGCAATTTCTTTCGTTTGAGGAAATTACATGACTAGAGTACAGTACAACTTAGTAGGAAGACATGGCAATTTTGCCATTTGGTTTCGGGGTTAGTGTTGTGTCATGTTTTTTTGCTGTGGTGGTACATTGGTGTGTCTTTCTCTTGGGTTGGATAGTACAGTGAATCCTTACTTTCAAGAAGATAGACAGCCGGTCATTTTGTTCAAAACCTCACGCAGGGGGAAAGATGCTGGGTAAAGGAGTGCATATATTCAGTTGCATGAGATGAACACGCTTGAGAGAAAACTTCTCTTTGAAGAGGCTGGACTTATAGCTAACCATGGGACAACCCTTGCCATTTCCCTTTGCTTTGCTGAGTATACTTTTGAAGTGCGGACTCATTCCTAGGGGTACTAAATAGATAGCATGGCAAAGGTGAATTGGTGAGGGAAATGTCTTAGAAAGTGCAAGTGATGCAATGGTTGCATGACGGTACACATGAGGGTAAAGCTTACATAGGCCCATGTCCTCTCTGATGAATGTGAATATTATGCACCAGTCTGGAAGTCACGACTTCTACCCTCAGGGAGGTATGATATGAGAAGTTCATTGGCAGAAATAGAATCATGCCCTACAGCAAATACAGCTCTGTGGATACAAAGGAATGATGACGATTGACTTCACTGTTTCGGGTTCAATTTTCGGGCATGTGAGACCCATTTCAAAACCAATATTTGCAGTGAAAGACACTTACGTGTACATAGGCAAATGGCAGGCAGATCCATCATTGGTACAGCTCTTCACCCTTTTTCACAAACAAGTGCATTTTTCATACAGTGGCTGGCTTTTCTTCGTGGGAAAGGCAGATCCAGGAGGGGCGGAGGGGGTGCTCCTTCTTTTTCACCTAAAACCTTTCATTATCATAAAGTTTCTGGCATGTCCGATGTAGATCAGCCACGAAGCCCATGGTATCCCCCCAGTCCCCCCTTCTCCAAAACCTGGATCTGCCAGTGCTGTCCAACCCCATGAAATGCACGGGATACACCCTTCTTTTCCTGAAAACCTGGATCTCCCTGACTCTCTGTGGCATCTACAAAAATGCAAAATTTGTAGAGCTACATATTTCATACATTCACCACAATTCATCAAACTAATATTTCACAGCCAAATCACAGGCTTTCAATGCATGATGATGCAATTTGCACAAGACATTAAATCTGAAGCACTCGCAAATTGAATTTTTAGCCCAACTCTAATCTGTTATTGAGCAGAATGTGATTAAATTGGGGGTATCTCAGGCTCTCAGAGGCGTGCTTACATTAAACTCTAAATGGGCCATATTAACGAGCCTAGAATCGGAGGCCTTGTAGTCATATCAACATTAGGGCAGCAATTTGTTGCTTTATGTATTCTGGGCTGGCGTTTGAAGCTCGTCTGTTGCCATAGGCGATAATATGTGCAGTTGTCCTACACGTCTTAGAAGACGCAATTTGTTAATTTTGGGCACCTGTTATATTTTGACTCTTTTGGCATCTCTCTAAGATTTTCATGGGATAGGTTTCACTGTAAACTTGAAGGATATATAGCAAAGTAAACAGTCATTAGTAATTATAGGCGAACAGTAAGATACTAGCAATGGTCCAACATTTACGATGAGGTCGTACTTGTCCATTGTCCCCAAAAGTAGAGTTTCAAATGACTACTTTGCATATACACCTTGAGGAAGATTGGTATGCAAGCCCTCTGCATTACATTTTCCTCTGTTGAAATGAGTTGTCTTGAAGGGGTTTGCTGCTAATCAATGGTCTTGTTTTGCAAATGAGCTTGTGTTCATCATCATTTATCATAGAATCCCTAGGATGCTCATTTCTGGAAGAACATTATTGAAGATTGCAAACAAAGATATGTCAATGGAGAGTAACCTGTCTTATTATTTCATTCAAAGTAGAACACTATCCAAACATAGGATCCCTCTAAATCATTAACTATCTAAATGCAGTGTCATTTCCAATTTCCAACTAATCATCACCCACCCCCCTTACAGATTAGCTCACACGTGTTCAAGCTATACTCCAAAACATAATGCCACTCATTAGTTAAACTAATGGCCTATTACCCATGTTATTAAAACATTTAGCAGCACAAGCCATTATCTCATCTAAAGTGTGGGTAACTCCCTCCAAGCTGCCGCTTCTTCCACTCTGCCAGTTGTTCATTTGCAGAACTTTTTTCCTTAACGGGGATGAGTGTTGTCTGCAGAGTGACTTTTTGTGGCATGACACCTTTTGTTAAATGCCTGCATTTAATTATTGATAGTTCTTTTAAAAGCCACTACAGTAACCAGTGCCTTTGTCACCTGTCCTACAATTGTTTTTAGTGGGGTGAATGTGACAGGATATAATTTTTTGTCTGGAAAGCGTTGACTGTGATAGTCTACTACAATAAATCTTGTTTATGTGAAGTTTTTGTGTGTGCAAAGACCTCATTCATATGGGCCCTTATTTGGATTGCACATCTACTATCTAATCTTACATAATAAAAGGATTCTTTTTCTGTATAAACCTGACATATATGGTCATTTTGTCTTTCAGATGTCCGTAAAAGGTTTTACTGGAATGACAATGACATATTTGATAGAACAGAAGCATTTAAAATATGATTATTTACAAAAATAAAACAAGAAACAGCTGCTGCACAAAGCAAACAATGATTTTGTCTTCCTTAAAGTTTTCCAATTAAGATAAATGACTCCCAGTGTGTGCTATTTGTGTTGGTAAATGCCATTTGAGAGGACAAGTTTTTTGTATCTGTAAGGGATATAAGGGTGTCTATAACATTATATCTTAATTTCATTTCAAGACCGCATAAAACCCAACAAGATGAAGAGACTGGCCTCCGATACCAGCAATGGAATTTCTACAGAAAGAATTGCATGTTTTATCATCCCTTGTTTCTTTAAATTGTTTTTGTATTCATGGTGTTGGAAAGAGTGGGCAGTTTAACCATCCTGGGTACAATATGTCTTGTACATAATTCTCTCCTACTGTCTTGTAAAATTCGTGTTTGTTTTATTGTATTAAAAGCATGGTAAAACTGACTCTAGGCTCTGTAATTGTAAGATAAAGATACATGTGTTTACAGTATTTTGAAGTACAAGTTAATCCTCATTAAAAATGATGATTTTACAAATTGATAGGCGGATCCAGGGGCGCAAGAAGTCTGATAATTATACATGTACTATGTAAAATGCTAGTTAGGTTAAAGAGTCGAACAAAGTCCAAACATTAGCATATTAATATATAGGATACTAATCACTTATATGAATATTATAGGGAAATCAGTTGTTTTAGCTATTTCTGCTGACGTTTGAGTTTTGTATATGTTATCTTTATTTTGGTCAACGAATTGTTTTATAAGGTATTGCTGACTGGAGGTTTGCAGCAAAGGTTGGTAAAGAGCACACGTTGTTAGAAAATCTGTACTCCTCACACACATATAACCGCAAAAAAAAAGAAAGATGTATGTATACATACATGTATGTGATAACATAGGTGGATGTTAATCCCCGTTTGCGCATCCCACGCACGCACACCGGAAATGGCATGGCGACAATACGTAACCATAATGCCCCATTTATACATTGTTTAGGCGGAAGTGGCCACAACCTCCTTGGCCCAGAAATGGAGTGAGCAGAATTTCTGGTTCTGTGCGCATGTGCAGCTTGTATTCTTAATCATCCAATGTAAGAGTGAAGTTATTTGGTATAGGTTAATATGTATTAGTGTTGAAGATCGAAGTTAGCTTGATTGTTACCTTTGAGCAGATCCATGGGAGCACAGTGGGGGGAGGAGGGGGGGCACCGCCTTTTTCAACACTAATATTTAATTTTCATGGACTTTTAGGTATGCCGGCATTCGATCGGTTGTGCGGAACCGATGAGATCCCTAAAGTGCGCCCCCTCATCCATTTTTAAGTAAAAACTGGGTCTGTCACTGTCCCACATGATTAATCTGAAACAATCAATGACTTTAAAACTGCATTTCTATTCTAACTTGAACAAAGAAACACATTGCACTTATTTTCATATCTTTTTAAGGAGCTTCCCTGTTGTCGACGCGTTCCACTGCTCTCTATCTCCCTATCTCTCATCGTTATCTCATCGCAATCCTCAAGTAATAGCAAAGTGACATCCCCACTGACTGGTATCTATTGACCCGGAAAGAAAATGGCCTCATTTATCATATACACTTCCTATAAGTGGCGTGCATCGATCAAAGCTAAGCCGCGATAGGTACATGCAAGGGCACGCTTTCCGCATATACATATCATTGCTCCTTCTCCATCCATCAATTGGCTTAAACGGGCAGTTCTGGGCCGAACCGTCATCTTATATGGTGGTAATTAACCCAAATGGCAGTTTTAGAAAAGAGGATAAAGTCATGCTATCAAATTGAGGAGATATGCCATGAATTAAAATTCGCTGGACACCATGCTAGTCTACATGTATATAGTATCTTGAACAAATAAAATTTGGAATCATAAGCATTATAAAACCACAGTTCTGAATAAGAATACACATGTAATGGTTGTTTAGTGATTGATTCCCGCTGATTTACATACAATTTAGGCCATAGACCACAGTCCATATTTATCTTAACTCCCAAAGGTGCATACACCTCGTGTGTGAAGAATGATTGCAGCAATCATATTATTTCATAATCTGTAAAAGTGTTACGGAAGAAAACATTTCAGACATATTTATTCTTTCTAAAACCCTTAAACTTAACTCCAAAGCTATACCCCATAAAGGTGACAAACTGCAAAACAAACAGTCCCTTCTTTCTTCTTTTTCAAGCCAGCCCCATGATATAACAGAGTACATAGATGATGTACCTTTCTGTATCCATCAGAAGACAAGAAAATGCTCTCCCAAAATTAGTTTGCACTGCTCATTTGCAAAAGCCACATTTCTCTGCTGGGGTGTGCCTTGAATGATACCTTTCGCTGTGCTGGTATTAAGATGCGTCTTATAATGCATTTTTGAGAAGATTGAAGGAAGCTTTGGATACAAAACCCTCATTTGGGCTTAATGTCAATGCTATATGCGTTGACATCGTAATGAGTTTCACAGAGATGAATTTATGGGGTGATTTTATGAAATTCTATCTATATGCAGTCTGGTGAAAAAAACAATGGTCATTCTATATTTTTTGTTTTGTCCTGGGTAGTTCGCCCATGGGCTTGTCATTTTTTTAAAGTGAAAAAACAATATATGAAAACAAATCTGTCATAATATGTTATGTTCAAACTAAATATCACCAAAATATTTCTTTTTTATCTTGGCATTTTTGTACAAATTAGTACTCAATAAATACATATCACTCACCTTTACAAAATGTTGAGTACAGAAAAACCTCGCCAATACGACACCTCATTAATAAACACACTTTACGGTTAGTGACATATATTTCAATTTTCACTTTGTTGTAACACATTTTAACAATTGCATTGAAGGTATGACATTACTATAACTAATGGGGTCAATTTGCCTTACCCAACTAGTGTCCCTAGTGGCAGGGTTTCACTGTAGTGCAAAGCTTGACAAAGGTTGTAACATTTACATGACTACAGCAAACTGGAGGCTAAGAAAGACAAATTGGGAAACAAAAGCATTAATCAGCAAGAATTGAAGTGAAATTTCAGCACAAGACAAATCAAGCTAGCATATAAACATACAGAACCTACAGATTATTCAAAGCTTTATAGCTAATGTAGAATTGTGAATGAAACAGTGCTCCTGCTGATGAAATGGTTACTCTGGGTCATGTGTAGGAAAATGTACAGTAAAATTGTGGGATATTGGAAAAAGAAGATTGATAAAGAAGGGTGTGGGATTTCCAACATATGGTTTTTCATATGCTGAATTGTTGCAAAAAAGTTAGATTGAAAGAATCACAATGATGTATGAATAACATAGGAAAAATGCCGTGACATTACAGAATATGAGATTTCCAATCTAAAATTTAATAAAACGGCTCAGACGACTATAAAGCAACATCAATTTTTCCCATTGAAACAAAATATCAAACAGCTCAAGCATAAAAAGAGGGTATTGCTTTTCCATTATTAAGTTACAATTGCAATAGATCATGCACCATTATAACAAAATAACTCAAATGGACTTATTTTTTTTACACAGATAGCAATAAGCGTATCAATAATTGCTCAATAATGATGCACCGTAAAATATTCAAACATGTTGGGCCCATAAATTGTGAAAAATGGTCTGTAAACACGAAGGCCCCTAATATGCGTTTCATTGTTTAATTATAAGCCCTTTGAGGCCATGGCAACTTATCATCAATCGTGGAGAACAACTGTTTCCCTTTGCTTTGTGAATAACAACTAGCACTGGGATTTTTCAGATATTTTTATCCTATGCTTTTCGGGGATTTTTTCAGATATTTTTATCCTATGCTCTTTTTTCAAACATGCTGCAGACTTCTGCTCATGAATTTGTAAATGCTACATGGAGCTTTGGGGACTTATGCTTTGAAGGATTTCCTTCCCTAGTTCAAAGAAAGGGTATACAATAATCATTACAACAATAATCATATACAACAATAAAAAAACTTCAGTTGACGAAACAAAAGACAACAATAAAAAAATACTCACCCCACCCAAGTCGACTGAATTCTGTAACATTAAAAATCCACAGTCAATAGCTATTATATCAGACAATAAATGACATATAAATTGACCTGAAATATACATGTATGTGTGTCACTATTTGATGAAAGTCCTACCGTACTGTGGAAAAATCAGAATGATATAAAATTCCTTTTGGACCTTTTGGAACCAGCAAATGTCAGCTTGACCGTCAGAGGCTATACGTCTCCAGTTGCATATAGAAGCCAGGAAATGCATGAACCTGTCCAAGTGTATATGCTTAATGGGCGTCTATATTGGGAACACTCAAAAGAGAGTCCTATTCATGAAAACTTCCAATGTATAACTTAGCTGTTGTTAGAGATTACTTTGCACTGTAAGATGGTATGCACGCAAATGCACGTTTATCATTGAAATGTTACACAAAGTCTTATTTGTGACATACTCATTTTAGCTGATGTGGGTAACATGCTAGTTTGTATTCATTGCTCTTCATAACACTGCAAAGATTTTAAAATCTATGCCCATAATGCACCCCCACCGCTAGACACATTCTGAATAACGCGCACATTATAATCTGCCTCAACTAGGTATGATTAATTAGGTTCTGAGCCATATAATTCATTTCCCTTCAGGAAGTCACAATTTACTCCCTTCTGTGTAAAAGAAAATGGCATAGTAGAAAAACAAACACACAAACAAAACAACTAGTCATCTAAGCAAACCAGCATATTGGGCACGTGTCTATTCACCCCAGACAAATGCTGTTTACCTCCATGTAATAAACTGAGAACACACAGACAGCTTGTCAATACCCTCCCTACCTCATACCTCCTCGCCTCCTAGACGTGTGGGTCACAGGTTGGGCTAATTGCTTGAGTCCCCTGAATGGGGTGTGCGGAGCAGCAGACCATTTGCAGAGTATAAATATGGATTTGCTTTTGATTATTTAACCTTGCAAGGTTGAGGTGTGTTAAATATATAATAACAGATGCAAATCCTGCAAATGGTCAATGTAATGGGAAGGGCGTTACTTAGCATGGCCAGATTGTGTTTGTATAAGTTTGCGGAATTGCGGAGTATAAAATGCGACTTTCAGGTTAAGTATGTTATGTCATGATAAGTAGATAAATTGTTCAATGTAAAGGACTGGGTATATACAATAACTTAACATGTTTGAGTGCAGAAAATTATATCATTTGCAGAGTATAATTATGAATCAAGCTGCAGCACCCAATATCTTTGTACGTAATCGTGTGTGAAAACTAGATTACATGTCCTGTATATGACTGGTTGGTATATAGTATTATTACACACGAAGCGAAAACATGTGCAAATAAAGTAGAACTATATCAATGGGTAACAATTAAAGACCAGCAAACATATAGCAGACGTTTCATATGAGGTCAACAGAATAGTTGCAAAGAATAAGTGTCCCTTTATGAAATTCAAATAAGGTCTACTCTCATTTTTCAAAATCAATCCACGTACATGTCTTTGGTTGAGAATACTCTCCAATGACATTCTATTTTGTCCAATGACAGTTTGACCTCATGCAGCAATATGTCAAGCGACACTGGTTCAAAATTGGCCCAGTTGTTGTGTCAGTTTACCCCATAAAGCGCACTCACGTGGGACACATGTTGGGTTAATTATGTTGAAACAATAGCCTTGTCATGGTGCCACCTTGTGTTATCCCCCCATAAATCACTTTCGAGCATTATTGCAAGTGACATGGTCATTAGAATAGGACTTTTAAAATGTAATAGGATGATTTATAGAGTGATTTTCTGTGAGTAGCATTATACAATAGACAAATATGTGAATTTAATTGGATGGGATTGTTGATATGGCAATATCAATAGTTGAAGTCTGTCATATTATTGTGGCGTGTATTCTGTATGAATTGATAATGATGTAGTGATATTTTGATACTCTTAGGCTAAGCAAAAGGGAAGCTACAGCTTTTAATACTTCATTATCAAAGTAAAATGGAAACATTTTGGTTATTCAAATTAAATTCATAATTATATCAATAATCCTAAGTCTGGTGAATCTATTTAATGCTTCATGATCAAAGTAGAAGCAAAAGCTTTTTACTTATTCATATTCAATTCATAATTATCTCAATTTTTCTTCCTAAGTCTGATGAATTGGAGGCAGAAAAATAGAAAACCATTAATGAAAAAATGATGGAATTGCGCATTGGATGAGGGAAAAATGAAAGGTGGCAAATTTATGAGGTCTTATCCATCCAATTTTGATGCCATGTATTATATACGTCCAGGGTGCACGAAACCAAGGAATGGTTTATTACCGTGGTTATTAATGTAATTTTCTGAATTTACACCATAATGCCGTGGTAATAAAATGAGAATTGTATAATTCATATTCATGTTTATGACAGTAAGTATGTATAAATCATATTCATTTTTACGACAGTAAGTATGTCGCCATTGAATAGTTCTGTTATAAAGTGTCAAAAGGTCTTGTTCATTCTATATGCTTTGTAACTGACCCAATATTCATATACAGGGTACAAACATTTTCTTCAGAATGGCAACGAGGCCAGCATAATCATGAATATATAGTATATCTCAGCTACTACAACTGAAAACATACATCACAGCAGTAGCCTACAAGAAAAAAAAAGAAGACCTGAGAATCCCCCATATAAACCCCACATTACAGCACCAGCACAATGACCTAAATCACCATCAGAAGGTCATCAATGGCAATCAAATACACCGGCCACTATTACCAGAAAGTCTCCAGTGGACAGCCTGGCCCCATTAGATCATGAACGCCCATGCTAAGCCATAAAAGGTAGCCACATCTTAGCCGTATAGCACTCGGAACTCTCAATTGCCTCAAGATTTGTTGGACATGTTTGTCATAATAAGGTTTTACTGGGATTTGTGGAGGGTTTATTACCACGGTTCTCTGAGAAAAGTGCAGGAATTACTGTCAGATAGGCGGCAGTTTGGAAGTTTGTGAAGGGTTTTTGGCCCATTGGTGCTAATAGAAATGTTACTTCATGGGCGTGTGCTGGGGTCTTGGCTGGGGATAATAGACACTTCAAGTGTGTCATTGATAGTTGGGGGTGGCAGTTTTGATGTTGTTTTGCTGCTGTTGTTTTGCTGTTGAAGTTTTGCTTGTGTTTTGTTGTTGTCGACATTATTGGCCTTTTCGTCATTCTTGTCATCATCATTGCCATTTTTGTCGTTGATGTTGTTGTTCTCGCTGCTGCTGTCATTGTCGTTGTTGCTGCAGTTGTCACTGCTATTGTCATTTATAATATCATACTGTTAGCAATGGTTGCTGAATGATGATTTTCATTAATATAAACACACTGCTGTAAATAACAGCATGAACAGTGTAATCTAGCATTTTCATCATACCACTTTTTCATATAATGCAAGCAAATTGGTTAAAACTTATAAGCTTCATAATAATCATCAAAAAATATACAAGCATCAACTATGCAAAAGATCAGTGCTGTATTATAGATAATGGTGCAGCAATTTAAATATCATCACCCAAACTAATCTCTCCGTTATCTAAGAAATTTACATAGAAAGCTTCCCCATCTGAAGTTGGCGTGGGAATTCTGGCCTACAGTACAACCTATTTAATAAGATTGCCTTCAAGTGGTTTCAATGAAAGATATATTCTCATATGGAGGTTTCTGCTAGTAGTATTCTATAAAGGAGACTGAGACAAATTGTCTTACTATACAAGTGACCATTTCAAAGTGATGGTCTTCATTGAAGTGTGTATGCATTTGGGTGTTGAATCCTGTGCCAGTTTCACGTCCCTAACTGCATTTTGATGCACTTTAGAGCTCACATTTGCGTGTGAGGAGTTTCCACGTGGATATACATATTTTAAAGGATGGGGTGAAACAACAGGCCATTGTGAAACTTTTCACACTCTCTACTAGTGAAATTCACTCCCAATTGTATTATCATTTACATAGGTAGAGTTTTAATTTCTGTTTGCAATGTAGAAGCTACTGACAATCGCTTTTAATATTTTATATGCTATTGCATCAAAGTTTACATACATTTTGAAGCAGTTATTGTTTTTGTAGTTACAACCCTCAATGCTCTCTTTTTGAAATATAAAATATACTGCGCCATTAAAACAGAATACTGATGGATGGATATAAATTATCACACACTGGCACCCTCACCATTAATTAAAGTAACCACTAATTGAAAAATAGCAATACCATTGCACCATTAAAATGACAAACGTACTTGTCTAATTGTTCTAAAGCAATAGGATGGGACAAAGAAATAACACAAAAAAGTGATCTAAGCATCATCATAAAATGCACAGAAAGCCCCGTGATAAACGTTCTAAACCGCAAAAATGTGTTAACACTTTGTGTCATCAAAGAGCCTGCTCCATCGATCAAACGTAACCAGTGATTAAGTCTTGAATCAAGTGTGTTATTACAGGTAATATAATAGACATAATATGCTACAAATTCAAAGCCAACTGCAGTTTTGATATCTCCACGATCTACCAGCCAACATGTGCAATGGAACCTCCAAAATAAGACAGCCTCTACGTTGAGACCACCTCTATGTGGAGACTTCCCAGGTCCCAAACGTTCCTACAATATGACACAACATGAACGTCCACAAAGAGACTACCTCTCTATTGAGACCACTTGAGGCCAGTGGCAAAGGTGGTCGTAATAGAGAGGTTCTACTGTAATTTTCTGGTGACAAACTGTTTTGATTACGCTAGCAGGAGGCAATCACACCTTGGCTATTAAGAGCTAACATATCATTTTCACAGTGAATTGCTACATATAAATGCTTTATAAGAGGAAACGTGTCAACACCTTCCCGGGGAAGAAAAATTGATATGTTGCTTGTGTGCAGATGCCCTATAAAATGGCTATTTATATGTTGAGAGGAGGGCTATGGTGGCTATATATCCTATCTTGATGGTATGCTTATGGATTTGTATATATTAGAAGTTTTTGGTTGGAGAGGATATTGAGTATGTGCAAAACATTTGAACCTATTTTTGGCCTGTGTTATAATGGTCTGAAACTGTTATCTACGGTGCTGCCATTGAATTTAGATTGTGCATTATGGCAGATTTACAGTTAGATAATATTGATATAGCAATAAATGTAGCAATAATTATTGTATATTGTGGCTGAAAGTGGTGGCTATGACACCAAATTTATTGTTGCATTGACATTTGCATTTCACATGCAAATCTGTTGAGGTAAAATTCAAATTGCAAGGCACGAAATGTGGATGATATAGGCTGCTAGTTTATATGTAAATAGTTTGAGCTAGGTATCACATTTATATGCATGTTTAATCATTGCTGCGTTTTTATCTTAGAAAGAGTCTGCGTGGAAGCTGTATTAGTTTATAAATGGGATCAACTTGCAATAAACTTTTGCATATATCAGTTGTTTTCTTTTACCTGCACAAACACTACTGTACACATATGAATAGACATACAGACAGGTAGGTATAGAATGCGTGATGAAGAATCTGGCTGGCTGGCTGGCTGGCTGATTGGCTGGCTGGCTGGCTGGCAGGCAGGCATGCTGGCAGGCAGACAGGCAGGCAAATTCCCATACATGGATGCATACTGATAGTCAAACAGGCAGGCATGCAAATAGCCAAACAACCAGCCAAGCATGAAAGAAATACCAGCAGTATGGATTCAGACAGCCACATTACACTGCTGAACATCACCCTAAACCCATCCTATTCCACCTTCCTTTACACAAAAGCCATAACCTTCCTTCCTCGCTGGTTTCTAATGTGCAAACTGCAAAATATGAGCCACAAAACAAATGAAAAGCAACAACGCTAACTGGCCATAATTGTAGCCATTACAGCGTCTAGCTGCTGCCACAGACCACTATGTCACTGGGCTGACCTGCTAAAGGGGATGAGAAAGCAAAGAGAAAAAAATACACCTGATCAATAGGAGGTGAAGTTTACATGTAGCTTCCTGAGGTAGTCAATAGGTAATAACAATAAAGCATTGGGAATTGGAGGGGAACTTTTGAATCATGGTCTGTCAATACAGGTGATGAAAATGTTTATGCAATATGAGAGATGGATTCTTGGCGTTTACGATTAATGGAATTCTTTAGCAGTTCTAAGGACTTCACAGTACACCAGGTCATTGGTATCATCATGTGTGAATTGTGCAAGTGCCTCTTAAACAGACAGAGTATAATGCTTATCACTCTTATAATGCACATTATTTAACTTAAAAAACAGATCTTCCAGTGCTATGTATTTACACATGACAATTATGACTATATATTATCAATCACCAATGTATAAGCGTATAACATGTACATGTACCATACATGAGGTTTTCTTCACCCAACCCACCAGAACCACCCACAGTGATGTCTGGAGAGTGTAATGGGCAATAATTGTAGTAATCACCAAGTCTACTACAGCAATAAAGCTGGCCCCTGCATGTAGCGAGTCGCCCCGGGGCACAGCACTCAGGTCTGATGGGTTGAGTGATAGCTACAGTCTGGCTATTTTCAGTGTTACTTTTTTATTAGCGTTTGTTCACAACGTATTAAGGACTATGGATTTATGTAGTACATGTGTGTACAACAGTGTCACTGGCAGATCCAGGTTTTATGAAAAGTTACAAAGGGGGGGGGGTCGTGCGCTCTTGGCTCCCTGGATGTGCCTATGTGCAGTATACATGTATTAACACACCCCTGAAGGCTAGCTCTCTAAATAGACCCCCTCCATCGTAAGGCAGTGTATCACAGTCCAGTCCTAAACATTCATATCGATACCCCCATGAACCTCTTACTATCTAGTGATACCACTTAAGGGCAATCTCATGGGTCTCAATAGAGGTTTCACTGTACTATGATCGCGAATCGTTGACACAACTATTATATAGCAAATGCAACATTGAAAATACAGTAGACACCCTGGTGTATGAACACCATCCTCGTATGCATATACATGTAATCGATTTTCGTGTCCTTTATATATCGCATTTTTGAAACCCTCATCCTGTGTGAATTGGATATCCAAGGTGTCTAACTGCTGAAATGTGACCAGGTAGAAAAGTTCTTCTGTCAAATACCCCAAGAACAGAATACGGTAAAACATTTCATTAAAAGCACCACAGACTGCAAATGGATGCAAGTGGTCTAAACAGAAGGGTGGTCGTATAATTGAGGTCATTGCATATATAATGGCAATGACCCAGGAGAAATACAATGTACGCTTAAGCCTATTCTAGAGTAACATGGAGGTGGTCCTAACCGGGGGATTAGCGTTCTTTGAGTGATATCCACTGGACAGGCTTGCTCTGCCCCCAGGGTCAAACCGATCACCGTTTGATTGCCGGTGATGGACAGAGGAGGGGAGGGCCCTACAGTAGGTCCGAAAGTAAAGTTTCCTGTGCCAATTTAAAAACATATAAAACTTTTTGTGTTACTTTTAATATGATGGTTGCCACTAATAGTTCCATTTTAAGAGCTAGGGGTAGGGGAGGGGTGTTATTTCAAGGGATCTCAATTTCGTATGCATGCTCAAAAGCGAATGTATGAAAAATACAACATAAAAACTATTTATATTTAAGTGGAAACGTCCTACGCCCTTCATCTGCACATGATGCCCATGCAAAAGAAATGTATGCATCATGTAGGCAATACTTTAAACTCATGTGGGTCAATTCATCATCAAGACTGGTCAAATAAACTACTCATGTGTCCGTGTAGCGTTTACCCCATTGCGGGTCCTCTTGTAGTGAACAGGTGCGCTGATCTGAAGCATTCTTTCTCGATCTGGAGTTTATTTAGCTACTTACTTTACTATTTTGATACTTTATTGGATTGGCGTTTCGGTCTGATGAGTTTCTGTATTGCATTTTATAGTAGGGTGGTTTTTGATGTTGGGTTTCATGGGTCAATGGTTCTGTGACATTTATAGGTTTGTTCTTCTTTTATGATTAGGATAGGGATAGACGAGTTATTAATACTTATACTTATAAATAACTTGTACGTTTCCATCTAACTGTATAGATGTTATGCAATTTACACACAGACTAAGCAGTTACATGTAGTTGATCTCTTGTCTATCAACACGGGTGGTGTTTTTTTATATTCGAGTGAGCATCAGCGAACGAGTGCAGGCAAACATCGAAAGTCCATGTCCACACAATACGAAAGCTTCACATTACCCCCTTTTCTCCCACGGTATCGTTTACCTTTAGATTTTTAATCATGATATCAATGATCGAACACTCACCTCATTGATAAAGTATGGATATACTCTCACCCTTCACAGCTGTTGACCAATCAACATAGTTTCTGATCGACAAACTGGGTTGAAAAATGAGTTAAAGGTTGCTGCTAGTTCAAGTAGCAGCACACAGCAATTAACAAAAACGTATATGTAATGGAACAAATTTACAAGTTGGCACATGTGTAGCTAGTTCAAGATTATGTGCAATCTATCGCTGAGTAGACATTATGCTATGGTCAGACATTCATGATAATTGAGACCCAAACTGGTGTGGTAATCAGTGGCAGATCCATGTTTTTGTATAAGGGACGGGGGCACGTAGGAGATCTCCTGTGCTGTTTACGTGTGATCGGTAGTGGTCATGCAAAAAAACATAGTAAATTGCATATTTTGGTAGAGTAGGGGGCGATATGCCCCCTGCGCCCTCTGGATCTGCCTATGATTAAATCACAGTCATCATTAGCTAAATTGTCTATTCACAGACGTGTTCTATATGGACGCAATCATCTTTTGACTCATATATTCCCCATTTCCAACATAGCCACACATGTTTGGATCAAACATTCATGCCTGTCAGACCATGGCTTTAATGAGACAAATTTACACTTACATCTAGTTCACGAGTGACGTACGACTACAGAGTAACCTATCCGTGATCAGAGACCTCACCCGCCCGCCTAGAACATTCCTCACAGGGCTCAGAGCAGTTTTACGCCATAAATCACCCATATTATCGCAACCTATCCACATTACTTGATATTTATTTTATCTCAGCATAGTTTTGCTCACTTTTTTTGTCAGCATACAAATTGAGAGATGGGACAGCGGTGGAGATGGTTTGAATTATCCTGCAGTCAAGGGGCGGGGATGTTGTCACTGAGAGAGGGTGTTTATCTTGAGTTGTTGAGTTTTGATGAAGCAGGCAAGTTGATTTGTGTTTGTGCTTAGATAAGAAATAATGGTCTATATAAAATACAGAAAGCTTTACAACTGGCTGTTCACATAAGTTTGTTTTCCCATTAACAATAGATAATGGGATGTCTATCATCAAAACCTCTGATGGATTATAATTCTAAGGAAACTAACGTACATATGTACACTTGCGGAGATGCGCAATGGCAGATCCAGGTATTTTGTAAAAATACGGGGGGGGGTGCACCTTCAAGATTGCATGAATTTCATATGCGCGAAGGCCTGTGGCGAAACCAAGAATCCTATGGAAATGAAAATGGTTGTGCCTAAGGATATGAATGAGCATACACAAAACATGTTTTGAATGTTTATTGACATTTTAAAGCATTCATTTACATGTAATTTGGATTTCATCATGCAAAGACTTGTAGTCTTTCCATGCAAGCATTACACACAGAGTCTAACACCAAGGTGTAAAATACCTAGCTATAATGCTCAAATAACACAATTTACATATCAAGCCGATTGCAATTACATAGATGGTGTTATAATGTTCCATTAACTCATTCCACATATCGACAAACTCGGGCAAAATTAACTCATCCATACCAAACGGCTTATGAATCATAGATGCACTAGATGAATCAGATTGGGCAACGGCACTCAAGGTAATGCAATCTACAGATTTATGTGTTTGTTAATTCCTTCAATTACTGTCTGTGCATTATTTCAATCACGTGACCCACCGCCATCTTGCAACAAAGCGGAAGTGACGCGTGCTTCATTTTCATCTGAAACGGACTTCTAGACATGGAGACGCCCCTTCGCATGTAATTAGACAGTAATGTCGCTCCCTTGCTGACACAAGCTTGAAATATTACACCCGCCCCCTTTAACAAAAAAGACTGTTTAAAAAGGGATCAGAAATGAAAATAATTAGAATAACAATAGGTCACATTTTAACCTAAATTTAGGCTGTTAATAGAGTTGTGACCTACTCAATGATAGCGGGTATCACGAATAACATGCACTTGCAATACAATTCCTCAAACAAGAAATATAACAGTTTTTAGACTTAGTAAACAATGATCAAAATGCCAAATTTAAACCTTCATCGACATTTAATGCCGCCAAGTAGATTATTACATGACATATTTTTTGTGATTTGTTTTCTATGTATAGTCCATTCTATAAACATGCCCATTGTTTGTTCGTTTTTGTTTGACCTTACCAATACACAATTCCAAATTTATCATTTCATCCTCGATTAGCGTCATTGCCAAAAAGGAAGACTGCAAGACAAGAGAAAAATGGCCACAGCAGTTTATAGCCCTTGCCTTTTTGATAAAAATCAAGAACTTGCTCATCACTCTAAATGGTGATGCATGCTGATTTACAAAATAGCATTTACAGTTGCAAGAACTCTCTAGATGCAACAAAAGAAGCCATCAGCAGTTTACCCATGATAGCCATCATTGCCTTGTTGATAAAAAATCAAGATCTTGCTCATCACTCTAAAAAGATGATACACACTGTTTAACAAAGTAGCATTTACACTTGCTGAGTCAACAAAATTGATAGCATGCGTGACGTGTTTCCTTGAACGCTTAAGCTTAATTATTCTGTTATGGAAATGATTGGAGCATGAAGTAATGAACTGGCTTCACTGCATAAAGTGCTATTCGAATTAGTGGAGATGTTTTATTGCAATTGCGCATCCCATATTGGCATAATTAATGAAATCGAGCCCTTTTGACAATGCCTCTATGCATTTATATTGTGTCCAAACACCTTTGAATGCGCCTTTTGAAATTGTAGATTTATTTATTGCTTTATTGTAATTGCTGCACATCATGAATTCACTATTTATTTGCTTAAGTGATTAACATACATCATTGTACGTGGAGAATTACTTCATATGAAAGCAACCACACAGTTAACTGTAAAAAAGATAAAACTACGTATAAAACAAGTCAAAATCCTACAAGAAAACATTTAACATCAAGCTCCTCCAAACTATCAATCAACTGCAAGCCAAAATAACACTTTTACAAGTCAGTCATTAAATTGCCATTGCGCCTGCGTGCAGATGGAATTTAGCAACTAGCAGACAGGCCGAGCGTGACAAATCCTACAGCTAGATACTCGTTTACAGGCTTAATTATTTTCGGAGGCTACCAACCTGCACACATCTGTTCGGCTCCAGGCAAATAACACCACGTGTTTTTGTTGTTTGTTTTTGCTCCTGCCACGTGCTTCTGTTATGAATGGCTGTTCGCTGCGTAGCTGGCACCCCCTCATTTGCATATGCTTCAGAGTGGTGGCGATGTTTGCGTTGTGATTTAGTGAATGTGGGATGTGTTGCTCGGGTGGCTTGTTTTTGGTGGATGTTGACTAGGTTCCGTTATGGCTTATAAATACAGAGTTCTACAAAATGAACATAATTCGGAGACAGCTTGCTCTATGTAACTAAATTGAAGTATCCCATTTAATGTAATTAATTACTCATGGTTAATCTTGTCAATGCATAAAGTTATCATTGCATAGGTCTCTCTTTGTGAACGTTTTTGGACATAGAGTAATTCTTGGGTATGTAAGAGACTATTAGATGATTATGTTGATACACGTATCTAAATACAAGCCATAAAGAGAAAGAACCTGTCCAGGCAAGGTGAATGAAAGAAAGACATGTCCTACTAATAGCTGTATCAGTAAGGAGTTTGAAATACTTACCGGGAGAATATTGGAATAAAAACTTCGTAAGAAATTCTATCACATTCCAGTTATATTGGTATGTTAGGGTGGCCAAATTTGCATTAACTATCATGATGTATGTGTTTGATTTTTTTTTTTTTTTTTTTTTTTTTTTTGCAAGTATGGCCCGGAAATGTACATTTTACAATATTCATTGATTACCGTGGTTGATGCGTCTGTTAAGGCTACCTCTACTTGCGGCAGTTGATTTACATTAGTATCTCACGCTGGCATCAGATGGGCAATGCCATAGATAACCAATGAGATACCTAGAATTCGCACGTGTTTGTAGACGCATGGCTCAAAATACACATACTAATTGAATTCAGCTACAAACACGCCACAAACGGTCTATATACCATGAATCTGCCAGTTTGATTAAATTCTATCCCAAACTGAAACAAAAACAATAATAAAACACGTTTTATAAACTTGATCAGATTTACCAAACAGACTATGACTTCAATCAAACCAGCTTAGCACTCACATTTCCAAATATCAATCCTAACGACAACGCAGTCACCACCCTATTTGTAGTAGAACTAGTGACATCCCGTGACCCCTCACTTTATTGGCATTTCAAATGATTGTTGATTGATAAAGTCGGCACAATGGTTTTGTCCGTTCTGGTTAATACTATTATCCCTGGATATTTCGATTGCTGTTTAACATTTAAATGGATGTAAGATGGATTTTATTGATTGATTTTTCTAATTGATAAAACATTAATGGCTGGATAAGGAGATGTTGGCATTTCCTGGTGATAGTACAATTTATGCCCTTCAATATTTTACATGGGCAAGTCCATACGAAATCATAAGCCTTCATAAAAAACGGAGCAAATATCCTTAAAATGACTATGTCTCGATTGATATCACTTGAGGACACACCTGGGCTTGCATAGAATGATGGGGAAATGAACTAAGACTGGAACCTTTCTGAATATTAATGACCAAATATAGAGATAACCACAGTAAGTGCCGATAAGGGCTTCATAAAAAAAAAGTAAAAACATCAAGTACACAAGCACAAAACAACAACAACAACATGCCTTGGTAACACTGCTAATTAAATCATACAAGCATAAAGCAGAGCCACACAATGATACACACTTTCTTTATCTTAAAATCATAATGTCAAAGCAACATCCTTTTGCTCATTTCATGGACCAACGGCTTTGCTAAGTGCTTTTTCCTAGCATCGTCTTTAATGATGTATGCACTCTTAATCTGCACCCATTAACGTGGTCATAATTGATAAGTTTTGTTCACAACACTCAAGCCATGCATGTAATTTGTGAAATGATCATTGTTTACAGTGTGTTATCAGGCTTGTATCTTTGTCAGGATGGGATCACAGAGGGTGATATGTCAGAGCTGGAAGGGCAAATGGTGCTAGGGCATCAAACAGTAATAGTGACTTTGCTTACCTGGATTCCTTTGTTGTGAACATCAAATCCAGGTGTTAGTGACAGTACAAAACAGAAGAGGCAATTGTCTTTGGACTTTGGACATGTATTTACCCGTAAGATTGTCTAGATGCACAGATGACAGCAAAACAGCTTCTGCGATAGTGATATCTGGCATACAAAACAACAAAATCTTCCACTTAGCGACTGTCTAAACCATGTAGATATTTTAACAATTCATGTATTAATACAATACCTTTGAAGTGAGTAACATGGGCATACTAGCATAATGCCCAGGACAGTTTCCTAGGGGATAATGCTGGGAATCCGGGCCGCACTGGATGTGTACACTTTATTAGGATCTGTCTACTTAATTTATTAACACGTACGCAATAGAACCTATCTACTAGGACCACCTTTAGGGTCAATCCTTGGTGGTCTCATTAGAAAGGTGGTCTCAATACAGAGGTTTGTTTCATTCGTTTTATGAAGTTTTGGGACCGTGAAGAGTGGTCTTATTATGGATGTGGTCTCAATAGAGAGGTGCTCCTAATTTGAGGTTCTGCTGTATATGAAGTTGTTAACACAAAACAGATCAATGTCGAGCCTATACATCTTCAGCCCTACTTCGAAGTAGGTCGGGGCGGGTGGGGGGTGGGGGGTTAGGGGTTAGGGGTTAGCTAATAGCTCTGTGTCTGGGCCTGGACTCGGCGTCTCACACATTTTCTGTTAGCATTGGCTGATTTCAACTTGCAATTGTGATTGCACTAAAGATGCACTTCCTTACACTTTAAGCTAAATGCACCTTCACAAAATGCTGAGCACAGTCTTGTTTTTGTTGTGGACAAGTTGACATTATTAATATTATAACAGTTTTCTTGGACGAAGGTTTATGAAAGTTGTATTGGCGAGGGAATAGAGCAGGCGAATTAAGTTCATTCTAATTAGCACGTCATCTGAACTGTGTTGTTGAGCATTCATATAAAACACTGACTGCAGGACCTGAACTAATAAGATTACCTAATTATAAAATCTGACACGTCCAAAACCTAAATAATTTATTGTCTTACCAAACTATAATTCAGACTTCACTAACATCTACATGATTTTATTGGCATCATTAATGGCAGGCACAGACAAAAAAGGAATTTGATAATGATGACACACAACCACGAAGTACATTTATTACACTAATAATTGGCACAATAATGCTCATGATTCCAAAACAACTTTTGAAATGCGTGTGCCCAATATGTTTATTATGTCATTACATACAATAGAACCTCTAGTAAAACCACCTCTATAAATCAGCCAATCTATAAATATAAAGACCTATTCACATATTACTATTGTTAAGAACACCTCCGCAAACCTCTATATAGAGACCACCTCAGCATTGAGACCAAATTTGGCCATGCCTACATGTTGTCTAAATAGAGAGGTTCTGTTGTGTTATGTCATTATTGTATTACAAATAAGGAAATAGATTGCCCCGTAACATCTGGTTATTATCACTCGATGTCAATGGCATGACAGATGAAGCTTTGATTTGGTGTTTAATGGCTTGATGAGATGCTTCAGTTGCATCTACTTGTTGCCATCTCTGATTGATCTCAATTGATCAATCAAAAGTCAATCAGGCGATCAATGCATTGTATTGTTTCACGCTGGGATGATGATGGAACAGAAGAGAAAAAAAAACTGATTATACATCATTTTGGCGACAGTTGGTTTGACTTACGTTATGTAACTTTACAATGTAATTGCCATTGATCTTTCTATTGTACATCTTTTGTTGAATTCTCATGTACATTGTGTAGTGGCGACAGACTGTGGACATCCAATCACAGTTTGGACAGGTTTCTGTTGTTGCTGTTGAACCTCCTATAACCTCTGTAAACAGACCACCTGTATAATAAGATCACTTCTCCATTGAGAATAAAGCATTTGAGGCATGTCGCCAACTATCTTTAAATATAGATTTTACTGTACATATGAATTTATATTCGTTGTATTGTAGTTGTTGATGTTTTCGTTTTTGTTTTAGTCTTTCACATGTTAAAGATCATGTATTGATAGAATAGTCAACAAAAACAAAATCATATAAAGTTTAATGTCACATACATCCATTAACTACAATTCTATGTATACGGACAACATACAAATTGAATATCTACCAAATCTC
Source organism: Streblospio benedicti (assembly GCA_019095985.1). NCBI lineage: Eukaryota > Metazoa > Annelida > Polychaeta > Spionida > Spionidae > Streblospio > Streblospio benedicti. Next base: position 11,529,998 of record CM032662.1, read on the forward strand.
AAACTAAAAAAATCAACATGATGAATCATGTTCATTGATGGAAACGTAATTAACAGAATTATCATCTTTCCTCTACCAAAGCAGTGCTTTAAATATCAACAGTAAAGCTATTAACAATAATCATGTAGTTGATATTTAACAACTGTTGTTTCCAAACCAGCGATCGGTCCCCATTCGACTTAATTACAGATGCTTCGTTAATCCATGATGTTCGTAATTAACGTATATCCGATGTTGCAATCAAGACTTCGTTTGCAGATTAACTCATTATGCGAATAATATTACGTGTGACATTTGTGAAAATGCCAATAGCACTGATTGCAGGAATAATACTCATTTTCATATTCACTTCTCTTTCCAAATGGAATTTAAAATTATCGTCGGAAGTGAAGCAAAATTTCCTGAAATATAATTTACTAACCATAGCGTTAAATACCATCGCCCGAAAAAAATCGGGGGAGTTTACTTAGATCATAAAGATCTGTTCATTGGGGGAATTTAAAAGTTTGTCTTGTTATGGGGATAAAGATAAGTAAAATGCAACAGTGGCAAATGAAATAGGTGAGAAAGCATGACTGCTTCCGTGGCCAAATGGGTAGGGAGTTGGAAGCAGTAGCCAGAAGGTCGAGAGTTCGGTTACTGGTCTGGTGGTGGGTGTTGAGCAAACTCATCTTTATCAGTCTGCACACAAATCTGCGGTACCTACATATTAAATTGGTTCAGGTCAGGCGAGTGCGACGGTTGTGCTGTGCTGTATGCTCTCGTCGGACTCCAAAGCCAATGACTGTATTAAGGAATGACGCTGGAGCAAGATAGGCGTCAATGAATATTGTCAATGAACATATTTACATATTTACATTTAGACTATAGTGTCATCATTTTGACCATGTTGTCGGTGTGGGATATAAGGCGAATGAAATGAACATGCCCACTTCCCCCAATTAATGTAAATCATGGCTCTGCCACCTGTCATTGCTCCCTCCAACCTTAACCCATCACTAGAAATATGATAAGAAAATAGAATAAAACACTTAACTAATACAAATAATACTGCCACCTGTCAAATGTCTCACCAATCATCTACCCACATAGCTTCTGAAATATGCAAACAGATGTTGGTTTTCAGTTGAAAGTTCGCGGGTTCAAGTGTCCAAGATGGGTAGAGAGTATAGAATCCCTTGTTTGATAAAATCTACCAAATTTCATTTAAACACGCGGGTTAAACTGCATGTCCTCCTAATAGGGAAAATCTACACTATTTGGTAACAATAAGTTCTAACAAACATACAACATATCAGCTTTAACATTGCTTCTACACCACTATTCGTTACAAAAGTGTTTTTCAGATTTTTTTCCCGCAAATTTGATTTTTCATGATTTGCAACAGTACAGTATACCCATACATCTGTATATGTAGTACTAAAAGCAACATGCATACCCGAAGAAATTTGATGAGATTGACAAAAAAGCAAAGTACAATAACATTTTAGTTTCATCACCAACAGTACTGTTCCGTCACAAAACAAGTAACAGTTCGCTTGTACTGTATTTGCAGCAGACGAGTGAGGCTCTCAAGTGCGGCCCGAACGAGGAGGCTCTAAACGGACAGCGCTGCTGCAGTAGCTGCGGGCCTGGATTCGGTGTACTGTCGCCATGTACTCCCGCAAACGACACCCAGTGTGAGGTGTGCAGCCCGGGGGAGTACTACTCCCATGTGTACAGGTAGGGTACTGCATTTATGTGTACTATTTTTACACTCACGCCCGTGGTAGATTATATTTGTTGTTTGTTTTTCTTTTTTACATATACTTTTTTTCTTTCGGGTGGGGTGGGGTGTTATGATAGCTCATCCTGCATGCTAGTTAAAATATTCAGATAGTTTGGGAATCTGTCTTAGAGGTGTGTGTTTTTTTTAAATGACAGAATTGCCTGCACACACGCACGCACATCCACTCCTACAAATATGCACGACATTGATATACGATCTAGAAAGTTAAGATATTGATATAACATTTTCAGTGACACGGGCATGAATAGTTTCCTTGACATTATTATAAAGAACATGTCAATTTGACAATTTCAATGACATTGGTCAAACTGATTAATTTTAAAACAATAAATCCCGGCCCACACGAAACAAATAAAACTATAATTTTTGTCCAGTGTACATTTTTTCCCAACAGACAATCAAGAAAGATTATAAAAATGATCTTTTTCATGACGGAATATTCATATTAAAATCGTAACTTATTAAATCATACATCTAGAGACTAAAACAGTGATGTTAGACATAGTGTGATTATCATTTAATGTACAGCATATTTTTTTTTATCAAAATCACCCATAGACTGGTCCCATCTGGTCTCGTTGTAAGCGGTTGCTTTAATGGGCATAGACATTGTTTCTAAAATTAAGTCTATTGATTTTTTTGCATATTTTTTCTTCTGATATGGTCTTATAACAGTAGTGCTCTGTTTATAGAGGTCGGCATACTTGGTTGTTAAACTGTATTCAATTAGGACCTAATTGGCATCAACTATGAAGTCTAATATACAAAACAACTAACACGCAGTGATGATTTATGTTATAACCTACATGTATTTTACTATTGCAAAATTAATACGACACCCGGCAAAACTCAATTATATTTTGTCTAGTCTAATTTGTAAATTACACAATAGTAAGCTCACGACTCTCTCCCACGAGCTAGTGCATGTGCAAACATAAAAAGCTTATTATTCACCAACTAATTTAATAAACTCTCCTCATTTACGCTAAGTAAAAAAGCTCCCCATTGTTTCTAAGTTAAATATAAAACTAAGGCTCGCACGAATACATCATTTAATAAGAAGGCACTATTTTCATTAGCGAACTGTTTTCAAAGCCGTGTCACAGCTCTCAGATTAAAGTCGTTACGCTGGCCTGTAAAGCTGGGCGGATTACTCTCTATTTGTAGAGCATTAAGTCACTCAAAATGTCAACTTTGGTCTGCTACTCTCAATTTTCAAATTAATCACAAGAGGGAAGAGATCTTGTCTTGCTACTTGAAAATGAGGAGTCTTATTCATTAAGTGATAATAGCTCTTAAAACTCCCGCAAGATTACAAATGCACCTCCAAATTAATGTACAGACCAGTCCCTACTGTGATTTAGTTAACTTGGAGTAAAGTTGTACACACGAATAAGTTGCATAAGCACTTAACATTTGCTTTTAAACTAATATAAATAATAGGTGTATTACTAATTAGTGTATTAAATCTTATGTCTGTAATATACACAGTAGTAGTTAGCTCATTTGTTTTTCAGTCACGAATACTTATTACAAAGTGAAGGACGTATAATTAATTGTTGCGTTAACTATTACGTTTGTAATATGTGTAGCTCATTTTTTTTTCATTGATAATTCATTTTTTTTCAAGTCGTAGCCATTGTATCATGTACATGTACTCAAATCTTATGAGTACGTTTTTATATTATTAAATAGGTGTGATTTTTTTTCTGATTCTGCTGTGTTCCTTTCCAAAACTGATCATAAATACATGTTGGTCCAAAAATTGTTATTTTACTTGTTTCAACACCTGTAGTGTCCATTTCAAATGTATCGTGCATGATTGTTCCAAATTTGGAACAATCAGTTGAAAAATTATAAAAAATACACATATTTTATAGAAAAAAAAGAATCGAGTACAGGTACACATTCGTCAAAACAAAGTGAAACCAAATGAGACCATATGGTGTTTACCAAATCAACATACGTGTATATATGTATTTAATGTATGCCCTTACCAAGTCTCTTTATGTTTAATGTGCAAGACACACACATGTGCTCAATCTACAGCAGGATTATTCCTTCATGAGTGACAGGTATAAAGTTCAATCACAATGGTTTTATGATAGTTGCACATTAATGTATTCACTATGATCTTGCGCGTGTTGTATAAATGCTTTGTGTGTGTGTGTGTTTTGTGTTTTTTGGGTCTTTTTCCCGTCTGTCCAGATTATGCAAGCCGACGCAGCCATGCTATTGTAGTCTTTGTTAAAGAGAGTACATAATAAATACGTTACGCCGGGTATCATCTACTAGTGTGTTGCCTTCTTGTAGCAATTTTTTTATTGTAAGCTAACCAGATATAAGGAGTAGATAACACAAAAGAGATCAGATCATCGCATTATAGGTGAATCATCGCACCCCCCCCCCCATTTGTTCCACCCTGAAAATAGCAGTTTTACGCTTATCGCTTTAAAATTGTATGGTCTAAGCATAGATACGTTGACTGAATTCCTCGCTAATCTCTAACCTAAACTGGCAGGTAGATCTGCGTTAAAGGTTTATAGGAAGGGGAGTGTAAACAACTGCGCATACTTATAACATGAACTACTTATAAGAACTCAGTGAGATCCTTTACCAGCTCATCTATAGTAGAAACAACTGAAGAGCAGTCCCCATCAAATTGGTTCTGCTTCACAAGTACGCTTTATGTTTGTATTGGTGTTACTCTTTTACCTACCTACAAGAGCAGATGCAGTTGTTTTGAAAATTAAAGGTGTGTCGGCAGTGCATTTCACGTGGTTTAATTTGTACATCAGGAAGATCACCAAGATGCTAAACATCGTATGCATATGACCCTTGCAGCGTAGAATGGGGAAGGGCCGCTACCCCTTGTTGATGATTTTGATTTTTTAAGGATGTGATAGGTGGGAAAGGTTTAAAAGTAAGGTCTGTGTGGAAAATGGCATAACAAAGTGATCCGGGATTGCTAAAAACCTTATAGTCCCCCAACCCCCCCCCCCCGATTCACCCACTAAACACCACTTATACGACTGTGCTTCCGTGGCCGAATGGTTAGCAAGTTGGATTCGTGCCCAAAAGGTCGTGGGTTCGATTCTCGGTCGGGTGTGATGGTAGGCGTTGATCAAACTTACCTCTAACAGTTGGCACACTTCTCCGTGGAAAATACACATTAAATAGGTACAGGTCAGGCGAGTGAACGCATATGTGAGTGACTAGCATGTCTGCACTACGGTAACGATGAGCTGTATGCTCCCCTGGGATGTTAGAAAGATATAGTGTGTGAAAAGACTGCCAATGACCTGGTGTATACGTAAAGTCGCTGAAGCATGACAAACTGCGAATTGTGACTGTAAATAAGCACATTTACATTTACATACACATTCACTTTGACATGTTTTCTGTCTACTTGTTCCTGCAGCCACACAGACACGTGCAAACCATGCCGCATCTGCTCGGCATACTCGCACGTGGTACTGCATTGCAACGGTACTCATGATACTACATGCGAGTGCGACGACAACTACTTCCTGGATACTACTTTGAATCCGCACCGATGCCGGATGTGTGAGCTGTGTCCGGAGGGATACGGGGTAAGTTGTAGGGATTAAACATAATATGCTGAGGTGTGTTGATCGATGGTTTATATGTGGGTGGGGTGGGGGTGGAGGTTGTACTTGTTTCATGCTATCAGAGGGCGGGTTTGGGATGTGGTGGAAAGAGGCCGAGAAAAGAACGACGTGGGAACAAAGGCCTTCAAAATAGGGATGTGGGATTTCAAGAAAATGAGGTGTGGGGAAAAAATATGTGGGAAGTAGGAAAAAAGGAGCAACAAATCTAGAAATGTGGGAGATAAGCCTCAAACGATTAGAGCTGTGGGATTTACCGAACACAATTAACCCCCCTACCCATCAAGGGTTTATGTTGGGGTCGGGTGGGGCCAGGTTTGGGGTGTGGGGTGTGTCCTTGGTTCACGCTATCAGGCTGGGGTGAGCTTAAGTGGGTTCAGGTTGTCTCCGGAATTCTGAATATTTCCTGCTATGCCGTTTGCTGCATCTGCGTGATCTACACAGCTAGCTGGTCATCTAGCTAGTGGTTCTAGCTAGCAAGTCTTTAAAATTTTGACCAGGTTTTGTACCCACGATATCCAGAGTTACGGCGCAATTGATTAAGAGTTATGTGCATGTTACGACCAGACAACTTGTATCCATTGTCGCAGTCCCGGCCTGACATGCAGAGGCAAACACCAACCTCCATTCAGTGACTACAGTTCTATTAAGACCGGTTGCATGAGATCAGTCCTTTGCCGATTGGTTGTCCTAATTTAGAGTTTTTAATTTTATATCATCAAAATAACTGACAGATCCAGGCTTTGTAAAAAAGGGTGGGGGGGGGGCAGTGCGCATCCACAGATTTTATGAGCTTATTTTCCCCAGAAAGGCTTACAGAGATGAAAAAAAAACATGAACATTAATTTTTTGGGGTTTTCCGTGTACCCTGAAAGCGAATGAGAAATCCTTATTTTAGGTGCCTCGCCCCCATGTCCCTGAATCTCTGGATCTGCGAATGAGAATTATCCATGTTTCCAGGTGAAGAAGGCCTGCACGTCGCGTCACAACACGGTCTGCTGGCCTTTTTTTCATGTTGGTGTCCGCGCGGCACTTAATTTGCGGCGCGCGGCGATCCAGGCTGGGCGAGGGGGCGCCCGCGTGTTTCTCCCACCAAAAGGGTCGCGAGGTGCAGATTCAGCCGTGCACCGCGCGGCAGAACACCGTCTGTGTGGGTTCGTAGCCTTTTTTTCATGTTGGTAGTTTCATGAATCCAATCCAATTTGTGAATATTATCAACGGCAGTAGATTTGCCATTCAATGTGGCGTGTCATCTGTACTAGTAGATTGTATTGGTCATCTTAAGTGTACAGTGTAAGTGGGATAGAATCTTAAATGAGCGTGGTGATCACGTTTACAAGGTAGTAATCAGTTACAATGTAGTTAGTGGTAATCTTGAGAACAGTTATCATTTGAGGACGGTAATCGTCTTGACAAGTAGGGTTGTACACATTAGTAAGCAGTATTGATGGCAGACAGTAAGACTAGTGGTATTCTTAATTAATTATTCAGGCAGGTTAGTCATCTTGACTATTAGCGTTGTACATGTTGTACTCATGCGTAAATATGGTCGTCCAGAAACCACTAACTTATAATGTTCATTCAAACTGAGCTCGCATGATAATCCTCAGAACTAATGATTTAGTGATATATAATAATTAAGTGATGTAATCTAGTTGGCTAATAGTCTGCAGCTACGATTTAGACGCTGATACATCGTAAAACAACCATACAACTTCACATATATACATTATAATTTCCATGCAAATAAAAGTTGCCATTCATAGATGTCAACTGATTGTGATAAAATCTCATTTCCTTTATACAACTCTCGCTTTTCATATTTCCAGCCATTCCAAAACCTACAAAACTGGTCGAGTATCGGCTGCTAAGTACGGAGCCGTCAATCATGGCGTCTGACTCCGCCCACTCGGGCCTGGAGCTCCTCCCCGTCTACTGCTCGCTTCTCGGACTTGTCATAATCGGATTACTGATCTACGTGGCTGTCAAAAACGTGCAGGTGAACTGTCTCAATATTTGAGAGTATTAAGGGGATTATTTCCCGGGTGCCTTTAAATAAAAAAAATTAGTAGTTACGACTATTGGTATATTTTTGAGTTGGTTTGGTTAAGTTTTTAGTTATTTTTATCTTTTATATCTTGAAACGTTATATGCAGATTATTTTCTGAGGGGCCTTTAAATAAGAATATATTTATGTTATTTTGTTTTGTATTTTGAAACTTCTCTAGTGTCTTTTTTATATTGTGGCTTTATATTTGTTGAACTCAAAGCAGAGATCAAAATGTCGTAATTGCTTAAAATGAAAACGTGATGAATGTATTTTAAACCCATATAAATCCAAATACATGTACAGAGAATCCCCAGAACTATCGTGTTAACAGTTACTTAATTATTTAGCCCTGTCAATAGTGTAACCTACTTCTGTAACAATAGCCTTGCATAAGAGAATACATCTTTGTTGAGTTAAAAGATTATACAGCCCAACGGAAAATGGAAAATCACAACCAATCTTAAATAGCATAACATAATTAAACGTTATGTAACAACTACTGGACATAAATACCAACATCAACCAGTCAATGCAAAAAGTGTAACATTATCAGCATAAGCCCATTATATACATACTCACTGTTCATTTCAGAAACTACTACAATAACACGCTTATGTTGTTTAATAGCACTTATCATTCAATTCATCAGATTTGAAACAATGCCTAAATGCACATTATGTAAGAGACTCCCGTAGACCAACAATGACGTACCAAATTTATATTATTCATACATAGAACCATTACTGCTATTTAATAGTATTAGTCCATACCTTAATTTGGGTGTCTTTATTCAGAATAAGAAAGCCGCCGCTGCCGCCAAAGCTCAAAAGAACGGGGGCCAATACAGTTCAGTGGCTGAGGGTCCCCTGCACGGGACCCCGGGAGGGGGTCACAACGACACTTTCCACCAGCAACAGCAGGGCTCAGACAGCGGGGTCTATATTGAACAGGACCTACGCCCAGGTATGTACGGTTGGTGTGACAATAGAGCGTGATCAATTGAAACAGTGTATTGATGGGAGGAGGCGTAGAGAGTTGTGTGTTTTTGGTGTGTAACAAATACTGTATGTCTTTGTGTTGAAATATACAATAAGCCTGATAATTTTAGTTTTAACATTCACCAATATCTTTTAACATCCTTGAGACTTAAATATCTTATTAAATATTATGTTATATTGACAGTCAAATTAGCTCAAATTGATAGCAGCAAAGAGGTCTAAGTATTTACTTAAACCAAGTGATACAAGTTAATGACTATGAAAACGTTTTTGGAATACACAACAAGTACATACAATATATACTTGACATACCCGGTATACTTGTCTTTGTGTTTCATCAGTGACCAGTTCTACCAGAATCCGCGAGCTGGCACCAGTGCGCTTCAAGGCCATAGAGAACCTGTTGATGAACTCAGTACCTCAGCAAGGTGGATGGTTGTCACTAGGCAGAGAGTTTGGTAAGATGTTCATCAGTAGTATACAAATATAATCTTGTAAGGAACACGTCCATTAATATAAAATGTCATGATTCTGGAGATGTAAAATGTTTGGCATCACGCCATTGACCTCTAAAATAAAATACTGAAACAGGCAAAGGTGATGCAAGGGTGTGGTGGGCGGGTAAATTAAAATCCGAATGAAAGCTTCTTTGTGGAACAACATCAATAACATATTGCTTCATCTGAGTATAAAGTGAGACTGACAGGGACATGGCGTTCTTGTGTTTTATCTTATCTTATTAAAGCTACCGAGTAAATGGCAGTGCACCGCATTTCTCTGGGTCAATGGCACAGTGCTCGGTAATATAGGTCAGCACGCCATTTAAAAATGGTGTGACATATGGTCTTCTTTGTTCCACAAAGGCAGACCAAATGAAAACATTCATAGTTACCTTGACTTGTCTGCAGTTCACAAAAGAACTCGTGACAAAGTGAAATGGCAATTTCTATTAATAGCAATACAGTAGAAATTCCAAATAAGTCCACATCTCTACTGAGGCCACCTCTATAATAAGACCACTTTTTACAGTTCCAAACCTGCATGAAGCTAAAAGGGGAACATTTGTATAGAGAACACCTGTATTGAGACCCCCCTAACACTGGTCCCAAAGGTGGTCCTAATAGAGAGGTTCTATTGTAGTACCCACCCACTGAAGTTTGTGGGCGTATACAAAAAAGGTGTTAATATAAAATCATCTCTGTGTAATTAACCGTCAACTTTCCATATGCTCACTTTTGGTCACGCTTGTCAGATTATGTTACATTTTACATAGTGCTGTCAAAGGAGCACATGTAGTAAAAAAAAACAAAAAACACACATTTTTCTTTATCGTCAATGCCCACCTGTATAAGGACGGTTTTATAAGGACGTGGAATGTGGGGGTAAAGACTGAAAAATAGGCATGTGGTGATAAACACAAAAAGAGGGATGTGGGATTTCAAGGAGGTGGGATATGGGAAAATGACTTAACTTGTTTAGGGGTACAGATAAAACATATAGGGATGTGAGAAATAAGGCCAAAACATATGGTGTGGGATATTTTGACCCCTTATATTGAGATCAAGGCCAGTCCTCCATGGACCTAAAAGGGGTCACACTTATATATTCAGTACACTTATGGGGCGGGTTTGGTAGGAAGTGTGATGTCGTAAAAAGGCCAAACAATTAGGGGTGTGGGGAAAAAAGGCCAAAGACATATGGGGATGTGGGGAAACCTCCCAAAATTGAGGCACAAAATAGGGATGTGGGATTTCTTGACCCTTTATAAAACCCCGCTTTCACACTTCCAGGCTACAACCCAGGCCAGCTGACCACGCTGGAGAGCCAGGCCGTGTCCAAGGCAGTCAGTCCCGCGCACTCGCTGCTTGTGGAGTGGAGCACCAACAGAACAGGTACAGTGCCACCTCGCTAGCAAGACCACCTCTGTACAGAGACTCTCTCTATAATTAGACATGACAGGTACAGTACCACCTCTGTATCTAGACCACTTCTGTAGAGAGACTGTCTCTATAATTAGACATACATTACAGTACCACATCTCCATCAACACCACCTCTGTACGTAAAACTGTCTCTATAATCAGACAGGACAGGTACAGTACCAGCTCTCCAACAAGACCACCTCTGTACAGATACCATAGGCAGATCCGGGGGGTGGGAGCAGGGGGCGCTTTTCATGAAATCCCTTAAGTGTGCCCCCCACCCCCCTTTTCCTAAGTGCGCCTCCCCCCTTTTCCAAAAACCTGGATCTGCCACTGGACACTGTCTCTATAAACAGACAGGACTAGCAAGACCACCTCTGTATAGAGACTGTCTCTATAATCAAGGATGCATCATCGGTCCCAATTAGCTGTAAGGGGGCTGTCTCTTATCAGTAGACATCCAAATATCAGTACTAAGATATCACTTGAATGGCCTACGTTTCTTAAGAGATAACTGTGACCACCTCTCTATCTAAACCACTCTCTAACATTGCCCATTTCGTGTCCTTCTTTATTTTACTAAAGTCTCCTATATGGCAAAGCATAGTAGCTCTATACGCAACACTAGCAGATCAAGGTCATAAAATGTGTAGGGGGTGAAGCACCCACAGGCTTTCATGGGGTTGTACTTGCAAAGGTTAGCAGAGATGCAAAAAATCTCCATGGAAATGATTTTTTGACTCAAGCCGCCTATGCACGATTACAAAATTATAAATAGAAGTCAACCACGTGTTACAGTACACATGATTGAGCAAAAGTAGCCATGACATAAATCTTTGAAATAATAGATGCTAGTGGCCATCATCATGTATGGGTCAATGACAGCTTTGAGTTCAGATTTGTTTTTTACAAAATCTAGAGTACATAGTATTAGTCCCACTTCAATTAGCACTGCACGCTGTTAATCCATTTCAGAAGAGAAGACAAAGATTACGCTCATTAAGCTAATTGGAAAGTTAATGAGTATTTATGACCATTTAGCTCACCGTACTCTTATTGTGAGTACAGCAGAGCCTCTATAAAAAAGACGCCACGGGTGGTCTCCTTGAAGAGGTTTTCCTTTTAGGATGCTCATGGTAGTCTATTTATGAAGGATTGAGGTCGAGGAAGTGGTCTTATAATAGAGGTGGTCTTATCATAGAGGTGGTCTTAATGGGAGATTATTCTTCATGGCTGTCAAGATCAAATTAGTAGAAAATAAGAAGTAGCGAACATATGAGTCATAAGAAATGTGAGGTTCAATGGTTGACACTTTAGATATATAGTTTTTTATTTTATGCTTTACTCAAAACAAGTGAACTAAGGAATGTGACAAGGCTATATTTTAGCTAGAACAACGAGATGTGACTACCTAACCTTATGAGGCATGACTGTGCTGTGTTCTTTTCTAGCAACATTTTACTTATGGTAGAAGCATATTATCGGAAATTTCAAATGTTAAAAATCGTGTAGACCCTTTAGGCTATTAACCAGGCAGCATCTAATTGTAAAGCCTATAACTTTATATTGCTGTATTAAATTCAAATTAAAACTTGTAATACATTTTTAGAGATTGTTTTTTCTCTTTCAGCCACCGTAGCCGTTCTATTGCGCTGTCTCCAGAACATTGGAAGGAATGATATAGTACACATGATCAGTCAGGACATGAGATATGATACTGCTTCATTATACCAGTACAGCAGCAGGTCACCTTCAAATATGGTGTAGTACCAGCTGGGAACAATGCAGTTCATGCCCGAGTTCATGATGATGAAGATGACAAGTGGTTATATGATATATGATTTTACTTTGTTAAACCAGAACAACAGTATATCACCTTCGAATATAATGTATTACCAGCTGGGAACATTATATTGTACATGGTAATGACAAGTGAATAGATACCATACTGCTTCATTAACAAACAGTACAGCAGTATATCACCCTCAAATTTGATGCAGTACCAGCTCTGTAGTACTGCATAAAATAATGATCAACCACGTGGTCCAACAGAATCAGTCACCAATGAGGATATTCATGTGTGCATGGAGTGTGGTAGATCCTTGAAGCTCAGAGACAGTGTCTATTATAAAGTCCACTTTCATATGTCCTCAAGGATAAGAATGAGTCAAATATTTGTAATCATATAGTGATTTAGTACGTTGTTGGGCAATTATAATTGGTCCATATATATTCGTCTATGTGATGTTGACACATCAATAATCTGATGAGAATTAGTCAGCAGACATCATTGACCATTGACCATCAAGTGTGCCTTCATTGAATGGAAGCATAACTGAAACTCTGTATCCTGAATGGAACAATAAACGTATGTGTCTAAAATGGCAAGCATCAACGAGAAATGCTTTCCTACGGTTATATATATATATGCTATATATATGTGGATAGAGAACTGTGTAAGATCCTGTGTCACACAGGGTTGCTTGGACTGATGCTGATATTCAGTAATGTTAGTATTTTGTATAGTTTGCAAGCATATGAGTACTAGTACAGGCATTGGATAATTGGCACAATGACTTCATAAACAGCTTCTGTACACTGGTGTTTTGATACCGCCATGATCTTGCCTAAAAAAGGATTTTCATGTATTGCGTATTCTGGTATTTTGAAAACTTACTTGTTAATTGTTGAAACATTAAATAGATTGAATCACATATTTATAATTATCCAAATGTTTGAGCTCACTTCATAATGGTAAAATATGTAACAATTTTAAGTAGACATCTCCACATATTTATTATCTATAATACACATTTTGCTATAGGAAGTTTGCTAATTTGGCATACCGGTATATTGCATATGGAAATATAAAATTACATACATACGTTTTAAATGCAGATTGATATGTACATGTAGTTATTATGTTCATTTAGGTTGAGGAGCTTAAATCTAACCATGATAGTATCATAGTAGTATAATTAAAATGCACTCATATAATATCAGGGTTTACTATATTTGCAATTGAACGGGGATGTGTATGAGTGAGATATTCATAGAATAACAATCATGAATGTATGCATATGAAATATAAGATGTATGTAAGATGATGACTTGTAAATCGTTTAGGAGTATAAGGTTGGTGTAATTTTATGTTAATGTTTATGTATTTTAATTTGAACCTAATGTTATCAGAATAAGCATGTGTGTAACTGTTGTAATACTCAATGTATGTAGCAGTTTTGAAGTTAATAAATTATATAGGATAATCTCAGTTATTATTTTATAATTTTCTCCATTGTGTTTTGCATAAAACATATTCCTAACAGTACCAGAATATTGACAAAGCTAAAGAAGAGTTTACAACTGCATGCTCCTATTTCACAACATGTATATGAATGCCTCTTACATGTACATGACAGGACCCGGACCCACAATAATCTGCTACATCCTTACAAATTTTAATGATTTGTATTAACAAATTCTTTTGGCAACACATGTAAAATATAAATATCTTGTCAAAGACAATCAATAAATCAAACTTAGAAGTTCGCCACGTTGCAAAGCACAAACGACTTACAAAGACTCATGGCAGTGCATAAGTTATTAATAATTTACAAACAGAACAAAACTCAGTTGTTTGGCATATCTCTGATTCTTCCATTACCCATTTTAATTACAGATCTTTTTCTATGGTTGAGATATTTCCTTTTTTGCATTCAACTCATTACATTCTTTTCAAGGACAAATTAGCCATAATTACCTCTTTTCAATAAAACCCTCTAAAGTTAAATGGCATTTGAAGCCCTTTGAACTTTCCCAACTTTGAGGTATTGGGGGATTTAATTACTTCACATTATGAAAGGATGAGTGCTGAAAGGCCAAACTCATTTAATGATTGTTTCCCCTCAAAATTGCACATCTTTTTGCCCTTATTTTTTTTTGTGTCCAGTTGTACAGATAATTTGAAGATTATTGATAACTCATTCTATATAAAATTACGCTAGGCAATCATGACATTTGCTATAATATCCTACCAATTTCATCGTCATAATTCTAATGCATGTACCAGCAATCTGGTGTCAATACTCTGATTAGTTGATTAAAAATACTTAGGAATGAGTTTGCTCAATATCAAAGTGTTTTTATCTGAAATTGGACTAGAAAAAGCAAATGGTGGGTCAAAATATTTTGACATTGGTCTATATGTGTTGTCTTTAATTTCAGTGTGTTCATTTATCATTGCAAACCTACAAACATAATGGCCCTTGAATCAATTTGCTTTTCTGCTTATTTAATTGTTTCAAAGTGGGTCAGAAAAAAGTTAATTGTGTATTCTTGGTGTTCTAAAAACCATATTACAATGATTGTGTACACAAACATAACACATAGTATTTTTGTTTTAGAATTTATTAGAATCATTTCATGTATTGTTATACAAAAGTTAACTCCAGAGACAACAAAATGACTGTTTAAGCTAGGCTCAAACTCTTGAACACCGGGTGCAAAGATATACAAGTAGAAATTAACAATAGAGATTAGACCCGTCTGCTTTCCAATTAAAACAATGGGCATATTGTCTCTTGTCTAACGATACTTTTTAAGCATTCGAGACGTTTTACCCCATGTTTTATGCAGTACTGTAGAGTACTGCAATAATTTATACAGTGCTACTTTTATTTGTTGTCAAAGAGTATATGTCAGACCAAACACAAGTTCAAAGTCAACTCAAACCACAAATAGATACAATGCTAAAGAAGTCTTGAGCTGTATTTAACACACAGTTTTTTTTTCTAAAGCCGAATAGAACACGTAAGTCAAATCAAACATTCTAAATATTCTAGATATACATTTGCGGCAATCTAGAATATATAGACAGTGCTATTCCTAAAGAACATCCCTGGTTCTAGTACAACCGTATGCTAGAAAGAAAACCAATACTAGTATGAGAGCAACACATCAAACAAGAAATAAAAACAGTACAAGAAAACGCAAAAAAAATGAGAGAGCCCTATAGCGAGATGATGCGAGAAATGAAGAAGAAATCCTATTGCGCTATAGTACTTCGTTCATGGATAATTAATATACATAAACTCATAACATCAGATGTAACAGTTTTAACAGTTCTGTAGAAGTGATCCTAGTTCTACTTACTTATATAGTTGTGTGCAAAAATACATAGATATTTTCCATAGAGACATTAAAAGCATGTGCATCAGACTTCAATGTCTAGTCACATAATCTACCTGCTGAAGTCACGTGGCCTTGCTACCAACGTACCACGTGACATCTTTTTGTCATGTGACCAGTCAGTGAGTCCGACGCTATCACAGTAATGACAAGTATACAATTTCATACAATATTGAGATAGTATACAGTGTATTTTTGAAAGTTGCTTCTTGTAGTTATACAGGGACTGGAGAAAATATGCACACCTGTCTGAGACTTTTTAACAATATTTATCAGAGAACACTGTCCGTTGCGTGCACATATAAAAATACATATCAAACATTGACAACCGTAGAAATGTATGAAAATAGATTAACAAATGCAACTTGTCTGCGGTTAACAAGAAGCCGTTTTTTGAAACAGCTCATTTTTTGATATTTTCAATGATTATTATTTTAATTAAAACATAACTAAACACTATTATAGCATTTGAAATGTATCATCACTCTAACAGTTGTATATATTATCAATTCACCTGACCAGTGGATATCCAGTGTACTCCTATTATTTATGCATTATTCTTCATGCAAACAATAGTACACAGTCTTAAAAAGCTGCTATTAAGTATAGCAATTTCCTCATAACAGTACATAACCTTAACTAATGCCTAAATTCAGCCTACAGAATATTGCCTTTTGGCACAGTTTGACTCAGTTCAAAGATCTAGAAGTATACATGAATATGTGCTAATGTTTCTCAATGCTAAAGATGAATTTTAACAAGTCACAGTGTACTGTACAACAGTAATAATCGAAAATTAGGTGCTCTGACAAAAACGGTACAATATTTATCTATATAACATTAAAATGCCATTTGATAGGTGTGACAGTTTGAATATTGTATAATATATAGTATTACAAAAATATTTCATTTCATGGCACAAGTTTTACACTCATATTTCAACTTATTAACGCATACTTAAAATGTCAGTCAAATTATACAGTACATTGCCTAAGTACACACACTATGAAAGCTAAAATCTGATAATAAAATCTAAAATCAATGGAAAATAAATACCAACTTAAATGACATTGTATGAATATGCAATTATGAATTTAAAGAAAAAATTGAGCATCATAAGCGTATATTTAAATGACAATAATAACAAAACTATTGATTTACATCAAATTTCTAAAGCATTCTAATATTAAAAATGACCAAAAATAGTACTATTTCTCACGGCCAATGTACTGAAGTAAGTAATATTCATATAATTGAAAAAAGTACAAAAATATAAAGAACTGGTGTCATTGTAAAGGATTCAGGTGATGACTAGATTCACGTTCCATATTCGCTGGATTACAGTCTTTGTTCATTTAGCCCAGCTAAAAATTGAATATACTAATTTACTAATTGACAATAATTTATCTATGACCAAATATATAACATCAGATCTAACGTTTCTCTAATTCTATCATGGTAAAATCTGCTTAATGACGGTTACAATAATATTACAATGCCCCAAATAATTCCAATCAATTGAACTAAGTGAATGACAAACAAAAATTAAAATAAAACTTCAAAAATATGAAATAGCAGCTTGTTAATATACAAAATGTACAACATTGATAATATTATATGCGTAAGTATTTCACAATCAACCATATACAGAATAACAAAACAATACTTGGTGTTACTTGGCATAAAAATAGTGCTGTGTTTAACTGCCATGTTAGCTAAGTATATAATATATGCACGAATACCACACGCACACACACGCACATATATGTATTTACACCATTTGAAGTAGGGCAAGTTTGTATGCTTCTCATGACAACCAACAACAACATGCAAAGTATTAACTTTGCATCACAGACCTTGACCAATATGAACACATCAACGCCAATGCTTTAAAGAAGTAAACCTACTATACTACTGAATCAAGAGTACTATATAACAGTTAAATGAAGAAAAGAAAACATATGTATTAACCATGATCATTATGCTTTATAATGCAACCATAACAAATTCAACAGTAAAGCAATATTCATAGTTTTAATGTACAGAGAGCAGTACTCAAAATTCAGTACCATTTTCTTCAGAAATTCACTATTGATGTAATGATGATTAAAGACAAAACATGCTCCAACACCTGTGTCTCCTAATGATGCAAGAGAAACAGTTCTGCAGCCAATCAGATGGCTGCTACCTTGTTCTCAATTGTTCCAGAATGATAGGTGTGATGATAAAGTTTCTAGAATGGCAGCTGGCTAGCGATGAACAGATTTTCAATGAAACTCGGTGGTTTGAACCCTTCTAGTTTGAGATTGTAAATCCTCTCTAGGCCCTCTCCTGATAGTGTGCGTAGTTCTGGAATCTTGCCTAGAATTCTAGAAAAGTACTGGGGAATCTTCTGGGCCTCTGCATTGTACGTGCAATGATCTTTCAGGGCGTCGATAATCTTCATTTGGAGTTCTTCCATTCTCTTGGGCTCCTTTAGACCATGGCGTTCTACAATACACAGAAATTAGACATTACAATCACATCTAAACACTCAATTATACTGAGTTTGAAAGGCTTAATAGTCTTAAGCCATCAAACAATAGAATAGAGATATGAAAAGGAACGATGTCCTAATCATTTGGGAACACATAATCGAATACGGTGATACGTTTCAAGCTTAACAGTATCTGAGGTTAAAATAGAGATGGACAAAATAGCATAACCGTTTGTCCTGGTTTTATGAAGAAAAGCATTTAAGAAATAGCATATCGTGAATTAACTTACAGTTCAAATTTTTCCAAAATGCAGAAAGAATTCAATTTACAGGGTGATACCAGTCAAGTTTCAAGCCCAAGAGTTATCTACGGTTACATAGCAGGTTAGAAACTCACACCACATATACTACCCTGACCCTAGTTTAAACAATTTGTACTTACGCGTGATCATGGTGAGAGCTGCGAGGCAGGCAAACGCGGAGATGTCCAGATTCATGCGGTGCAGACTGGTCCCGAACTCCACGATGGATCCCACCCAGTCTCCAAAGCCGGCTTGGCACTGGAGCCGGTGCAGCACTTGACCGTTGCAGAAGATGATCCGGTCATCGTCCACTTGGCATCTGGAAGTTAGCAATATAGATGAGTATCAATTTAGAGGAATTTTACTTTAATTGTCATAGGCAGATCCAGGGGGCCAGTTGGCGTGCGCCCCCTTTTTCCCACCAAAATACTTCATTTTCGTCGGGTTTTTGGCATGTCCCCCACGATCGCACGTATGAACCCATGAAATCCCTTAAGTGCGCCCCCCTCCCTTTTCCAAAAACCTGGATCTGCCTTTGGTTGCAGTACTCAAAATGCTATTTCTGTTAGCTGCAAGGTCATCAAATATTTCCATGCGCTTTTATAACTAGATCTCAAGGTCTGTACCCACCTGTACGCCATCCTTAACACGAACAGCTCCAGAGACGCGGACTGGAAGAGCAGCTCCTGGTCTTCCCTACACAGCTCACTGAAGCCGGGGATCTTCTCCGCCCACGTCTTGAGCACATCGATGGACTGGAGGACGATGTCGTAGAAGCCTTTCACAGCCTCCACCTTCACTCGGGGTTCGTCGGCGCTCGCGGGGATTTGATACTGAAACGGAAAGAAGGTTGTTTGTTAGTTTTGGGTTGTATTGCATTGATGAGTTGATGTCGTAAAAGCCTTTCATATCATTCCTATTCTCTAACTGAAATGGAAAGAAAGATCTTTGTTAATTTTGGGTTGTATTGCATTGTTGAGTTGATGTTGTAAAGCTGTTCATATAATTCACATTCACTAATGGTATGTCAATTTTCATGTTGATTTGACACTGGAAGATAGAGGATATATAATGACCTCAATAAAGTTCTCATTTGTCACGTAAACTCAGTTTTAGATGGTAACCATAACATTTTACGGAAATGGCATGTGTAGTACTATTTTGTGGCATTTCAACTGAACTTTCAATATTGATAACAATTGAAAAATCTGTGACCTATAAAACGTTGAATGCAATCAGAAATTAAAAAAAACAACGACAATCATGCGTTGTGATCTTTGTCAAATACTTGTACCACACAATAAAACTATTCACACTAATCCCCTGTCAACTATTACGTGAAAGAATATTCAATTATTAAAACAGCCCCGAGAATCCTGGTTCATTCCATTCCAACCAGGCACTTGATTCTTGTAAATCTAGGTAAATCCGTCGAGTGTAAGCTTATCCCATGCCTATGGGGATTTATGATAATTTTTATTGTTTTTTCCCTCATGCAACCATTGGTAGACCCTCATCAATATGCAATGTTAGTTTCTTCACGCTCAATTACCATTCACCTTCATCATGTACAATCATTTACATTGAAGTGTTATTAATGCTGCTGCCATTGCTTTTTGAAAATGTTTCCTCGCCTGCTTCTGTATGAATATTATATACAATGAGTTCAATACACAGGTGGATACATTTCTTGCATTTAGTCTTTGATCAAGACCTGGCCTTTGGGGAACTACATGATTTTTATGACTGATTGTTACATAAAGCTTTGTTCATAATTGTTCTCTTGTTTTTACGTTGAGCATGCGCATAAACATTTATATTGTTAATACCGTCTTGTTTCACTTTGTAACAATAGTCGAAACCAATTTCCTTGCACCTTCTGCACTTGAAGGTTAAAATATGGAACTCTAGGGGGTCACCAGCAGAAGCATATCCAGCGGGAGGAGGGGGGAGGGGCACAAATGTCATTTTCATGAGGTTTTTACATGTTCTCCATCGCTCACGCTTACACAATCCATGAGATCTCTTAAGTGCTACCCAATCCTCACCCCACCCCTTTTTTTTCAAATGGATCTGCCAGTTGCCAGAGTAATTACGTCCTGGATTTTTTTTTTTACCTTTAGCTTTTATTTTAAAAATTTCACTGCCTTTCTTGTTGCTTAGTCACTCTTAAAAGTTTGCTGTTACAAGCAAGTTGATATACACACCGAAATAACTAATGTATTATTACTATTATTAAACTTTGCATCAATTTGTTTCTAGTCGTTCCTACGGACCTCAAATCTTCAAAATGGCTGTAAACTCATTTAAATTCCATAACGTGTGCAACACAAATTAATAAAATCGTAACATAACACCTATAATTTTGCAAACTATAAAAGACGATATTATCTACAAGATAACCTTCACCATGAATTGATTTTATCATACAATTTGCTATGCAAAGGCTAAAATCTCATTGATCTTTAAGCATCATTCCAAGTGTGATCAGTTTTCATTTGTCAAAGACTCATGGAAAGTGCATGAATGAGGATGTTTGAAAGTGCACAGCGCAGTATACAATACACCTAAACATGTAATCCTTGATATTACACTATTTTTGCTACCATCCATTAGTTCTCTTCCTCATTTCATAGATGACGACATGATGAAGATTGTACGCAGCACGAGTTTGGTATTTAGTATGCTAGACAAGTGATATCATTTTGAAGTTTTGGAGGAACATACAATATAAACCGAGGTGGTGTGTTATCTTACAGATTGGTAACAGAACTCCTAAGCTGAATCAATATCCCATAACAGTTGTAAGGCATTTTGAATCTAATGAATATATTTACACCACCTGCTATGTTAAATGCTACTGATAAGGTGTTGACAATAGAAACTATTATATCTGCAAACATTTGGAAGTTCTCGTGCAAACTATCAGCTTATCTTCTAGTGTGAACTTTCCGCTTATGATCATTCTATCTTAATGTGAATCATAATTATCTCATAAGTTATGCAAATAGATCATGACAAGGATGAGTAGGCTCTACTTGTAGCAAAGGACGAAGCTACATGTGGGCACGAAGTTAATGTCAACATGTGATAACAATTCTGACGAGAGATCATGGTGTTAATAGTCTAAATGGCCACCCTACAATTGATTTCAAGCAGATTTCACCATCAGCATGGTCATCATCTTGATCGGAAAGTTTTAGTACTCAAAGAACTCACTGGCAGATCCAGAAGGAGACACCCTCCACTTTCACATCAAAATATCTCATGTTTATTTTTTGCCATGACCACCAGCGATCATTGCCATGACCACCAGCGATCATGCAAAAGATACCCCTCAGATCCCTTAAGCGCACGCCCGCTACAAAAAAACTGGATCTGCCAGTGTACAAACTTTGAGAAGTCGGCGGTGAAAATGTGTGGAATACTCGATAAACACACTGAACATTCAAACATTACCATATTTTGGACAAATTTACTTGACATTAAGAGACGGATAATATTATCATACAGACACATCAGTGCATATATCCAACATCCAATCATTGAACAGAGGCATATCTAAGTGGGCGCGGGGGCGTGTGGCGCCTTTCCTCATTTTTCAAACACCAAAACATTTCATTTGCAAGGCCATCTTCACAAACCTTTGAGCGTACCAAAGCCTTGAAAGCCTAAGAGCGTCCCCTTGCCGAATTGTACAAACCTGAATCTCCCACTGCAATGTCCACCACCGACTGCTTACTCACCTGTGAGTAGTCGAGATTGGGAATGTCCGGCGTGGTGTCCACGTGGGCGCGGACAAGCGCGGTGATGAGGGAGACGGGCGGCGACGGCGGTGACTCGGCTGGAGACTTGGGCTTGGAGGGCAGACGGCCGCGCCGGCCCTTCAGGCTGTCCGTGCGCACGACTGCGGAGGGCAGGAGGGTTGTTAGTCGTGGATGCATTATAATATTAGTTGTACACTTAAATGTAGATATGATAGAAAGGGACAGCTATAGAGATGTAAAGTCGCTAACGCAGGACACAAGGTTAATTGCGACTACAAATAAGCACATTTACATTTTCACTTACTTCAATGTAGATATGACAGTGAGAGACACAGATATATAGGAACTTAAATGTAGATGACAGTAAGAGGCAGAGATATAATATGCACATTGCTTTCGTTATTCAATGATTCATTATACCACTAGATGATAACCATACCATAATACGGAAATGGCTTGTTTAGTATTTTGTGACATTAGTTCAACTGAACTTAAATATTGATAAGGTTTAAAAAAATCTAACTGTGACCTATAACACACCCGTAATCCAAATAGCCTGAGGAAAACAAACAAACACACACTCATGCATGTGATTGGGGTTGTGTAAGGGGTTTCTTCAAACTGAACGCTTAGAACTTTTATGAACGACATGTGCTTTTAATTATCGTGTAAATACGGCGTAAGCACTGTGTTGACTAGCGGCAGTTTCAAATGCCCAAATATTTTGTGAATATAAATAGGTGGCCTCTGCCAGAAAAAAGTGGTCATCAAAATTCTAATACACACTAGACCCTATTATTAACATGACAATAATGCAATTAGGTACGTGTTTTATATATTAAGTGTATATTACATAAATCTAGCCATGCAAAATGCTTGCAATAATTTCATTAAGTTAGCAATTTGGATAATTTAATGAGAACTCAGTGCAAGAAGATTACATAAAATTTGTAATTACTATACTCATAAGTTCTTTATTTTAGAGCACCTTTTTGCTAGGGCTTTAATTACAAAGATAATAACTTGCAAAATGTACAGTTTAATATTTCCTTAATTAGCTGCGAAATTGAAAATTAAAACTAAAAAAAGAAGCATAAAACATCAAATTGACGCACAATGGAGAGTTTTGAGGGTTTAACAGCATTTTTGCTCTGTTTATTAATGTTTTATGCATTGGTTAATTCAGCCATTGTGCGTAGAAATGCCATTTGAAGAAGTTCATTTGTACAATAACGGCAGCTTGAACAATGCAAAACTAAAATCAAATTGTGATATTTGAAAGATGACACTTTTGACATTTTAATGTGGACTGATTTAAGCAATAATATTCAGAAATCTCTTTGAGAATAGCATCAAACATTGTGTCCTTACTCTTATTGACAGCAATGTATCATTATGACTTACAATAATTAACAGATATACAGTTTCACCTTCCACTAAGACCGCGTCTTTGAGTAGACTACCTTTAACAGACACTAGCTTCGTCCAAAACTTCAAAGACAGTGAACGTCCATAAACAGAACACCTGTCTATTAAGACTGGTTGAGATGATCATTATCTTCAGTGGTCATATTAGAGGAGTGCAGTCACGTATTTATAAGCGATATGCGTGTGTGAGTGTGTGTGCGTGCATGGGTGTGTGTGTGGGTGCAATAATACTTACTTTCTTTGACCATGCCCACAGCCATGCACTTCTGGAAGCGACAGAACTGGCAGCGGTTGCGCCGTCTTTTGTCCACAGGACAGTTCTTGTCTCCAAGACACACATATTTGGCATGCTTCTGAACTGTCCTCTGGAAAGAAATAATTGACAAAATTTATAGCCACCATCTTGTACGACATATTGAATTTCACATGGTTCAACAAACATGTATCTTATGATGGTACAATTCGTATACTGTAGATTATGCACAGAGAACAATCAAGCATTAGAATGTTAATAAGTAATAATAGATTAATATAGTAATACTCTCATGTTAGAGTATACAGAGATACTGGGTCGGAAATTACAAGTTATTATTGCAACTGGTGATGGGTCGCATTACCTATTGGCTGGACTAAAGAGCAATATGGATACTAAGATAGGATACATATATAAAAGCAAACCCATGAGGCTACTGATTGAATTATAAATCTTCTGATTTGGATATCTTACTGGTTCAATTGACAAGCGGCACATTGGTTCTAATTATTCATAGGTTTCACTTTGCTATAAATATTACAGCACATGGATACTGATTATACTATGAATATTCAAGTATGTGGTTATTGGCGAACAATAGGCCAACTTGCTACTCCTTATAATAGAACAAATATAAGAACTCGTGCTCTGCTGATTGTGTGTATGAAGGAATGGCATGTGTTAAAAAAGTTCTTAGACCTATTATACTATTACCCTATTATATAAAAAATGTATAACCTGTTCTGTTTTATATGACATGTGTTGTTCCTTTGTCTGCTATCACTATGTCAAAAAAATCCAATCAAAACATCATGCAACCTTCACAGTTGATTTCCCAAGCGGAAAAAGTAGTGCCAGTCTGTATTTTTAGAGACCATTGCAGCCCTTCCACCTAAAAATACATAAGTGCATGTGTGTGTGTGTGTATGCGTGCGTGCGTGCGTACACGTGCACTCACCTTGAAGAAGCCCTTGCATCCCTCGCACGTGCGCACGCCGTAATGCTGGCACGCGGCGTTGTCCCCGCACACGGCACACAGCATGCTCTCCTTCTGCTGCTTCACGCCGTGGCCCCCCCGCCCATGGGGTTTGGTTCTTGTTTCTTTGCAGTTGTTCAGATTTAAAATAACAAACTATAAAATTAAAATTTAAATAAATATAATTCACACACAGTATAGGTGCCTTGTCAATTTCCAATGCAATGAATAATACTTCTAAACAATACTTCTTAACGAACCTACAGTACTTTACATTAACAATTTGGATTACACTAATTATTATACATACAGTACAACTTCTATTCAGGGAATACATTGACAAAGGAATTTCTATTAAGGCCTGGTTGGTGGTGGTCGGTTTTACTATTCATCAGTATGTGAGCACTCTTGATTTCTACATATGTACACTCCCTCTGCTACTGGTCTCTTAAGTGTTTTTTTACAAAAGTCTTGTCAAATAGTGAACAACATGTGGTTTCATTGCATTGGAAATTGACAAGGCACCTATACTGTGTGTGAAATATATTTATTTAAATTTTTATTTTATAGTTTGTTATCTTATTTGAAATCTGAACAACTGCAAAGAAACAAGAACCAAAAATGAAACCACATGTTGTTCACTATTTGACAAGACTTTTGTGGTTTCGTACGGGGGGTCTGCCGATATGGATGTTGAAGTCCCCGCGGTACATGGATCCCGCTTGGGGGAATCCACCATCCATGCGGGGTCCGGCATCAAAGAATCCACCCTGGTAACCCTGGAACAGGAAATGCAGAATAGACTTATTCAAAACCCGCTTCCGTAGGCTATACAAGGGTAGATAGAAGATGTCCGTTTTTAGGGTTCGAACGCCCTTCGCTAATCTTTGCAAGAAGACCACCTCCCTATTGAGACCATTTGGGGCTAGCTCCTGGGGACTCTAAATAAATGTTATGGAGTATAAATGTGTGTCAGAATGCCATGCTTTCTGGCATAAATCATTGCATGGTATACCTGGGTCTACTGGAAGCTTAACATTTCTGCTACTTATGCATTTACCATGGTCATGAAATAAAATTGGGCACATATAGACGAACTGTTAATTTTGATGATAAATAACTGGGCTATTTCTTTACAGTTTCAATTTGTATTAAACGCCTACCATTAGATTTAATATTTTGCATTGCTTTTTACATTCATGGAGGCAAACATTGATGTGAATTTAGTGAGATTAGTAGCGCACGTGGGTTCTACAAAATGCATAAAACATATCATAGGTCACAATGTCCATAAAGTAATAATAATAAAATAGAATATATGCTATCATATCCTCAACTTTTATGAATTCTCGTTTGTTTGAACAAAAAAATACAACAATTGCCTTGGCAACATTGGCAGTAATTGATACCATACTTTCATGCTGTGGACAGAATTACTAACGCTTTTTGGAACATGTAACTTATTAAATGACAAAGAACATTATTAGCATGAAGCAATATGAGGAAATGACGACCCAGTTTAAACAAGCACTCTCCGTAGTTTCTGATGATGTCTAGAATAGTAGGCCTAACAAAATACCATGATACAAAATACACGTGCGTAAAATGGCAGGAAGGTGCATAATACATGTATTTACTGACGGCTAAATAAAATGCATTCAAAAACATGATTGTGTTGTCTATGTATGGAGCTTTCACAATTGGTACCGGGATTGCGCAGATCAGTTCAGTTCACTATAATTTATGGTAAAACACTCAATACTTTCAATAGTTTTGAGTTATAAAAGAATCAAAATATGAGCCCTTTCTAACAAAAGCACCGGTACAGTAACCGTCATTACCCGATAAAACCATATTGTTAATCAAGAACGCACATGTAGATTACTTGTTAAGATGGTCAACACACACAAATCTAACACTAAAACTCACCTGGAAAGGAGGCCTGGCCGTCTCTGCCGGGAACATGCTTTGAGCGAAGTGTCCCGCCGCCGAGGAGAACACAGCCTCTTTCTGGTCGACCCCGTGGAACGACGAAGTGGGTGGGTGGAACTGCTGATAGCCTCCGCCTCCACCCTTCTGGCCCGGATTGGCGAAGTAGTCCCCCGCTTGAGCATCCATATACTCCGGACCCTGTGCTCCGGGACCACCGAATCCAGAAAAGTCTGTCGCGAACTGGAGTTGTTGGTTTCCTCCCGGAGGAGCCGCGGAGAACTTCTCATTCTGTGAGCTGACGGAGGGTGTGGGTGACACGTCCCCTGGTTGTCCGGCCCGACCGTAGAAGTCCCCTGGCTTGGTTTCTATTGGCCCTGGGGTGCCTGCTCCAGCTCCTGCGGATGACGTGGGGGTTGTTTCTCTCTGGAACATCGTGTACGTTCCCTGGATGGTTGTGAATGCTTCGGTGCTTGCCGGTCCAGGCGTGTAGCTTCCCGCTCCGGATCCAGCCCCGGATCCCGGCTGTTGTTGGAGTGACTCCTGGAACGATCCGGGGGATGTCGTGAGCCATGATTCTGCTCCCGGAGGCATGGAGGAATCTCCAGCAGATCCGGTGCCACTGTTTCCGTGGGAAGGGGACGCGAATCCGGATTCTTGCTGATTGCTGCCTGCTCCGGTGTTGTAGCCCGCGGGTGGGTGTCCTCCTACAGAGCTGTCGGAGTATGTCGGGTGGTGAGCGGGGTGGTGTGAGTGGTGGTGCGAATGGTGGTGCGCGTGGTGGTGTGGGTGGTGGTGAAATGTGGAGGATACGTCGGTAGGCATACCGCCTCCGGCAGAGAGGTCGAAGGTCACTGAAGAGGTGACCGCTGCTGCAGCGGAAGAGGGGTTGTATCGGTCACTGCTTAGGTTACTCAGGGAGCTCTGAAAGTAGAAGAAAGCAAGGGGTTTGAGGGTCGGTGGAATTAGAGTGAATAATTAATGAGGAGTTTGATGATTCGGTGAACCCATGAATTGTTAAAGCTTAGGCTGAAAATATAGGGTGTTATTATATGCACTGCAAGCTCCAGTAGGAATGGTGGTGCTGAAAGTTAAGTTAAACATGTTTTTGGCCAACTAATATAAGTAAACTATTAATGAAGCTCATAAACATTGTCGAACGTTGCCAAGAGTAAACCAACAATAAAGAAGTCTAATGACAGTAACATACCATCAATAACATTACAATGGCATGCGTACAAAATGCACACATAAATCGAAAGGTCAGTTTACGTTTTTGGTGTACACCTGCAGAACAAATAAATGTGTCACATGAATGCCTAATCCACCAAAAATTGTTGATAGTACCAACAGACATTTGGGTGACATTTCTCTACTATCAGTCAATCAGTGCTCACACGTGGTGTGTACGCTCGCTGAGCAAAGTGATCCGCACACACAACTTGTTGAGTTGACATTTTGGATCAAGTGATCCAGAAAAATCCATGGGAATTCGAATCACCCTCAAAGGTAATCACACACAACAGCACATGAATAATACACCCGCAGAATCCATGGGGATAAAGACTAGTCTGCTATCGGTAGGTACAAAAATACAGCGCTAGTTCATAATCATGAATAACCTAAAGTTACAAAACTTCTTTGATGGGATCGCGTTTGGCGCAATAAATAAATCACTCGTCGGTAGCCCCATTCCCACTTAAGTATTAATGGCGCCTCGGTCTTTGCCGGTATTGTCTTTGTCACGAGTACTGACCTTTCACGCTTCGGTGACTGGTAAGTACTTGTTGGTGCGACTCTAGCTATCAGTGCTCGTTTAAACACTTAACGCATTAATATTTCATCCCCAAATCTTCCAGACATAGAGGTATGTTTAATAAGCATGTGTCCGCATAGTGTATACCGTTATACAGAGGGAAATGTGCTATTTTGAAAGTTTCGTTGTCGCCATTTCATTGATGCGCCCGTGCACTTTTTCCCGAAGTGGTCCGAATAGTACGCATACGACAAAGGTTATGATATGTCATCGCCATTCACTCATTGAGTTTTAAATGATAATGCGCACTGACGGTATTTTTGTCTTTTTGGTAAACTTTATTTAACATGCTTCAATAAATCTGTAGTTTTATCTGCATTTATGTGTATATTCCAATAACCATAATACTCAGTAAGACTGTCTATGATAATAGTTGCACGGTCTAGTTATTTTTATAGACCTGGATCAGCCTAATGCACAATAGCCTTCCCAGGGCCATTTTTTTCCCCTGAAAATGCAAGTGCACTAACTAATTAATATTAAGCACTTGGTAAATACGACAATAAAATACGCACCGTTAATAGGGAAACCATATAGAAGACTCATAATAAATTTTGTTGCATAACTATTAATACGTCAAAATCCTTTACTACACCTGACATTTAGCGTCCATTTACGTGTACCAATCAACGTGCAACAAACCGTGTACACTAAAACTCCACAAAGTTATACAAAAAAACACACGGATGTTTGTATATTTTCTTTTGTCTAAATGTATACGTATGTGATTTTAGCTCGTAAGCTTTACATGCTACTAAACGATTTTCTATTAACAACTCAAACCTGTTAACTCCATCATTGGTCTACCGGGAATCTCTCTTGAATTGTCCATATATTGAATGTTACCATTTCCAATAACCTGTGAATTAAGTGACAAAACTGAAACGAATGAGTATGATTAAAATCACACACCACATCGCAATATGCGCGGTGAAGACTTCTGGATTAAAATTAGTTTTTATTGGTTAAGAACCATTATTTGTTCAGCAATGGACAATCGAAATGCCAATTGCTTCCACTGGATGGACCTCAGTGCCCTATATTGTAGCTGAATAGACTAGGTGCCCAAATCGGGACCTCTAAATTTTAGAAACTAATGCCAGAATAAAAAGATGTCCGCAACCTGTGCCATATCCAAAGTATCACATACCACATTTACCCCCATCCCAACAAACTCACAACAGTTTAACATGTACCTCGTCTGTTGATCTATTTCCCGGATAAGACAATAGATACCACTGCAAGCGAGACAACAATACTTAAACCATTTTCATACCTCTATCGATCTGAAAGAGCCATACGTTTTTAGCTCCCCAAACATAAAATCCCCATGCCACATAACTTGTAAACCGGAGATGGGTAAAGGTCTGTTTACACATATCTCACAAAATATTAAAGCTATCATCCAATTTTGAAATACACTCAAAGGATCAAACAGGTATTTAGAAGGTACCTGTACTAGTTATCGACTCCCGCGTTTCCTACAATCCATCCAACAATACTTCGTTTGAAGGGTGTTCACAAAACTACCGTGAAAACCATATTCAAATGGTGCACAGAGTGTCAAGAAATTACAGCACATTATTATCGTAACACCAAGTCATCATTATTACAGGGTTTCATGAAAAAAACACCATCAAAAATCACCAACCATCTCGAACCTACCGGCATACAGTGACAATGGTATCCACGGTAAGTCCACAGAATATCAATAAATTTTAGTATCTTATAATTAACCTCTTAACTGATGGCTATTTATGTCTACAGGTTTTCACTGGAAAAAATCAAAGTTATCTCAAATTCACCATCTTAACGGCAACCACGTATCAAAACCAGCTTTCAATAAATTTTCATTCAAACTGCAATCCTCCTCACAATATGCCATGAAACAAAAACACAAAAAGAAACAAAAGTTTTTTTTTCCCCTAATCACCAAAACATCTGAAGAAACCTACCGGGTGATAGTGCCGATGTAATCCTCTAAAAGTCGAACTCCAATACGAAGGCCAATCGCCCGCCACGAAGCTACAATTGCGCGCGGCCGCCGCCGCTGCCACCGCCGCCGCAGCCGAGGACGAAGACGAGGAGGACCCGTTCCCCGCGCCCGTCCCCCCTCTCTCACGACCCGCCACCGCCCGGCGATATTTCATCATCGACATCATGTTTGCTGCTGTTCACTAGCGCTCATCAACAAGCGATTGCCGTCGCTGTGTTGTTGCTTTGCTCATCAACTCATCAACAACAACAGAGTTGAGTTGTCGTGAGTGAGCTTTATTGTAGTAGTACGGCGTGCGGCAAAATTATCACCGGCGGCCGTTTAAAGAGACTCGGCGGGTGACGTTGTTTTGGCTGCACCGGTAACTCCGCTGTTGTGTAGTAGTGACGGCTACGAGAGCTATTACGTGTGTACAGTTTGTGAGTTGAGAGAGTGAGTTTATGGAGGGGGGGGGGGTAAGTTTAGCCCCCTTAGGGCGGTGCTATTGTGTCGGAAGCGGCAAGGGCGGAGGCTTGTGCGGAGGTGAGCAGTAAAGGTGAGCAGTTGTGTTGTTTTTAAAAGGCCTTTACTAGCTGGAGGTTAATAAGTCATTGACGGTTGCAGGTTGGAAAAGGCGTTACATAAGATGGGATTTGCCTTTTTGTGAAGATTTTACTGAAGTCATTGATGCCTACTATTGCAGGATCAACAATGCTTTACATAAGATTGAAGTTAACCTTTTTGTAAAGCGTTTACTGATGGCTTAGCCATTTATGCCTACTGTTGCAAAGTACAATAAACCTCTGATGAGTTGGAATTGACCAAGTTTGACATCTAATTGACATATAATCAAGCATCCATTCTGTGTTATACTTGAGCTTGTTTTAGCCTTTCTCCCATGCTGCAACAGTGGCACAACTGTCTAGTTACGTCAGTACAACAAATCACCAAAAAGATCACTTATGACAAATTTTCTAGAAACTGCGTGCACAGATCACATTAAGAGCCCGTCTTTAAAAGCCTTTAGAATTACGCAATCCTATCTGTTTTGACTTTGTCTATGCAGGCCTAATAATGAAATAAAACCTAATTAGAGAACCAGGTCCATGAGAAGAAACTGAATATAGTTGTTTGGATCTATGCTAAAGCTGACCTTCGCTGCTGGAACTGGATATATTGGTTTTTGTTACTGACCTCTTTGAAATCTTCAATGCAAAAGCTAATTGCCCACTTTGAAATCTTTGAAATCAATTCTTGCTATAGTCTTGCTTTGGATTATTACTAATTGCCAGCTCTGAATATATTGTTTATTCTATTGACAGTTTTCTTTGGTTTCAAACCAATCAAAACTTAGGTAGGTGTGATAGTTTGTGAATGGCTATAAAAATGCCCTTTCTCTATTTAGCAGGTCACACAAACCTTCATATATTAGAACTATAAATATCTAATTATGTCATACCTTTCTGTGTATATTGTTTGTGTAGGACACCATTGAAAATGACCCTCTTTGAAACCTGTTTTAGGCAAAATTGCTTAAAAACATACTTAAAAAACTGACCATTGCTAATCACACGAATTCAAACAGCAGGACTTTAACATAGAAACCGATAGCCTAGCACTTCCCTTGGGAACAGTTTTATAATAACCCTCGCCCCTTCAAATACCCCTCTCAAGTGTCAAAACAATGTCATTCTGTCATGTCAGAAACCGTCTGCTTTCAGAGTAAGCACTCGGAAGCTGGTAGCACTTTAATAGGGACCATTCTAGGCGAACTTTTAGGAAACATTTGGTCTCAAGAATTCATTAGCAATCAATGCATTATCATTGTGTTCTTTTCAGCGCATTTGAGTGTGCACGACTTTCTTAATACTCCATGAAATGTCCAAATTTATAAAATGCTAGCTGCTGCTCTGATTAACAAATCGCCATAATCATTAGACAAATTGTTGCAGTCTAGTCAAACCAAGGTTTTGATTTGACAAATGGAAATGTTAAACGCGTGAATGATAGGACGAAACGTATATGCACGAAGACATTGTCATTATTCACAAACAAATAAAATGAAATGTTAAAAATCAAAACCACCCGGTACACCTAATTGTTGCAAATTTTCAAAAAATGCAAACTCACGGATGGGTGCATTAAACTTACAGACATGCATGTTCACAAAATTTAAGGAAAGCATACGGGCATTTGAAGAGGGCCTCTCCCTTTAATTGGCTCGGGGTCATTCGGCTGTCATCGGCAAAGATCGGGTGACGATTTAGCAAGCTAATGGGGCGGAATCATTACAGGGTGTCATGAAATTATAACACGGTCGCACAGGCGGTCACGAAATTATAACATGGTCGTTCCCACGTTGTTATTACGATTAATTTCATTAGTGAATTTAAGGGCTTTTATGTTTTGACGGGCGGGGGTAGGTGGCAGTGTTGTTTGGCCGTCATTTAATGGTCTTGACCGATCACGGATTTCCATGAACACAGGGACGTTGCGGAAATAATTGGCCTGGGTAAATCTCAGATGAGATTTCTACGTTTTAACGTGGTTATGCGTATTACTAATGCTCGTCATGAACACTTCAAAGGTTTATTGAGAGATTTGTAGGCATGTCATGAATTCTTAATGCAAAATATGCCGCGATATTTCTAAACTATGACAATGATTTTAATGACTCGCAAGTGATATTTCGAAATGGCAGTAGAACTCGTACACATATTTTATCAAGTTATGAATGAATTACTGTATATTACTTTCAAAACACTGACATCTACAACCAATCAATTCATACCAAAACGTCCCCGCTTGAGTAAAATCGCACTACCCATCCATCCTTAAAACAAACTCAAAGAATCACCACAAAGCCATTAAGAAACCACCAACAAATCCATACCTGATAGTTATAACACATCCAACGCCGTTTCCACATGACTCTGCCAATCCAACCACGAACCGCGATCCATCCAGCTATCCCACATTAGTTTAAAAGACCAACCCCTCCTCTCCCTTCATGAGTTTTATACACCTGTAGCAGGCAAGGGGAATCAACATTCCAGTACGTCAGCTATCCCCTCCTCGGGACTGACTTATGGCCCTGGCCGTCCAAAGAATCACCTCTCCCATCGCCAGGGCTGATCGTTATGTGGAGGGTCAAAGCGAGCCACCTCTTTTAACCCCCGATAACATCGCCCCGGGGGGCCTAGGCGTGTTCCTCCCCCACTTAACATAGCACCGGCTTGTAATTGCCCGTAGTCAGTGAGTTTACACTGGGAAAAGTGTGACGTGCCTCCACAGGAAGTCAAACCACGGACAGTGAAACATCTCTATCAAGAAAACACCAGATATTCCGTTCTAAAGTACTCTTCATACAAAGGCGGTCGTTTAATGAACGATTGTGCCGGTCAAATTGTGAAGATTTGCCACCGCATACACTGTCTTGTTATAGAGGTGCTCTTAATAAGCAGGTGGACTAAATCAGATGTTGTACTGTATTTCACAGAAAACTGTCATGGCGTCGCAGCAGGTGCGTTCGCTGCAATGGCGGGAATTCGCCAAGCGACAGTTGAGCAAGAGTTTTCGTCACGCCCCAGTGACGCCTAACCGATCTCATGCGACGGTAGACACGTGGTTTGGCTCGGTATGTCGTCTGCTTATGTTCAGGTGCGTGAACACGTGCACTGTGCGTGTAGAGCTTTATTAATTTTAAATGTCAGTAACAGATTGTGATGAGAAATCGGTGATGATTTTTTGCTCACGCTGGTTTTACACGATGACGTTTATCAATGAGCCGTGATAGGTATCTGATTGCCGGGTGTGTTTGTTTGTTTGTTTGCTTGCTTGTTTGTTTGTTTGCTTGTGTGTTTGTAAGTCCGTTCGTTTGTTTCTGAGAAACCAAGGCTTAGCTGACCATCAATTTTGTACCAAATTTGATATAAAAAATGATCAAGATCACTTGTACTAGCTGCTATGCGCACAATACTTAGTGAAAATGGTAATGCGGACATATCTAATAGACCTTCACTGTATAAATACTCAGCACAGTTAGTTTGTTGGACGTATATCCAGCATTATTTTGTTAACTAGTTCAAAACTAAATAACTTAAGAACTCAGAGTTCTCAACTATGGAAGGTTTTATGATAATGAGAGATTTTATAATTATGAAGAACGAGAAGACAAAAGCTCTGAAAGTTCTAATACGGGTGAGAAATTGTGTACACTGTAACAAAGATATAAATACTGCGCTGGATCACCCCTAGTTCAATTGTACTCTAAGGAACAAAAGACTATTGTTTTTTCCACGAGCTTAAAGAAAGACACCTTTATGAATTATATAGTGCATTTTGCGAGTAATGCTGAATAATGCAAGGCAAAATATTTATAGGAAGTTGTCACGTTAACCTCTTAAAAGAAGCCTCAAATTCGTTTGAGCATGATGCGGTAAGCTGTCACAACAAGAATGTGGCAAGGTCACTATTGAATGTGACCTCATCAATTAATGATCTTAATTATGAAGCCAATGTGGCGGATAGACTGATGAATCATGTATAGTTTTTTTTATTGTTTTCGTATGAAGGTCTACCTTGGTCCTTTTTTTATCTTTGTTTTACTAATGTTTAATTTATTACACAGAGTATGGTCTAGTTAGTACTACCGTATATTCTAATTGGTAATTGTTGCCATTTTTAGCTCTTTAGTATACTGATTGCGACATCTAGTTGGTGTCAAAGTGCCAGAACATGTTACACTGGTGTACACTGATATATTTGTTGGATATTATAACTTGACTTCAAGACAAAGTTCACCGAAAATTTAAAAATATACCAATTTTGCACACACATATTTTGGACTCATCCGCCAGCCCCCAACCCCTTTTTTCCAACTATAGCTTTGTTGGCATATCAGCCAACGATTACGCATACAAACTCATGAAATCTCCCCTTTCCCCCAAAAAAATCTGTATCTGCCATTGACAAAACCTTTGAAACCCCTCAAGTGCGCCTCCCGACCCCACCGATCACCGATATAAAAACTCGATCTTTGCAGAAAACATAGCTTCACGTGACTCACCGGGGATGACTGTAGCAGCAGCATGGCGCCGCCGGACGTGGACACGCTGCTGGAGCAGGCTGGGTCGGGGCCGCCGCCGCCAGACGCCGCGGACCGAGAGGACGTGGAGGACGCGGCGGCAGCGGGCACGCCACGGGGGGCGGAGGGCGGCGGCTGCAAGGGTGAAGTGGGGGGGGGGGGGTGAGTACAGTAGAATTTGTCTTATTAGGACACCTATTTAAAGACATGTGTTATTTATCATGTTCCGTTTACTTTTTAACTTCAGCCTACACAGTATGTAGAAATAAAGAGACACGTGTAACATGCTTTATTTTGTTTTATTGGCGGTTGTTTAATTTAGAGAAATAGTACGTAAAGAGAAAAAAAGGTGAATCAAGGGCGTGTGGATGAGATATGAGTACATTGTAACCTCTTTATTAAGACCACGTGTGAGACTGAACTCAAGGCGTCTCAATTGATAGCTGGTCTCATTTTTGTTGCTTTATGAACCTTTTGGAGCATGAAAAGTGGTCTTATGACAGAGGTGGTCTCAATATAGAGGTGTATTAAAGGCTTTTTCTGTACAGTGGAATGTGTCTCATGTGGACACCTCCCGATTAAAGACACGTGTCATCACATTTGAAGTTAATAATTCTATTTCATGTACATGGTACAGAGGAAAAGATGGAAGCTGGCTATTATATTATGAACAATTACAAGCTTCTTAAAACTACATTTCGTATCTTCCAAAGGGTCCACATGAGACAGGTTTCACTGTACATTTTTAACCTAATT
Source organism: Streblospio benedicti (assembly GCA_019095985.1). NCBI lineage: Eukaryota > Metazoa > Annelida > Polychaeta > Spionida > Spionidae > Streblospio > Streblospio benedicti. The sequence goes on from CM032662.1 coordinate 11,566,336, forward strand.
CAATGTAATTGGGTAAATCTCAAGTGCTGAACGGAAGAAGTTTTGAGCAATAAAGTGAGCCCTTAATTTTCAGGTTGACCCGGATCCCCCTTGAATATCCATGGTAAAATGTTCGTCGGATGTGTGGAGTTTAGTATCAAAGCTGTAATATTCTACATTTCTCAAGGTACACCTTAAATAGTGATCAGTGGTATGAATTGAGCTTTGTAATAAGATTTAAATCATGGGGTGTAAAAAGCTTTTTGGACAGACCCGAATGTAAATTGAAATGGACTAAACTACAAGGATATTATCGCATTAAAGCTAATCGTATCAGAGTCAAAGAACAGCTAATTGTAGATCAATAATAAATGTCACATAATCACTACTTAAAATTCACTATCACTGCTTAATCCCGACAGTAGTTAACCGGAGTGGCGACAATTGGGATTGTGGGGATTAAAGTATTTTAACTAATCTTAAGCTTCCCAGCGGCCAGGTCAGAGTTTCAGACATTGACAATGGTAAATCTTCTATATCATTGTTACCGTGAAAGAAAGTGTTACTGTGATCTCATATTATAGGTAAAACTGACACCAATACTTTGCGTTGGGTGTTTGCACAATGCTTTAGCAGAAATCTCATCTACATAGGCATATTCAATCAAAATGCGTTATTTCGTAGTTTTTTTAGCATGTTCGCCATCGATTGCAGGTAAACTCCCGTACGGAACCCATGCAAACTCCTTAAGTGCCCCCCAACCCCACACACCCTTCCTGAAAACCTGAATCTATGTGACCTATGCTCCCAGCTGCAACCCCTCTTCCCTCTTTCTGAAAACCAGGGTCTAGAGCTGACAGTAGATTCCACTTTCAACCCATGTCCTCCTCAAGCAACCCACAATGCACCAACCCTGAAACGTAGCCTGTTTCACCTGTAAACATATGAAAGTAGGCGACTGTAACTGACCCTGTTGCTAAGGTGTCCCTACTAGCGAGCTGACCTCATGGGTGAGTTGCCATAGGCAGATCTAAGGTTGGGGCCCGCAGGGGTCGCACAGCCCCCTTTTCTCTTTGAAATGTCTTTTTTTTTCATATTTTTCATGATCGTCTGTGCGAAACGGTGAGATCCCTGAAGTGCGCCCCCTCACCCTTTTTGAAACCTGGATCTGCCAGTGACGATGTCCCCATTAAGAAGTGTTACTGCTTGTGTTCTCACCTGTATAAAGGCAGTTAGGCCACCACCACCACCGCCGCCGCTGGTTGCCGGGGAGCTGGGGGATTGCCGGGGAGGGGAGCACGGCGTCACTCCCGGGGGTCCGTGCACCGGGGGCACGTCTTCCGGGGGGTCGGTGGCGGCGGGGGACGCAGGACCCGTCAGCGCGCTCAGGTCCGGCGAGATGGCTGAAGAAAACGCGAAGAAGACTGGCGGTTAGGTGTGAAACGACACAAATATGAAGAAATGTATCTCTCATCATTTGAAATAGGAGTTTTGGATATCCATTAGAGCAGATCCACAATGTTCTGAAAAATGTAGAGAGAAATACAATGTTAAATGCAATGAGAGAGTGCTGAAGAGATGAGAAATATGGGCTGTTGGTGACAGGGTAATGATATGTAATTGCGGTATGAGTAGCTTGATATGAACAGACGCTGTTTTGCAGTCCAACATTACCAAACTCATGACGCTTGGGGACGTAGGGTAGGTGTAGTACTTTTACATTTAATAACTAGAAATGCAGACGCATATGGTGTTGCAGAAATGAGCCAGGATCTTAAGCTTAACATCAGTGACCAATAAAACATGCTGACGGGGCTGAAGCCAGGGACATACAACATTTAGTGTGCCCCAGATTTTGAAAAAAGAACAACAAAAACACTAAAAGCTCCAAATAACACGGAACCCTGCGTAAATATGCTAGGAGTGCCTGTGTTTGCCAAAGGTTTACACAGCAATTGTTCTAAGTTAACACACCAAATCAAACCTGCTGAGAGGTTCAACTTGTACCGCATGTATTACAGTGCCCCCGTGCATCGTATTTACAAATACACACATATTCAATATTGTCGGGAGTGGGGTGAAAAGGTCTGAGTTTATGATACCTTGTTCCTCTTCAAATCACAACGCGAGGCCATACAAACTTTAATGACATACAGCAATCCAGATTGATATTACCACATAGTTAACACAACCGATATCCACTTTCAACTGAACGTAAATCATCTCAACTAAAAAACTTCTAGTCATGAATGACCATGATTTGACAATGAAATTGGGATCGGTTTAGATGAAATAACTCTTTAAATAGTAGATGATGTTTCTAAATTTTAATAAAGGCGAATACAATGAGATGGATTTGAAAATTAATTGTGACGAAATGAATGAACCTTATTTAGATATTATGCACGCTTTGCAAATCACAAATAGTAAAATTACAACTTCTAGTATTACTACGTTAGTAAACGTTTTATTGTGTGTGTGTGCTTGTGTTTTTTCTTCTGTAATTGATATTCAAAAACAGTTCAACAGCGTAAGTTAAACTAGATGCTCACCACATATTTAGTCAGCTACTTAACAATTATTTTAGCCAGTGTAAAAGCTATACTATAATGTATGCATATCGCGTGTCAATCAATTCAATCATTTATTGTCCTAAACATGAAAATAACCTCTAATAAATAACAATGATAAACAATAATTATACTAATTACTACAATGAACACAAACCGTATTTATAGGAACTGTTATCCTAACTTATTAATTAGCCATACGTATAAATGACAGAACATGAAATGCTTCAGATATTCTGCTATCTCTCTTCTTTATCAATGAGATTATATCTAGTACAAAGAAAACTTCTGTTGAGGACCGTAGATACTACAGCCCCTGATATGTTAGATTTGCAAAATTTGGTGTTACGTTCCGTCTTATACAATGTATACCCCTTGCCCAGGCACCATATTATTAGTCCAAAAAGTGTTCAAGACCAAGCGAGATCCCTTCCCCCTTAAGAGAACAAGTGACACCCTCCCTCCTTAAGAGCGAATTTGGTGACAATAGTGACAATGCCAGCCAAGCTGATAATTCATTAATATTTAATCACCACTAATTGATGACCCTGTAGATCAATTGCCTGGAAGTGCGTATTGTGCCTGGGTTTTTACAACTTATTGTATAAGGAATGAGCAAAACGTGATAAAGGAACAATTGCATTAGTATTATCTAGTGAGCCTGGATGTGATGCCCCCCTTTGCTTGTGATGTATTTTGAGTGTATTATCCCCCCCCCCTTTATATGCATGTACATCGCTATTTTGACATGTCCTGCCTCAGCAGTTATGATTTTACGCTTATGAATGTATATACATTTTTTGTATCAAAATCCAAAGGCGGGGAGGAAGGGGGGGGGGGTAGAGTGTTATGCATATTGCACTTTATGTTCAGGAAATGCTACTGTATTTTAAATTACATGGCCGACAATTGACGTGTGTTATTGAAACCTGGCTCGCATAGCAGTATATATCCCCCGTTCCTTTTGAACACGAGTATTGTGCATATCTGACAACACTACATACAGGTTTTTTTTCTAACCACACGCAATAAAAATTCTCAATATATCTATGATGTCCATCATCTATCCAACACCATCCTCTACTACTATCCACTACCTGGTCGGAAAACTACAAGTACAACTCACACCCTAATATAATCCCCTTAATCCAGAAAAAAATGAGTCAAAATTCAAGACACGCATGAGTGCACACAATACTTGACACCTTGTGCAAAGCGCCTACGTGACCAGAGTCACAACAATACAGGTGTCCATGTGGGCTAATAAGTGCTTTATACAACATGTAATTTGATAGAATAGTCTTATGATTTAATAATCAGAGATTAATGACCAGTGGACTGGACTGAGTGTATGAATAATTGCCACTGCTCAAGCAATGCCTTTTTTTCTGAAGAGGAGACGTGTGATTTTGCGCTCTACATTACAATGTGGTGAACACACTTCATTTGACAAGTTCAGAAATTGGTGCAACCATTTGAAAGAAATATTGTGACCTTGATTATTATATAATAGGGATCACTTTAACTTATTTTAGCATACATGTACTACTTGTGTTGATTTTCTCTGCCCCTACACTCCAGTGACTCACACATGCCTTTAAATGAATATTTTATATGGTGTATACACGTATGTGTTTCCTAGTGGAACTGCATATTTAATAGTTGTTTCAAAATCATTGACATTATCTAGCTCAAACACAAATACTATGTTGATGATATACTTTGAAATTGTGTTTGAATTGTATATCATCTTAAATAAAGCTTTGATTCCATTCCAAGTAATAAAACATGTACTAATTCAAATTCACTAATAACTAGTCCAGAAATAATAATGCTGCTTTGAACAGCATCACATGCATATTCATACACCCATATAAACATGAAAATAAATCCACCTGCCTACACCTCACAAATAAAAGTTATCCTTTTCAATTGTTGATGCAACCAAAGGCTCAAATGACCTTCACGTGCTCTTAGTTCCATCATGATAACCTTGGAAATCCGTATTACATTGTTATTTGCACATTCAACTAGTTCTTTACACCAATACTCACAGAATAACTATTTTAATGGTAAAAGAAACTGTCAATTTTATTGTAAGAGCAAATCATAAACCCATGAATTATGGTCCTTCGTTCCACGTGCTACAATGATGGCACATTGACAATACTACATGCTCTATGAATAATTCACAAAATAATGACACCAGTTTAGCTCATCAAGACAAGACCAGGACCTTATTTTATATGAGCATCATGGGTAAATGGGGATTAATGTGAGGATCTTATTAATAGTTAATCTAATAATGCATAACATCAATTCGCTATTGACCTGAATAGACATATAAAGATGCTGTGTTGGTCATAACATGAAATTTATTGATGATCCAGGTTAACTACATGTAGTTGTCAAATTTAAGTAGTGGCTATAATTGGCTGGCTGCCTTCTACATGTGATTAAATAATTTGAAATCCACAATTAACATATCCCTATTGTAATTTATCTGGATATATGGATTCGAAAATATGGTTTAGTATTATCTACTGAGCTTATTATCACATGGTAGAGTACATTACATAGTATATTGACGAAATTTGCATGTAATTGCACACAATCTTGTCTTGGAGCTACATGTACTTATTACATTTGTGCAGTCTTATCATCAAACCATTGCTATGTAATGCATATTCATAACAACTTATCTAAAACTTGACACAATCACAGGCATATGTTTCAGGTAATTTAGCTAAAATTTGCTTTTTGTAGAGTATTGCTGTTTTCAGCGCAATGTATTTATTTTAGACTTTTATGAAATGAAAGTCCGCCAATTTCTAAACCCATTACCAAAATCGAAGAAGCAGAAGTCATCATCATATCACAAAAGCAGAAGCTATCAGAAAACACAAAAACGTGTACTAATACATTTGTACATCAATGTGATTATGTATAGCAGAGGCTATATCTATTAGTAGTTGTTTTAGACTGCTAATATCGTAGAAAGCATGGTCTTGTTTGGCAGATCATCTATCAAACCATCGACACTACCAATACAAGCTTTTCTTGTTGAATATTTGATGAAGTGCCGTAGGTGAACAGTTTTATATATTTGCCAGATCATGTGTTTCAACTCTGATTGGTCAGTTCATTAATATATTCATATAGTTTATTACGTCACTCAGCATTGCATATTCATGAGACTATTCAATGTGGATTGCAACAAGAATCAATAACTTCTATAAGTTACTTTTTGGGATGATACAACTGATCATGACCATACATTGTATTTGTTTTTACTTCCTACTTTACAATTGATTGTATTCAGAACCCTACGCATGGTTCATGTCAATGAGACTTTACACATGTACTATTTAAGAAAATTGTAAAGAATGGCCAAACATTTCTAATAAAGCATGAAGGATTGTAAAATTTTAAGTATATCCAGCTCAATATACATACACAATTGAATACACTGTTGGAAATCTCAAACTACAAACTAGAAACTACATAAGTTTTAATGTAACTTTCAATAGCCATACATATGTGATAAGGATAAACTTGTGAGCACATAATCACATAATTAGATCCCTAGACCATCAATAATTTAGAAACTACCAATAAAATTACCAAAACGTAGAGTACTTAGTACTTAGCTTCACATAAACCATTCAAACAAGAGTTTCTCTTTAAAAAAACTATATCTATATCCATTAAATGCACACGTAACTTACACGCCTTGTAACCACCAAGCCAATGAACTATTTCATGCACCATTAGTACGATTTCCAACAATACACTGTTTCGTCATCATTGCCACCATGATTGATACCTAAATGACATCTAGGGTTAGACGGAGTTTTTTGTTAAAGCTCTCTTTATGGCACTGTGCATTTTTTCGGCTCATAAACTTACAAATCGTCTGTTGGTAGTCTCATGAAATTTGCACATTGATATTTGGAGATGTAATGGTTATTGTAGTAACATTTACCGAGAGTGATAGAAGTACATCCGAGCATGACAGAATGCCAATACTCTTCTTAAACACAAATCATGTCATGAGTATTACTCGTAAATACGCAGGCTTTTTAGCATATGCTTGATTTAATATTCATGGCTCACTTCCTGTTTCCATTTTTCTTTTAGGTTACTTTTTTTCTTATTGTTGATTTAATCTAATACATCCAGGTTTACTGAGCGATATTACAGCAGATCACGATTGTGTCACTGCCTCAAAATTGATTTAAAAAAAAAACTAGCTTGACTTTAAAACCTCTTTTTCCCTCTAGATTTGTCATCTTTAAGAATATCTTGTGCCTTAAGTCAACATTATAGTTCCAATATCATCTCTAATTTTGACCACAAAGTTTCATTAACAGCATACCACCCCACCACTAAGAGGATCACGCATAAAAAAGAAAACCGAGCAGAAAACCTGACATTTCGGCACATGTCACTTATGACAATAGCTTAACTTTTTATGCTTGTCATTTTCATAACTTTTCCTTCATTTTTTGTAATATTTTTCTTACACCCTGTAAAAAAATCTCACCTTGCCAATACCGGCAATGCGGGCCACTGAAGTACCGCGTTTTCTCGTAGTATCTCCAACGTCTTTTTGGTGAAAACATAACCACTAATTTATCAAAACAACCTCTCGAAAGAGCTCATCACCAACCAATAAAACAACTCAAATACTATCAACAAATATGGAGCTTTGGAGTCTTGTTTATCCACGAGCCGTATCTAAAACACATCAGCTTTCACACTTCCGGAAGTGGACAGAGATGGCTGGTGGGGGAAGAGTCGTCTGCGTTTGGGCACCGACACCACTGTTAATTAATTAAGCCCCTCCCTCCACGCTAATCATCAACTTCCGGATGCGGACGGTGAGGATAAGAGAATGTACCTCACAAAATTGGTCATCCATCCCTTGAAAATGCTAATTGAGGTCAAAATTTGGGTTCTTAATAATTTTACACAAAGGTTATGCAACTAGAGAAATTTTGAATATGAAATGTTTTACTATGAGTGGTTATGTGGGTGGATTGGATTACGCATACAGTTGCGAGATAAATGTTAATTAGTTGACTTTTAGAAAGAGTTTGTTTTCCACTAATTAGAGACAGGATTTCGGCAGGTAAATTAGATGATTGCGTATTTCAACTCAAATGATGATAATGACCATGCGTATATTTGCCAATGACTGATATTTTACTAACACCATTTCTCTAATCGTGCGCATCCCAAATAATGAACTAGACAGTATAACGCAATTGTGATGTCCTATATTAAATAATAAACCTATGTGCACGAAGCTTACAGCTATGACATTAATCAATGCTTACAGATAAAGGTCGCGAATGGTAGCAGATTTAGTTTCAAAACTTCAACCTACATGTATGTCTATGTAATCATAAAGGTAGAGTAACGAGAGATAACCTCCGGCAGCTACACTGTTATGATTATGGGCCCGGCTGCTAACTGATCTATACACATATTCTGCAACGGGGACTACCATCTACCCTATCTACATATACATGTTCAAGCTGAGGATAATAATGAACCTGTCATGAGGAACTGCAGGAGCTCTGCCTCATCATCATCATCCTCATCCTGCCTTCGAGGCTCCCCGGAGATCTCCATGGGCAAGACTAGACGTCCGTCAGGGCGTACAGGCCGCGTGGTCGAGGTAGCCGTTGACGGCAGGTCAAGAGGAGGGCTCGACGAGGCACCATCGGTGGTTATCAAGAGCTGCCGCGGAGGCGAAAGCTCCACAATTGAAGAACGAACGGGTGGTGGTGGTGATGGTGTGATTGGTACGAAAGTGCACCTCTCTAGATCGGATGCCAATGAACTGGATGAAGTTCTGAGTGTGGTGTTTGCGGTTGTGGATGTGATGGAAGAACGTCCGAATGGAAGCATCGTCGTCGTTGTTGATGATGATGGCATGACCGGATGTAGTGTGATTGTGAATGTTCCCATCGTCGGCTGCGGGAAGATGTCCGGGAGTTGGTCGCATTGCTGCGAGGATGTTTCGGACGTTGACGTTGTTAGGCGATCGCCTCTTCCTTCTCCTTCTCTGCCAGGTTGGTGCAGCCCGGTGTCGGGGGAGGGAAGAGGTGTGGGGCGAGGGAGGCGGAGGCAGGGGGCAACGTGAGGAGGTGCTACGGCCGGCAGCGCCGAGCCCGCCCCAGCCGGGGTGTCGGCTGAGCGTAGCCCCACTGGAATGTCAAGACACAGCCCCGTAGATATACGCTTACATGCAACAATATGGCTGGGTGATATGTTTTTTGTCACACACGTGCCTTGTTAGGATTGTTTTCACTGCTGGGAAGCCACGACGTCGCATCTGTAGACCTAGTGTGAAGCTTTTATGGGGAATGCATGTTATAGTTATATGTGTATATTATGTAAAATGATGATTTCATGTCTGATAAAATAATTGATTTTGACTCAGGTATGGGTTGTTTGTTTTGCCATATACAATTTCACTTCAATATTGGTATGTTTTGTGCATTTCCAAATTGCTTTGTTTAAATATATTTTGTGGTGGATTTGGAAATCACAACGATTTTGAATCATAACAATATTGACATATTGCCACTTGTGTTCTTAAGACAACACGAATACAACAAACTATACAACAGCATGATTGCATGACAATACACGCGTATTATTAGTACTGGAATACAGCAATTAACAATACAGAGAGGATCCTAGGAGAGGGACAATACATGTATTTGTCAATCAATATCAATCAATCAATATTTTATCAGACATAAATAGGTAAAGATGGTTTGAGTGTATATACCAGGTACATAAACACACACACATATAGGAAAAATACTGCTTTCAGGCACAATTGCCATTGATTGTACTGGTACCAGCATGGAAAGCGAGGCAAGTGCTGAAAGTTACAGACTTGGAGATATTAGGGGATGGATTACTAGCAAATCAGTTACAATTTTATAGTTTCATTTTTACAATTAAAAAGGTCTATGCAAAAAGGGTTGGTCATGAGAATGTGCATATATGGTAGGTAGACGTAGAAAGGCTCACGGGTGTACCACAGTCACATATAAGCTACAACACTTGTTAGAAATTGTGCAAAAAGCATATGAACCAATTCTTGATAGGTAATTAACATGTCAGATGGTAATATCAAACAACAATATAAAGGTCTTAAATAATACCACATTGATAGGTAATATTCATGACAATTTCAGTACACAAAACAAATCACACTTACCTCTTGTGCTTGACAGTTTTGGCCGCCATTTTCCTTTCTAGTTCAAACTACAAATTATCGCTCACTTCTAATCCACAGTCACTCATCACTTATAGTATCATAACCCAATCAAAAGCATTGCTATTCCCAAAACACAAAACCACATGACCACCACTGACCACACCACAAGACAGCCACAACAATAGGTCTGGACGACTGGAGTTAGAAATGCAAAATGTGCTAAGGTTGTGTGGTGACCCCCCTTTTATATCGCGTTTGTAATGTCGAACTCCCGTTAAAATAATACAGCCGGGCTGTTATTTTGCGTGCCATTTTGGTGGAATGTCACCGGGAAAGGACAACTCCGAGCCGAAAAGCGCGGGAAAACACGTAAAATGTCGTACGCCTGGCCCCGTGTATTGTGTAAACTTTATGAAATGTCCTATGCCCAGTCTGACATTACATTGAGGAAACAAAGGCTACCAACACTTTGAGTTTTGAGCAGCCAAAGCAAACATTTGTCTTATTAAAGGGTAATATAGGCTTAATTTAAGCCCACGTCCGCCCCGCCATTGTGAAAAACAAAAAAAAATGTAGTTCTCTATTGTGGAAGTAGATGAAATCTGCTCAAAGCTATGTGTAAAAACTGTCAATGGAAGTTAGTTTTTGTTTTGTTTTGTGTGTGAGTGTGTGTGTGTGTGTGTGTGTTTGACATAAAGAGAGATTGCCAAGTAATCAGGCGAAATTTTAATAGGATTTTAAATGAAAACAAATTACTTGGTTTGTCAATTGTCGGCTGGTAGCAGCTAGAAAAAATCGATGTCTTTTTTCGCTCCACCTCCGAGAATCGTTACGGCTTTGAGGCTTGAAACTCAACAAGCATGTTGATGAAACTGTTATTAGCGCTTAAACGCAACTCATTTGTTGGAAGGGGCTTTGCTATTAGCAGGCTATAAACTAATTTAATCACGTATTGTCTCTAATGACCTTTTCCAAACAATGCCCAAGAGCAGCCGACTCTACTATGCCTCTGCAATAACATTTTCATTGAAAACATCGGAGACGGTGTGCGGCCGTTCCAACCTTTCGGCAAATTGCAGCTATGGGACTCTTGGGAAATCGTAGAGGCGCAGTAAAGGCTATCATGCTTTACTTGAGCTTCAAATTGGAGAGTTGGGCTACTTGTATATGGTCAGAGAAGTGTCAATTAATGCGTATCATGTGTTAGTGTAAATTATTTTTTGGTAATATAGCCACTTTTCAACAGTTTTTAACTTGTATCTATGTAACATGTTTTTAAGGTTTATTTTTGGAGGGAAAATTGATCAGCATTGTTGTCTCAACAGGAATGATATATGCTATGATCGGTTATAGAATTTGATATTTGAACACGTGTGTGTTATCTTTTTCACACTTAAGTTGCATTATTTATATTTAACATTTAAATGTCGCGACTGGTAGCTAACCATGATCTATTTCAATCCTGTTAAAATGTCGTAACCACGAACGTCCATGAAATATATATAAGTATTGAAAAAAGTGCTTTGAAAATGCAGGTGTAAATGGCAATTGCATGACTGATTATTGCTGTAAAACAATGTTAACATGGTGCTGTAAATACTAACAAGCAAAGTCAGTGCTTCTGTAATAATTAATCAAGTGTAAGATCTATTCCATATTTGCGAAAATTAAACAATGGTGGGCCAGTATATTTCTTTCAGGTCCATATAAAATGCAATACATAATACACAAAATTTATTGACTAATGGTCATGAGCAATTCAGATTCCTAATCTTATCAATGCAAACCAAGAATTATAAGGGACCCGAACAAGGTAGCATAGCGTATATGTATATAACTAACAAAATCACATTTTTCAATTCATATTCACACCAATATCAAATACAATACTTCGACATACAGTGGCAAGTCGAATCATAATATCAAATCACATCAATATTAAAAGCTAATCCCCTACAACAGTATCGGTTGAGATCCGCCGGTTGGTATATGGGCGTGGTGTAAGTCTATTGGGCGGTCTCCAGCCAGCCAATTGGATGCAACCTGAGGCACTTAGGCCACTCAAAGTGTGGTATTCGTGTTGAATGGCATACATATTTAGGCCAGACTTTGTTGATATAGAGCAGGGTGTGCTTAACCCGTTCATTGAAGTTTGTGTGTATAGGGCAGAACGTAAACACTGATCTCTTGCATGATGTTTGTAAGCATGAAATGATGGTCATTCAGACAGTTCACGAATCTGAAATGTCATATTTTACAAACTGTATCAATTTTATTTTCAGTTGCATTCACTATGAGCATGACTCAATTTACAAAATACAGTTGAGCCTGCACTTAAAACCACCTGTATAAAGAAAAACACTCTCTAAAAGAGCAGAAACAATTTGCGCTGACCCCAAACTTCATTAAGTAACATTCACAATAAAGAGACCACCTGCCTATTGCGACCACGTGTGGTCAGTCATATGGGTGGTCTTTATATTCTATCTGTATCCCTGAAGAAAACAGTGCAAAAACTGAGAAGAAACAACCTAACAAAAATGACATCCATTAGAGTAAACTTCCAACACACGGAAACTAGATGAGGCCCTTTGCGCAGACTCGCCGCATGAGTTGGCCAGACGAGAATGTGGATTGGGAATCGCTGACGCATCAACTATTTGAGTTAATCAGATGGGCAGATAAGGTGGTTTCTGGATCAGAATCAGGTCATTTCTGGATCAGATCAAAGGTTGGAGAGCAGCATGTTAATCGTACATATTTCATTAGTGGCTACGGCTTGCTGTGACAGGGGTATGCTGAATTGATATCCTACTCAAGATTGTATTTCTTTATTGACATGTACTGAGAGAGATCAGGGACAGGACAGTTTTAATTATGATATATTGGAAGTTTGCATCTCGGAGTATTGTTTGCTATGGTCAGTGGGCAGCTTACAAGAAATGGGGAATGTGTAAGAATGGCATTTGGCATAGAAAGTATTTTTTGATCAATCAAAACTGTCATATTGAACAAGCACTAAAGGTGGCTATTAAAATTTTACGTTTTTTTCCTCATGTATACTGTTAAATGTTCTCAATGTCCTGCACGGAGAGTTGAGTAGACCATAAGCTATAAGCTATAAGCCTATTAATCCATATTAATAATTATGTAAGAATATAATTCATATTGTATGTGCGGATAACAGTGTGCATTCATTAATGCTTTGGTAATCCATAAATTTATAACTCCGTTTATTTCATTACGAGGAAAGCAAATGCCTATGTACACGTACTGAGTTCCAGTATATGATGCCATATAAAATGTACTCTCTTTAAGACCCCTTTTTTATAATTAAACCATTTTATGATAAGATGAATTATTGCGGTCAAATAATTCTTTGGAGAGACCACCTCTTTATTGATGCCAATTGAAATTAGCTAGTCACCTCGCTGGTGTAATATAGATATTATATGTCTGCAGATAGAAGCAGTGATGAATTATGTATATGTTAATGTGCATGTAATTGTATAGTTCTCAACTGTACCAGCTATAAACATTTTACAGTTCCCATTAATAAGTGAGGTACATGTGATGTACGTGACTAACTTGCCTGCATTCAAAGTAAAAAAGAAGTCTTGAATAATAAAAACAGCCACTACAAAAGATCAACCGACATTTCAGATTTCCACCAAGAGGTGGCAGCACACCGCAGTCCATTGTTTTCACAAAGCTTCCACAAAATACTTCATGTGTCGCCACCGTAGCACTGAGCAAACTCACGCTCACCGCATGCAACATGTGGCAGCACAGTCAGTGCCTCTTACAACTTGTTGCTCAGCTCAACAAAAAAGCAGAAAAAAATGAAACCACACAAAAAGCTCAAAGCATCAGTGGCGCCACCTAAAGTCTAACAACGCAACCACAGTCACAACGTACTCAGAAGTCGTTGCTCGTAAAACAGTTGGCTTTGTGTCTCTGCTTTTTGTGTCACATCACACAGCAGAAGATGTGCAACGTAAACATTAAGGGGAGATGAAACAGAAGACTGGCAATTAACGCCAGCCACTCGTCTTTGTTGCTGCTTTTTCACTGGTTTATTGGCTTATCTGGCGACACATGGCTTTGAGATATACGACGACTGCTGTGTCTGCTGTTTAGGCGGTGACTACGGGTACGGGAGGCCCAGAGCCGTATCAAGATGCAGGTGATTATGACGCTACGGGCCATTTCACCATGATTGCGTGTATTAACTTTGTGGGATCGGATTATGGAGGTCGGTGGCAGTCTGGTGTCGTTGACTGCTAACATATGTAGTGTGGCTTATGATGTATGTGGCTGGTTGGGAATTTTCTGTTGTTGTGGGGGAGGATGGTGTGCGGTCCTTTGTTTCTAACTGGTGATTCAAAGCATGCACTAAAATGTCTGTAAATGACTACTGTCAATTGATACATGTATGTGCGTACATGTAAATGCACATATCATGATGAACACGAAGTTACTATGTTCCAGCATCACATATATCTGCACCCAATCTTTTGGTCAGTGGCACAATATTTTTCATGTCTCTTAATACACTTCTTTTGATGTAATTGATACTTCAGTTTTAATCCAGGGGCATCACATCGTGTAAATCAATATCCAGGGGTACTTAAACCTCAAAGATTAATATGAGATCGGGTAACTATCATACTTTGATTGACTATTTTGTTACTTTCAAAAAGGCTAGCATCAATATGATACTTACGTCCAGACATGTACAATCTGGGTCTACATGCATTCGTTCACAAATTATCAAAAATGTTTTGTGTTTAGGCGTTATTGGTGTCCTACATAATCATATAACACAAAGTCACTAAATAAAAAGTTATCTATATACTGTCTATTAGAAATGGAAATTATATTCAGAGAATTATTCCTCATTGTATAAAAGTTTGATTGTCACGAAAGTGTTGATTGATTAAGCTTGCAGAATCCTCAAATTTCCAGGCTTGTGATAACATTTCAATTACCCATCCTGTTACAATAGACCAGGTATCCTATAGAACATGTTTCAAGAGATATTGTGGAGGTTAGGATTATGTGAATTTCTAGAAGATATTTATCAATTTTAATCACACACGGACAAGACCGTCATAGGTAAAAATATAAAGAAATGTGATAATTATAAGTCTTTTAAAATGTTAGAAAAAGTGTTATTAGAAATTGAATATCGCACTTCCTACTTTTAAATGTGACACCCAGTGGGCTTTGGTGCAAAATGAAAGTTTAGACATTCATAAGAATTTTTTGTTTCCTGTTATAATAAATGTCCCTACTATATATGACCGTTTTAAGAAAGTTCATGTATATATATATATAGGTAAAGAGTTGCAGCACACATTCACATATTACGCAAACAACCCTTATAAGCTTCAAAAAACTACATGTATGTGGTAAGAGCGGTTAACCACACACCAAAAATACCCTATATACTAGTAAAAACCATTACCCTAAATAAAACCAAACATTCACCCGAATTCAGCACCCAATTCATCATCAGCATCATTCCATAACATTGCACGCATCCAATCCAGAATGCGTTATAACTTTCATGTTGCCATCAGCGCTTATAATGTTTGGGAGGGGGGTTGAACACATCTATCAGGAAAGTCCATTAGCCTGGGAAGCCCAATGTTAGCCTGGCCCGGGGCGTGGGATCAGTCACAGCGCGGGAAGTGGAGGGGCAAGAGGGGCGAGCAGGCCATAGCAGGCGGCAGCCAGAAATAGCCCCCTATGGGTGGGTGTTTTGTGTGTGCAATGTGTGAGCTATGAAGTGTGTCTCAACATGAATGTGTATTGAATGTGTAGCTAATGTGTATGTGTAATGTGTGTTAATGTGTATTGAGATTTTAAAGGGATATAGGTCACCATGGGGTGGATCATTGTGATTTGTGTGCAATGTGTGAACTATGAAATGTGTCTCAAAGTGAATGAGTATTGAATGTGTGTTTGATGTGTATTGAGATTTTGAGGGTCATTGTCCTATGAATAGCTACACATGGGATATTACAATGTTTTGTGTGCAATGTGTGAACTATGGAATGCTTCTCAACACTTAACATGAATGAGTATTGAATGTGTATTTAATGTGTATTGAGATTTTAAAGGAATGTAGGTGACTGTCCTATGAATAGCACCCCGTGGGATGGATCATTATTTTTTGTGTCATATATGAACAATGAAGTCTATTCACTCTCTGTGTACAATGTGTGAAAAATGAAGTGTGCCTCAACATAAATGTGTATTGACTATTGAAAGGTATAAAGGTAAATGTTCAATGAATATCTCCCCATGGGTTGACACAGTTTTTTGTGCAATTTGTTATCTATGAAGTGTGCCTCAAAATGGAAGTGTATTGACTGTATATTCAAAAGTACATGAGCAAATTTCCTTGAGAAGCTTACCAAGTAATGAGTGAGTTTTTTTTCTTCTGCACTGTGTGGTCTATTAAGTGAAACTGGGTTACTGTTATTAAGAAATATGAGTGCAATTTAACACATTTCACCTATGAATAGCTAGCCGCTGTGTGACCCAGTATTTTCTTCTGCAGTGTGTGAATTATGAAGGGTTTTGGTGTACAAAGTATGGAGAAATGAAGTGTGTAACAAAATGAATGTATATTGAGGTTTTAAGTCTCGTAAATATTAATGACATTTCATATAGTTTACACATGAATAGATCCCTAGTGTGTGTACAATATGTGAACTATAACATTTTAATGTGGTTTACCTCAAAATGAGTACATAGTGAGTGTTAATGTGACATTTGCACATGTAATTGTTGTGAAAGTGATTTAACCCAGTTTTCATTTAAACCCCAATTTGTGTGCACTGTGATATAGAGGATTTGAAACGTCTAGGTTTGGCGACACTTACTTTAAAAAGATTACCGCCGGGCTTGATTACTTGTTTTGTATTTGTATTATATTAGTACTGAGTTTGCTAAATGTTATTAGATAATTGAATAATTGGGGGTGTTTTTCAATTAATTATACTGACCAACCAGCTTTAAATAAAAACATGACTATTGAATAGTAGCAAAACATATTTTCCTTATTAATGTAAAAGAGACAATACAAACAGATCAACTCACTATATTGAATGCACAGTAAAGGAAAGCAAGCATATATGTAGTTGTTGTGTATAACCACAACGTATGCAAATATCACATGGGAAAATCGGTCCAAGTACAATTCACTTAGTGTAAAATCAGAACAGGGTGCTACGTCTGGATTAGCAGACATTAATAGGTACATGTACATGTACATGTATATTCACATGTACCATGGGCTTGAGTTTAACAACCATTCGCAAAAACACATGCTCCCTTCTCTTAAAACGAGGGCAATCTTTTTCCTCCTCTATATATACTCATTGGCTCACTATAAAAAGCATATGCTCCCATATCTTACATCAACGACTCATTCTCGAACAGTTATATCCTCTGGAGCATCAGAGTTAAGAGGCCCTACATAGAAGCAAGTCCTAAAATCGTGCCATGCTCTGACAGCCTGAAGACACGACCCGTGAACCACCAAAGCGAGCACTAACTGCTTTAAAACCCTAATACATCTATTTATTGGCGTCAAGACGTGACGTCATCGCCCTGATGACGTCACAACTCGACAGGCTTCCCGGACCAATGACGTAATGGCTTCCATGTTTAGCGTAGTTCTGTTCTCTTGTTATTCGGCGGACTGCAACTGTGCGAGGAAGCTTGCACACAAGTAGACAGAAAAGCGGAACTATTTTTACCGGAAGCATCACTGTATAGCTGCGCGGAAGAAGGTGCGCGTTGCCTGATATATGGCATCTATTTCGGGGCACGCCTTTGGTCAGTTCAGTCTATCGCGCAGCAAAGGCGAGCCGAATCTATCACCACCACAGCCGGCATGCCCTTAACGAGCGTGCGGGGCTTCCATCTTAAACGAGGCCGACACTTCTTCAAGCCGTTGTCTCCGGAGGCAAGAAGACACCTCCTCCCCCACCCCCTTCTCCCATGACCCCGCCCCTTGCTGCACAACACGTTCTTTCATCACGTATTCACACAGGTAGAGGCCTCAATCAGGCACCACGCGACACCCCCCGACACCTCCTTTGCCGTCCGGGCCTCGCCAATTTGTCACCGACAACGGGACCTGTCTTATTCAGCGGCAAGCTCCGGGGTCGCGACCCGGGCCCGGTAGGTCTCAAGTTCGCTGGTTCGTTAGCTAAATTCTGTGCCGGCGCCGGCGTTAGCTGCTGGGGAAAGGGGTGCAGTGGGGACTGCAGTTAGGACTACATTTGTAATGGCAACACATCTATGTTGAGATGATTTCTGCTGGTTGCAAAGCTTCATACACAGACCATTACAAACCTGCGCAAAGAGACCACTTCTCTATTGAGACCGCTTGCAGCTTGTCCATACAGGCATCTCCATAGAGGTTCCACTTTGATGTTAGTTAGTTTTCTCTCCCCCTGTTCTCCTGCCTCTCCTTACTTTAGGCCTTCTAGGCTGAATAAGTGGCGCAGAACCCGTCACTTCCCATTGAGGTTGACCCGAGGATGCAGTAACAAGGCTTTTTGCAGCTTAAAAGGGGGTCTAATGCCACGTAATGATGCCCTAATGAGGGAGGCAGCCGCCGGCGCCGCCGCCGCCACAGCTTCTGAGCTGTGCAATTGCAATTGAGGACTTGTCATCGTGGTCGTTGGCGTAGCAGTAGAAGTAGCAGTCTTTGTATTGACAACAGGTAGACTTTTGAGTTGTTGGCTTTTCTTTTTGGTAGTCTCTGTTTGGTTTGTGGTTTATTGTGTGATGAGTGTCTGTGTATTGGGACACATTCAAATGCCAATACATCTATGGCATATACATTTCCAGCATATTCAGTTGTTGGTTTGTTGCT
The DNA here is from genome assembly GCA_019095985.1 of Streblospio benedicti. Lineage (NCBI taxonomy): Eukaryota > Metazoa > Annelida > Polychaeta > Spionida > Spionidae > Streblospio > Streblospio benedicti. The sequence continues at coordinate 11,585,033 of CM032662.1, forward strand.
TCTTTTGGTTTGGCTTTATAGTATGATTAGTGCAGATCGGAGGCAATTCAAATGTGCATACATGTATAGTATGGCAAACACATAATCATAAGTTAGAAGTATTGCCTGTATTCTTCTGTAGCCAGTTGTTAATGTTAATAAGTGAAAATTCATAATATATATGCATGATACAGTTTCTATGGAAACAGAAACATATTATATTCTTAATGATGGTCGCAACAATCTCATATTTCCAGCATATATCATCATTATCTTTATATAATAAAGTCAAAATATATCATCATAGCAAGTAATTTACTTTATCCTATTCAAACAAATAAAAAATACTAAGGAAAAAATCCACTTAACACAAGTTAACTGCATCTCATCTTAAAATGAATGTTACTGACCAATAAAGCAGCCTTTATCACAATCAGCCACAATCTCTCAACTTTGTAGTGTGAACAGAATCTGTTCATTAGAAAGCAATCACCAACACTGCAATCAAAGCCCAACAGCCCCCACCCATTAAAAACAGCACCTACCAAATCATTACCACCGAGCATACCACATCATAACACGCATATCTTCACTCTCTTTTTTCTTTCTCCTCAACTCTGTAACTGCCACTGCCCAGCGCTAGTTCAATGTATTTTGAGAGTCACACCATGGCTGCCTAGCGAGCTAGCTAAGCTAGCCAGAGGCTTGTTTTACCTGGGCTCCAGTTCCATGCTAGAGATAGCAGGCGATACGCTCGCAACCTCCCTGCCAAGGGCTTCCAAGGTTCCCGGGTGAAGGGCCAAAGTTTCTCGGGGAGCTAGGTCGTCGACCACCTAAGCTTTCTTCGTGTCCATCGTCTAAGTTTCACTTGCTAGCTGCTGCCAGTGTCTTTAAATTCGTCTGCCAGGAGCTGTCAGCTTGGCAAACAGATGGGGCGGAACTATCAGAATATTTTCTAACTATCTCTCTCTTCCCTCTTTGAGTTCGTTTTCAGTGGAATACGCTTGGCCCCTGCCAGTGGTGCAAACTATTTTCTTGAATATGATTTGCCCATTTTGAAAATGCATTAATTGTCATATAGTTGAAACTTCACTGGATGTATGTCACGCAGCTAATAATATATTTAATTTCCATAAAGCTAGTGATTTTTCAAGTTTGTCATCTTAAAAGTTCATATTTGCTCAAAAATGTAACATATTACACTGGATGATGCAAAATCTTTTGTTTTAGTAAATCTTTCGTACCTCGTATACTCTATTCTGCTCATAAATGGCCGTTTTTACCAGTGTGCCTTTTACCCTTTGTAGGGTTCCTAGTCACAGCTAGATTCTAGTGTATCAGTGCGCAGTGGTGAAGATTCTCTCGTTTTCAGGGAAATCTGTCTCCTGACGAGCAAATAAACCTCGCCCATTTGTCTCTGTGGTCGGTAGACCCAGTAATAGAAAGTGCTGTTAAATGCGCGTGCGTGTTTTGTTGAGTATTACTTGGGGAACTCTTTTACAGTTAGTGTTTGAAAAGTTGTTGTTTATGGGCTTGAGTACGATGTATGTTGGTAACAGTCCTTTTGATAACATTTACAATAGACAGATTGTTGTATTGGTTAACACGTGTTTCACATTTCAGTTATTTTCATGTATGCAGTTGTTTACTGTATGTATGAACACGAATTATAAGGTAAATGCGGTTTTTATCTGCATTATACTTCACTGTATGTTACCCAAACGACCAATCAAGCATAAAAAACAGTATCCCAAGTACTACAACGTTCAATGTAAAAGTAGGTGATGATCAGAGAATGTGACCATGGTTTGATAGAGCTTCTATTAGACCATGATGTGACTCCAACTAAAAGTATCTCCCCTACATTGACTATTCTCCATCTTATCCACGTGGAATCTCAAGCATAACAAGCCATCGCCTACATTATCATAATCCTATAGCTGGTATCTTACTTATCTACTCGAAATCTACACCTTAACAAAACACCATCTATATTATCATAATCTATATTTTATCACATAACAAACATAGCACAAAGCTCTCATCGCCTCGGATAAGAATACTCCGCGACCAACAAAAGTGTGAGGTCTCGCCTCGTAACTCTGTCAGCAACCACCTGATCTATTGGAGGAGCCTGTTTTCAAATATTCTTATGATCAAAAGTACAGTGGCTTGTACATGCTGATGTATAGACAATCTATTGGTATTGTGGTATAGATAGGAACTCTGCTATATGGTGGAATGTGTGGCCTTTTTTGTAAAATATAAATCGTATGTAAAACAGTTAACTTCTTGTTTGTTTGTTTTTAAAATTTCTTATGGCCAGAAGGGCCTCTTGTAAATTCCTGTTATGATCAAATAATGTGCATTCATATGTACAGGTTATACACAATATATTGGTATTTGTGAACAAGAAATGAATGTGCTATACAATGAGGTTCATATAATACAATAACTACAAATGTCCAGATAGTCGTATGACAGCTTTTCAAACATCAGTGATGATGAAGAGTGTACATTGACTTACACGTGCTGATGTGGAGCTAATTTATTGGTATTATGAGATAAGTTGTTGAAATGCTATGATCATTGAGTACGTTTTGCACAAAACAAGTGTCCACATACCCAATGACTACTGTAAAATAGACAGGGTTTATATAAAGTCCAATAAACACGGTACTGAATTATAAAGTCACTGTGTTCTAGTAAGCCTACCATATCATTCATCCTAGTAACTTTCAACTTAACAAGCCAGTATCTTTATTCTAGCCTGCAATAGCTGTTTGTAATTGACGACTCTTCTAGCCATAAAAGTAAGTCAATAAGAGCAAACAAGTCAGACTTAATACACTCCTGTTAGTGGACCCTGTGCGCCATACCTACTCCCAATCATAAATGTTGTCCCTACCAGTGCACTAAATGAGCTATGCACAAAGTCTCAAAACGTGGGGGACGTAAAATGACGTCACATGGTGTCGATAATAGCGGTGACCCGCGGCGACACGTGTCGTAAACCAGCAGCCGACAAAACGCTCGTGACGAGAAGCCACATTCCCCGCGTGCCCCGCGTGCCGGGCCGGGGACACGGGCGGCAGGGGCGAGTGACACCTGGGCGATCAACTAAATGCATTGTAGTCACTGACAGATTCAGGTTTTTGGAAGGGGGTGCGGGCCAGAATCATCTTAGAAGCCGCGTATTTCATCCTGCTGCAATTATGTGAGAAATGATCACATGCTGATCAATAAGTGTGCCAAAGACCTGGTGTAAATTGTAAAGTCGTGAGAGCAAGACTTGGATCATGACTATAAACCACCACATTTACCTTTACATTTACATTTACTACTAAGATTATTGGGGAGACCATTAGTGACTAGGCCTATGATACTGGGGTTCAGGGCTAGTGTCACTCGGTTCTGACCATGGTTAAAGAATAACCACAAAGGATAGAGAGTATGGATTGCAATTGAATTGACACCCTAGTTTGCAAATTTACATTGGAGGGGTGGGTTTCCCATGCATAGTTCTCGTGAAAAATAAGTAATCCTTTGTGAAGTATATAAATGACTTTGAAGTACGCAGTGTCTAATCTAAAGATAGTCTGGAAAAGTATACATACCTATGACTGATGGACAAGTCACTACAAGGGCAGGGGAGCATATCTAGAGTAAACATCTAGCAGTCACGTGTGTGTTCTAGCACGTCAATAAGCAGTTTGTAATACTGGGCGACCTTGGAGGTCTTCAAGACCATCATCAGGTTTAAATTTGAGAACTAGTATCTATGTAGAGATCATGAGCAATTTGGACAGAGATGAGTTAAAATGAAAGAAGAAAGCCCATTCCAGAGTGTCCATTCTATTTCAATCCATACTGCTGTAAATTATTTCTCCAGATTGTCAAATGTTATATGCATAAGCCATTAGGCCAGCTAAAATTTTCTCTGCTCCATATTAATGGAGATTAATGGAGATTAATTAAGATATATGCACATCTTAGATAGATTATACCTCTTTAATAGGGTTAATTTCCCTAACCCCACTTAACTTTTATTTGCCAAACTATTGTGGTTTAACAGTGCATGCACACGTCTTCATTCATCAGAAATCATTGGTCACCCGCCTGTCATCTTGACTGACCACTACTGACCAACACTGATCACGTGACACCTCTGTTGACAGGTACAAGAGCAAAGTTTGACGCCCGACGTTCGCGTATCTCTATCGACTGCTATCATCGAGATATCGCAATCGTGATATCAGATACATCGAGATAAACACCTAGCGACGCTTACGCCCGTGTCGCCAGATATCGGGTGGTGTTGACGACCCTATAAATATGAAGGACAAACATTGTTTGCATGGTCAGTTGTTGGTCAGTGTTTGCACTGTCCATTGGCAAATACTGATAATGCGCGCTGATGTCCACGCTATACAGGATTTATGGTGTGGTCAGTATACAGTGGAGCATCCAATGAAGTCCACCTCTATAAAGAGGCCACTTGTATAGTGAGAGCATATCTCACGGTGCCAAGTCTGAATGAAAATAGTAAGATTAACCTCCATAATAAGACCACCTCTGTACTGAAACATACTGAGGTTAGTCCCCCGTGTGGTTTAATACAGGTTCTCCTGAATGTTCATTGGGCCACTGAACCTGGACCTATATTCACCTGGACACATTGTAACTTGACCAAGGCATATTAGAATTGCTTTCACTGATTTCAATTTCAACGTAAATCTGAAATATGGACGGTTAAAACTGAGCAAAAAAGCCGAGTCATATATGATAGATTATTTGATTTTGGTTTTTTTTTAACCTATGCCATCGCTGACGTCTTCTCGTGGAAAGCTAAAAGCAGAAGTTAGCAGAAACAAGTGAAAACATCTATCATCCTGTGAGAAAATGCAACCGCAAAGATACAACTTTCAAATCACCATGTGACAAGCCTGGTCACATGGAAGATTTACGGTGGTGTTGAAGAATAACTGTGCTAATAAATGCATGAATGGGGGTCATTTTCCTCTGGTTGATAGGCACTTTGTCACAAAAGATGACATTGTCAATGATGTATGCTACATGATTTAGTAACTGTCAATCAAATCTCCCCTCTAAGCCCTTGTTATAATCATGAAACAGCATTGGCGTAACAATATAACAACGTTATTGACATTTACACAGTATCCTTACACTCCTAATTACCCAAAATGCAGTCAATGTGTTCATATCTTTGTGTTGGATTGGTGTAATGTAGATTTGATATAGATGTAGAAACAATCATGACATTTATATTGTGGAGTGTAATACATTTGTAGATAAGTTTTTTTTTTCAAGGCGATTAATAAAATTGTGATTTCTCATAAGTTTAAAATAATGGTTCCCGTTATATAATTTATTTGCATTCATTGCTAGAATTAGTTTAATGATGAAATGTTAATTTTCCGTGAAATACCTGATTAAGACATTAATATTATCAAACTTCTGGAACATTTCATTTCTAGAAATAAACAAACGTCGTGATTAAATTGTTTCAGCTTTAATAAAATGCAAATAAAGCCTTTTCTAATTAATAATTACTGAGAGAAAGTAGTATTTACATGTTATTAACTTTGTAAAAAAAACACGTGTACTCGTGATTGGCTATTACAAAATGCATTGTATAGTAGGCCGACTAATACTAACAAAGCAGTCAACATAAATACTACACCATGCTTCACTATTTAACGACTATTAAAACAACAATTTCAATTCCAATATTTTTCTTTTAATAAAAAAAATCAATTAACATTTAAAGGTGCACCCCTTATTAATTGAAATAGCAATAAACAGAACAGACAATAACTGATAGAAAAACTCCGGTACAATTCCAGTACATAAATTTAACAATCCTTCAAGGACACACCAAACCGAACTACTTTTTTACTCTCTCACTTTTCTCACTCCTGCCCAGTCGTTCTGCTTGATGTAAAGCCACATGACTATGTTTCCAATGAGTTATGGCTGTCTTGAAGATAAATGTGGGACAAGATTACTGCACAGTCCAGTGACGGCCAGGTAGCTTGGAGCTGATATAGCCTTGCCCCGGGCGATAGGCGTCTCCTGGCCTGAGCGATAAAACAGGTAGGTCCCTGGCATGTGATGCAGATGGCACTGCTTAACTAGGATTTTTATGATACTTTTTATTAAAAAAATATAGGTTTTGTGGTTGTTCATAACTACCCTCTTTTCAGATTTAAAACACATATTGTATGTTTATTTATAACTACTCGTGTTTGAAACATTCTATTAATATGACTTGCTTATCGTGGTCGTGTTGACTGGAATAAGGCAGCTTTAATCTAAAAGCAATTTAAGTTACTGTTGCCACTCTCTACAAACCCAACTTTAAACGCCTTAATGTTTTTAAATCTGTCATTTTATGATGCTTATTAATAGACTCAACAGCATACATCTGCATGACATGACATTACTATGGCTAAAATTATGTCAAAATAACTCATGGACAAAGGGACAGAGTGCTCATTTTAAGACCACATGTAGCGACCAAGCTCTCTTGCAAGCAGGAGTCCAAAGCATTTTCATTGAGTTAAGATTGCGTGAATTTTGAGATAAGATACCAGTGTAGGAAGGCGAGCATCTCTCCACAATGCAAGGTGGAGGCACATCAACGCCCCGCCATGTATCAAATCGAATCAAACGCCGTTCGATCATCATGCGCAAAATATTGCACTAGCAGCGAAATTACACGAAATCTCTATCATATGCTGAGTGAGTTATGCCTTTCGCCACTGACCCGGCCTCCATTGATCAAGCTTTATGCATCCAGCATTGCAACAGACTGCTGTCACTGCTACTCCTCTGTACACGTAGTATAAAAACATATGTGCTCCAGAAGAAGAAAAAAAATGATGGGCTCAATTCCGGGCTTTGGCACCTTGAGGCACACCTGCTGAAAAGCCACTTGTTGTAATGCGAGTTTTCGGCTTTACAGCTCCGAAATATGGACCTACTTGGCAAATTCTCTCTTGATAAGTGGGGATCGAATTGGCCATAATTCTGTCCGGGGAAGAGGCGGGGGTCAGGCAAGGAGCAGCCACCGCGTCCTGACTATTTTTTATTATTTATGGACTTGATGATAATGAGGTATGGAGTCTACCTGCTTGATAACTTTGCTACTTTTTCTGAATGGAATGCGTGTTTAGGTTGTTGTTGAACCACTAGTTTGGCTTTTATTCAGTCTGTGATTGGCAATATTGTTTTTGGCATACGTTGATTGTGATTGGATCTTTTAATTGATCACTCATTTTCAAATTCATAATTCCACGGGCTAGTTAGGCGTTAAAACGAAATCACATTTACATAAAAAAATAGGACAGACAAATATCTGTATGAGGACCATTGCAAGTGTATCTACCCAATAATTGGTCTAGTACTAAGTCCTTACACAAAATGCCCAAGCTCCAAACTTCAAGAACAAAAGCCCCAGTATGAACGTCACAGATGCTCATTCCGAACTCTATGATACGAGATGAGCAATCCTAATAGGAAAACATTGTTCTTTAATAAATGTGTCTGTGACACAACAATGCCAGAGATTCGACTTCAATAATTGAGCACATCAGACCCCTGCATAACTCTCACAGTTGACATAATGAACAGGTTTTTGAGTCACACTCGTGTTCGTTTGCTAATAGCTTGTAGTCGGGAGTGTTTCATTACTGCAAGGTGTAAACTTGGCCGGCACAAAGAACCATAAGCAAAGCCTTGTGCCAAACGACTTTGAAATGAAGGTATTAGGTGAACACAGTCCATGAATATTTGTTTAAAAAGAATGTACAAGAAGCAGAGTGAAGACGCAAAACAGATTGCTCCAACATATTGCGCACATATGATGGCAATATATTAGACAAACTTGCTTGAATAAACAGTTTGCTTTTGATAAAACTTGGGATCTTACGGCTAGACATGTGTCTTTGTAGATGGTTACTTAGGCACTTGCGTTTTTTTGTTTTGTTTTTTAAAGTTGAGTACAAATGAGTCATGATATTTGTAGCAAAATTGAATCTAAATTTGTAGTGCTTATTACTAAGCTTCCAGGTAATGATGAATTTAAAATGATGAGCAAAAATATTTAGGTACATTGTATGCATGGATATCGCATGTTAATACGTGTAATCAATCATGATGGGAGTGAACTGGCTTCAAAGATAATAACAGTAAAAAAGTTAAAGCCATAACAATTGGAAATTGAAACCTGTAGCAAAAATTACTCTCATTGTTGAAAAATAATACTCTTTAAGCACCAGAGCTGTTTCAGGTTCAAGGTGATACTGTTTCAATGTAATCAAACATTACCAGAAACACATAAGCTTAACATGTAGCAGACACCAAAGTATGACAAGAGCAAAAAGTTTTGCCTCATTGCCACTTTCCAGATGGAGTTTCCATTCGGAGTCCTTGTGCATACTTTCTAAACTACTTTTCTGAAGAATGTATATTAATGGTTCAACAATATGCGATTACAGACTGCTGTGGAGGAGGTGGTGTAAATTGTGCAGTTTGAAATGGTGGAGAATTTTGTGCAGGAGTTTTTAAGTTGTTGTCTCTTTATTTTTAAGACCCTGTAAATAGTCTACTGATTAAGTGACAATGCAAGAGTAATTTTCGTTAGAATGCAGCAAATGAAATGTTGCATACATTGTGCTAGTTCTTAATATTTTATTTTGGAAAGCATATGTCATCAAATTTTAGTATAGAAACTGTAATGTCCAATGCTCTTAAGCAGCCATTTTGAGATCAGCCAAAGGTGCCCATAATAAAACAGGTGTCCACTTTACGCATGCTATCCTTGATGGTCAGACTGTCGATTTCTTCCTTCTTGTTGCGAGCTCTCCCTATTTCAATTCCACAAAATATTTACAATAACATACTGCAGTATATACTTGTAAGCTATACTTCTCAATATGTATCAAATTACAATATGCAATGCCACCACCATGCCCACGGGAATGCCTCCTTCATAACAGTGCCGCGTCAACCACAACCACTTGCGCCATTCTTCACCCACCACAGCCAAAAGTAACAAATCACTGTCAGTGCGAGGCAATTGACCAGACAAGAACAAGAGGAGAAGGGCCCTTCAGAAGCAACTCAACATCGCTGTCTTCAAAATCATTAAAAATAATGGCCCTCGCCGCCGCCATAGCGCGGCCTCGTTTGGAGGCTGAGTGGCGAGGCGCGGGCGGCAGCGTGCACGCGGGGACACTTGTGTGTGGTGGACATCTCCGTATGATGGACACTTGCCTGAGTTGGACTTGCTTATGGCTGAACACTTTCGTATAATACGACCCCCGTTGCCGACACATTGTGAAACCTGTTTATGGAAGAACACCTTTGTACAATGCGCAGGGTGCCTAATGATGTCAACATCACCGTACATCACGTACCTATGCTGGGACACTTGCGTACATTGACACTTGTCTAATGCTGGAACTTGTTTATGCTTGGGCACCATTCTATAATGCACAGCTATTGTGCCATGATGTATATTCAGGCATGCGCGTATGTGTAGTGGAAATGGATAGAGCATTTCTGGGGTGGCTGCCCCTTGTACGAAAATCTGGAGCCTCCAATCTATTGTTACATGCGATACTTGACCTAGGTATTTGATGAAATCATCTGCTCTATACATGTACATGTACCTTAATATCTGTAAACATGTTGGTCATTTGAGCAGTTGTTCACATATTGGGACAGATGCTACTTTGCGCTGCTTAAACTGTACTATTTACACACATGTGCGCAGTATAGTCTACTGTACATAAACCCATACAGCAAATGACCATATATATTCTTAGAAGTTTGCATCTTTGCTGTTGCATTTTACTTTGAAAATTTCCCACCCTTGAAAGCATATTGTGTTGGAAACTGCGTTTGTGCACAGAGGCCGAGGTGTCCTCTATTGCCATGCTGCTCGTACCTGGCTGTTATATAGGTGGCTACATCCTGTCTTTTTAACACTCAGGTCTTAACATGAGTACATGAGTACTCCTTTGTATGTTTGGAAGTTAAGATGAATAGAGAAGTGTATGTTCACCGAGCATGAAGTTGAAAGGTGTATTAGGCTAGTGGAGAAATATTTGTTCGCTGATAGTAAAGTTTCAAGCTTTGAAACTTCAAATGCTTTGTTTAAAACATAAAAACGTCCATATGATAAAGATAATAGACCAACTTAACTACGATATAGCATGTAAGAATAGTACACATAATTAAACACCTTCAGCTGGGTGATTTCTGCATTCAAACAATCATATAGGGCCAGCTCAGGAACCAAAACTGAACAAGCATAATTACGGTCTTGGTTTATATATAGCCTTCACAAAACCCAGTTACAAACACCCCATCTAGTTCCTTTAACTCAGCCATACTCCAAGAAACGTTCACAACCAACCAACCAGAATATAATGTGCACGAAAGATTTATGTATATTAAATCCCATGGCAAAGGTCTTAGCCCTGCAAAAACCTATAACATAAAACAATGTACATCCCATAAAAAAACAAATAATTATTTCACACTCAAACTAATTTCTACAACCATCCAACCACCCAGCATATGATATATACACGAAAACGTATGTCTGTTTAGCAAAACCCATGTTAACTGCGGCCGTGCTCTATAAATAGGCGTGCAGCATGATAACTGTTGTAAATTTCCATCTGTAGCTCCACCTGATGTAAGACACACGTGTAAACGCCATCATACATCACCGCACTTAAAACAACTTCCCCGGACAAATTCTCTATCTAATGCGAGCCGAGCGCCTCTCAGGAGCTAGCCATCCATCTAGCTAGCTTCTCTCCTCTACCCACAAGCTAGCTAGCTGTATGCGGGCCTTGAAATAAAGTGCTGAACAGCTAGTGTAATATGACAACCAACTCTATACAGAGACCACCTGTTTAAAGTAAGATCATTCTTGCCAGCTTCAAACTTAATAAGGCAGAGTTAACCTACATAGACGAACACATTTCTGATGATACACTTTGAGGTCAGATTCCAGTGGATCTTTATAGGGAGGTTCTACTGAAATAATAATGAAAATACAGGTGTGGTTCATCATCTGAGCTACTCCATCGCCAACCTGCGATGAATCACATAGAGTGGTGCAAGACTTCCCCTTTTATCCTCCCAATTTGTTATTTTCTGCAGCCATGCAACCAAAACCAGTTTGTGAAACCTCAGCAAGACGCATCTGACTCGCTGACGACAATGAACTGAGCTAAAACTAGCCAGCTAGGCATCATCTTTTGAGTAAACACATGAAAAGTTAACAGCAAACTGAGAATGCCAGTTTGGGTAGCTATTAAGCTGCCTACTATACACTGGATTGCAGTTTATTCACGTATAACCAGACCCTCTTGAATTCTAAGCACTATTTCAATGGCTTCGAGCACCTATCAAATTGCACCATTAGAAGTTAAAGTCTTAAGCAATTTAAAGAGACAGTTTAGAAGTTCAATTGTGCCTGGATATACCTTTGTAATAATAAGACCATTCACTGCAGTTCGAATCTCTCTCTACCCCTTTCACTAACTACCATTTTTCCCTCATTCCTGTAACTTCCAAAACCAAGTCTAACTCTTAAGCATAATATCACCTGACATATGTACACCAAATTCTATATGAAAAACACCACCGTTGCCACTTGCTATTACACTTAACAGGTGGTTCAAGTGCTAATAAGAATTTTCATCACAAAGAAAGTCTCTCTCCATTCCCTCTAATTCCAAAGTCTGCAGAGCGTCGATGATATATCGTTACTGGTATTAACGTAGAGGTTCTTACACCAAAACGTTAACTCCAATAATATCAACTGTAAAAAGAGACTACTTCTGTAATAAGGCCATGTTCACTGTCCCAAGCCTAAACATTGCCGCTACAAGTTCTTAGTCTCTCCCATTTCCGCTACAGATCATCATTACCCGTTGACGTTCTGACACCACAACACTATGAAGGACACCTCTATAAAGAGACCACAGGACAATATTCGCAATTCCAAGCTAATAAAAATCCCTTTTCATTCTCTTTTCTACTTCCAAAGCCTACAGAACAAGATTACCAGTACAGTTGAGACACCATCAGACTACCTCCAATCAAGACCACTTCTATGATACGACCCCTCAAAGACCAAAATATCACACGAAGTTATAAGTGCTAATAAACATATATTCATTCCCTCTACCACTTACAAAGTCTACAGAGCATCATTGCCTGTTAACATTTAGTTGATGGTCTCTATAACGAGGCCACCTTCATACTGTGACCATTTCTCCGTTTCAAGTTTCTCAGTTTCAAGCTAATACAAATCCTTTTCGCCATTCCCTCTACCTCTCCCAAAGCCTACAGTGGAGTATCTGGCACCGCACCACTAATAAGGCCACCTCTATAAACAGACCACAGGACCATTTCCACAGGTCCATGCTAATACGAATTCCTCCTCATTCCCACTACCACTTCCGAACCCTCCACACCATCAGTAACTGCTAACATAGAGTTTCTGGCACCACGACACATATAAGACCACCTCTATAAACAGACCACAATATATTTTTCACAATCCCAAACTAATACAAATCCCTCTTCATTCCAGCTACCACTTCCAAAGACAGCAGAGCATCATTAACTGTTAACATGGAGTTCCCGTCACCACAGCACAAACAAGACCACCTCTACAAAGAGATTACAAGACAATTCTCCCAATCCCAAGCTAATACAAATCCCTCATCATTCCCACTATCACTTCCAAACCCTCCACAACATCATTACCTGTTAACATAGAGTTTCTGGCACCACCGCCGCCACCACCACCACACTCCCAACCAAAGCCAACAGGTGGCGTGGTGAGATATCTTTGCGGCAGCGATATCGCACGACACCCTATCTACCTGGCCGCCGCCTCGCTCTCCAAGGCTCCCTGGAATGCCGGATTTATTTTGCCGCTATCGGCTCTTCCCCGCGTCTGACGTTCATTAGCCGCGTGTTGCGTCGTTACGTCGTTACGTCACGGGGCCAACGCCTAAAACTTTTGACTAGTGGTGAAATTTGATAGGCGCCCAATGACTTTGAAATAGCGTTCGTACGATTAGGGGGGATTGGGAGAGGGTGTCTAGATCTGTCTATGAATGAAGAGCCTTGGACTTTGTTTATGATGATTTTAGTAACACTTAGAGTGCACTTTTAACATGATCTATTTGATTTGTACATTTTGCACTCCTAGGTTTTAATCATTTGATGAACGTAAAGACATGTGAGCTGTAGAACCTCTCTATTAAGGCCAACTGCAGAATTAACACCAAGTGGTATCAATATAGAGGTGGTTAATATGTGTAGATTTACAATAGGCTCCTTGTGAATAGTCAACACTGCAAGAAATGATCTCATTATAAATGTGGCCTCTTTGTATAAACGCTGCTTTATTATGAAGTTCTACTGTATGAATTGTTATTTCAGGACAGGTGTAGTGATTGCAAGAGATGCTACGTCTAAGAAGAAAGAATCAGACAGCAAAAAGAAAGGTAGAGAGAGGGAGTTGGACTTTAAAACACAGCACGTGCTTCATGTTTATTGTATTGAGGTGGAGTTTGATTTCGGGGACAGGTGTTGCCAGGTAGATTAGTGTCACTCCTGAGGGAGATGAGTGAAAATGGCGAAGTGTGCTTCTATTGATAAAAAAGAAGCAGTTGAACAGATTTTAGATGCTACTTAGTTAAAGAAGAAAAATATAATGAGGTGATGCCAATGGCAAATGGAGTACAATGGAGCTTCTCTCTAAAGACCAACTGAGTCATCGCCTTCAAATGGCCGTAATACAGAGGTTGTTTCTCTGCAAGTATGCTGTGGAGGGTTTCAAACGTGATAATGGTCTTATTGCAAAGGTTGCTTCTCTACAGAGATGGTCTTAATAGGAGGTTATGCTCTAATAGGACTATTTACGCATGTACCACTTTGTGTCTCACAAGAAGTGATATTTAAAGAATCTACATTACAACTTATAATTTTGATCACCTCCCTCTATAAATAGACCGCCTGTATAAAATAACACATTTCTCCTTTAAAAAAAAACCCAATCCCTTGCAAAACTCCATACTAAGACCACATATCTATGGAGACCACTCGAGTATAGTCCCACGGGTAGTCTTTATGTAGAAGTTATACTGTATTGACAATACTAATCACACAGACTTTGCAATCTTTCTGCCCATGCGTAATAACGCAAAGCCGCTCCTGCAATGTTCAATCTTCAATCCAAAAATATTCAATCCTCACATGTTCAATCTTCAATCAAAAGCAACAATCATTAGCAGTAATCCAACCACATAAATCATATGTCACCCATCCAGCGGAGGCAGACTCCAAATTCTGCACTGACATCAGACTTCAATCTCTGTACAGCAGAACCTTCAATGAAGACCACCTTTACACTGAGACCACCTCTATAATAAGACCACTTATCTTTGTCGCAAAGCTCCAAAAGGAGACCATCTCGAACCTCCAAAATAAGACCACCTGTCTAAATTAAGACCACTTAAGGCCAGCCACTACAGATGGTCTTAACAGAGAGGGCCTGCTGAAGCACTAACATCAGTTTCTATATGCTGCAAATGATCTAACAACCGCTGTGCCTATTCCTGACATTGAAAGTAACGCAAGCTGACTAAAATCTGTGGTCTCACGGCGAACCACCGCCGTGAAGTTACGTGGAGAGACGCCCGGATTCCGCCGAGCCACGTCTCTCTGGCTCCCCAGCCGTGGAGAGATGGATAGGTGGCTGTATGGGATAAATAAGCAAGCAGACACTGGTGTTTTCGTGTGTGTGTGCTGGCTGGCATGCGCGGTTTGGGTATTATTCGTAAAAAAGAGCGATGCATCACCAAACTTCAGCGGGTTTTATTTATTTATTTTTGTTTTTTTCGGTTGGGGGGGGGGGGTGTTAAAATTGCTTATACTTACTGTACATCTTCGAACGACAATAGGCACATAGACATAAGCAAATGAAAACAGAAGCTCTTATGTATTATACATGCGTGAGAACAGACATTTGTTTCTTCAATAAATGAGTAAAATCGATACAGAATGCCTAAATTGTATTATTTACTAGTTATTGGTTGGCACTAAGCTATAGCTTAATACATCCAAAACATATAATGCAACCATTATGTTACTTTAGCTAGACTCATACAATATCGAATTCATGCTGCGCCATACACTGTGGGAAATTGAACTTCAAAAGTCTTCAACAAAAAGCTGAATCAGTTATAACAGGTGTGACAATGATGCAGAAAGCCTGATGTGCATGTAAACCTCTGATAGTACATGATATATCACAGATAAGGTACAAAAGGCACATCAATCAGGTAAAAGCTAGCAGTTATTGTAAGGCGGCATGGATGAGCCTCTGCATAAACACCAAAACCAAATTATAGTCAGGAATAATTTCCGTGAAAATGTATTTCAAAATACTTAATGAAATGTACTTCAAAATATTCAAACAAAGGGCACACCCACCAGGTGTAAGCTAGTACTTGTGGCATCACCCCGTGTATGTTCCCTAAGAAGAGCTCACCTACTCTCATCACCAATTTATAGTCAGCGATAACTTGTAAACACTGCGCAACTGAATACTCAAAAACACACACGCACACCAGTCAAAAATACTTAAAAATACTTAATAATAAGCCGCATCCATAAGATAGAAGACTAAATGTTTCAGCAAAAATGTGAAACAAGTGCAATAGGTGTGACAATGATGCGATAGCCTGGTGTGCAGGTAAATCTCTGATAGTACAGGATATGTGAGAGATTAGGAACAAAAGGCACATGCACCAGCACTCGTTGCCTGACCTCATGTAGTTTCTCTAAGAAGAGATTGCCTCTTCTCAGCAACAATTTATAGTCGGCGATAGCTTGTAAAACACTGCGCAACTGAATACTCTAAAACACATACTACAGACACAAAATACTTAAAAAATACTTAATAAAAAGGTACGTTCACCAGCTAAAATACTACACTTATTACCGCATTCCTTGTAGGGTCCACGAGAGGAGTCTTCCTGCTCCTCTAGCCTCGGCTGCTACAGCAGCAAGAAGAAGCCAGTCGATCGATCAAGTATGACAGATGCCAGCATCAACCTACGGCCTGGGAGCAGGCTAAGTTAGGAACTTGCAATTAGTTTCGCACACACTTCAGCACATCAAAGGAACGTTCAGTGTTCACTGAGAATGAAGGAAAAAATTATGAAGACGGGGGTGGGTGTTGTAAGTATAAGTAACTGGCAGAGTTTGCGCCTGTTGGTTTTACGTGTCTGTTGAGCTGCTCGTAAGTGGCCGAAGACTTGTGTATGCTCATCTTTAAGTAATTTACGGTGAGTTAAAAGTGATCGGTCCAGTTTAGCGTTGTTCAGAGGCGAGCAACGAAGCGGTGAAATGGGTGGGTAGGTGTTTTTAAACGCCAGAATGGTAGGGGACGTGTGTATGTGGTTGGAGTCAATGCGTTTTTAATCATTGTAGGTGGTTTGGTGTTCGATGCTCTTCATGGTTTGGTGTATGCGGTATCTAAGTGGATTAATTGTAGTTGTGCTAGAGTTGAAAGTTCAACATAACACATTGCAGTATGTGTAGCTTAACAGCAATATTTTATACTTGTGTGGGCTCGGATATGACGTATCATTACAGCCATGTGATACTTTAGAAGGTTTTCCCTTGACTAATTATATAGGTGTCCACGTGTGAATTACAACATTACTCCTTAAAATATGATACTTAGGCTGAAAAGAAGGACTTGTGATATCATCATTTTATTTTAATTATTTTGAAAGTCAAAAGACCAATAACATAATAGTTTCCGAGTCTTTGGGGTAACAAAACTACTCTAAAGTTTGCTATTTGAGACGAACATGCCCGTGCACTTAATACGGGGAGGGTTTCAAATATCAACTGCACATTCTTTGATTCTATTCTCTGCTTACTTAGGAAAATTGTAATCATTTTAACAATACAATAAAACTTGGTGTTTTGTCATAATGTTTTTACAATTCTCTGCGGACGTTACACATTTCATTTAGCAAATGAACAAGTTTTTAAGCTTCTCTGTAAAATACTAGTCCGTTATTAATTCATGTAAATGGTGTAATAAAATGTTTATCAGATGTTTATTTTCTTACTTTAGCCTACATTGCAATTGTACACTCTAGCCGAATGGGGATGTAATACAATGCTCGTATACATGTCCTACATTTTGGATATATAACTTACGTCTAGTGCTTTATAGTGTTTTAACACAAACAATTGTAATGGACTTCACGTATTACGGATATACGTGCAGGCAAGTGATATTGTTTTTATTTGTTTTTTTCTTTTTTCTTCTTTATTTTTTAAGAGAAGTGGAAAGTCTCCACATAAGACAGGTGCCCAATAAAGGAAGCCCACTTTATATATGATACACAGGCACATATGAAATGGACAAAGCCAAGTGTCCATGTTAGGCAGGTGTCCTAAAAGTGAGTCGTCCACATTGAGAGATTTCACTGTATTGACCTAGAACATTGTTAACAAACATGCGCCAATACTGTGCCGTACATGTCACCGCTACATATCAATTAGCGTATTAAACGGATTAGGTCAGCGCGATTTCACGCATTATTGCAGAGCCATATTGAAATGCGGGGATTACGTTCAAGGTGTAGCAGTACTCGGCAAATGAAAGAGAGCGCCAGTACAGCACAATTACTACAAAGCTACCTAAATGTCTCAGGACGACATTTTTTTTCCATTGACGGCCTAACCCCTCAGAAGAAGACACGATACGCCGATCATTTGTGTGTGAGTGACATTTTGTGAAATGTCGTGTGACATTTGGAAAGTGGGTCAGCTTACAACTTGTAGTATACTGATGACATCACAACACACGCAACAACAGGCTGTCACCTGAGGTTTACAGGCAGACATGCGAAGTATGCCAATTGTTTGTGATAAATGGGATAGAAGTGTACACTTGAAGTTGTCAAGACACCTTTGCAAATACCTTCATCAAATTTGTGAGTGTAGTGAGGAATTTTAAGTACTGATTGAGTAAAATGTATTTGAGATAGATTTGGAACGTGTTGTATTCGTGTAATGTGTGAAGACATTATTTGCGATTTCAGAGTACTGTCAGTGTGATTGTCATGGCATGGATCATCTGACTGGTACCTCTTGTTTATTGAGGGATCACCTTGACAATATGACCATATTTGTTGGCCCATCAATATATACAAAATCTCATGCATTTTGCACTTTCAAATCATATAACCCACCTTTTAACCGCTTTTAGGGGTCTGCCATTTATCACGGCATGTAGGGGTATGGAAAAAATAAAAAAATAAAACTTGTATGGAGTGGTGCTGAGAAATGTAAGTTTATTTTTACGAGGTGGGTTGGAAATCTATTGCTGTCATTTTCAAACAAATTTAGCCAAGTGGCCTGAAAATTACACCATAATGGTTTCATTCTTCATACCACGTATGCCAGCATATACAGTAGCCTATCATATGCACCTTAACCATCTCCAAAGCCCCCCACCTTTTCTGTTGCTCTAAAAAAATCCCACCAACCAGTCCCCTTGAACGTCACGTCAAATCACCTGCCAAGCGACACTACGCCCATTAACGCAATTTCCAGCCATTTGCAATATAAGCACGGCTAAGTAGCCGCCTTGACGCGAGGGCCCCTAATAACCTCCATGCCTGCTTCTAATAGCCCTTGCCCTAACATAGAGCGGCGGCCGGAGAGGGGTCTTACGGGAGATTAGGCGTGCGGAGGCTGTGTCAGTTACGGCAGACAGGTAGCTTACTGTGGGGATCGCTGTTTGAAGGCATCAAGAATCTCTCCCTGTAGTCAGTGTGTCTTTTTTGTTGCTGCTGCTGCTGCTGCTGTTGTGTAGGGGGTGGGTGATTAGACATGCTGGTGCTGTGATGTGGTGGGGTGGGGTTAATTTTAGAAGGGGTTGGCTGTTGCATTGAGTTGTTCTTGTTGACTTTTTTTAATATTTCAATTACGTAGATTTGTTTGACAATTGGCAAAGTTGATTTTAGTGTTGTTGTTTTTTTGTATATTATTACACTATTTTAAGAGGATCGTTGAAACAGAAGTACAACATAGATACAGTGATGCAAAATGCCCCTAGCTGTAAGCCCTGTGCGTACAGTGCATTATGATTTCAGTCTAAATAGGACTATTTCATTGAAGAAAAAACAACAACAACTTAAATATAAAGCCAGGTACACCGATAAACCATATCCCTATCGCATACCCACCTACAATGATTATGAACCCTGACAAAATCAGTGCACTAAGCCTGTGTGCATGTATTGCCAGCACAGGCAGAAAGTCGGGGCAGCCATATCAGCGAAGCCTTCCAATAATAACAGACGTCAGAGGATTACGTCTACGGCAATAACGACGCACGCGCTCCTAGTCACGTAAAGTGGCCAGCAGAGGGGGCGAGGTTGGTTTACAGAAGAACCTCCAATTAAAACTCCGCCCTATACAGATGTCACTGTTATAATGGGTCCACCTGTCATGATCCCAAACTTCATAAAGTACAGTGGCCCTTTGCAGTAGCGGTCTAGACTGACCGTAGAACTTTGAATAAAAACAACATGCATGAAGATGTCACTTCTATAATGAGATAGTTGTTTATGTCGCAATTGATCGCAAAGTGACTGGATGTAACATACATACGACAGCATCTTCCACTTGGGACCACTTGAGGTCAAAGCCTGTTATGACTGATGCCTGCAATGTGTTTGCTATAAGCGTATAGATGTTACTATATACGAAAGCTACTTAGGTTTTTTTCAGAGACTTTAAATGTTTCCCTTAATGTGTACTTACGTTTTTCGCTCTCTACAGGCATTTTTGTTAACAAAAAAACTCCATTTTTCTCTCTCACAGGCAAAGAACTGCGCTGAATTAAAGATGTACAGTTGTGGTGATACTACAGTGACGAGTATGTTCATTTACCTATATATTGCATAATTATCGTGCATATATTGAGTTTGATATAGCTAACCATGATGGAAATCATAGTTTTAGTACTTCATAACTCACATTTTCGCAAAGTGTTCATAGTCTATACACATAATGTCCATATTGCTATTTTTTATTCTTGGGTACACGTTTCTGTACAAGTACAAAAACTCAATTTTTCCACACTAAGAAACATACTAACTCGACATTCTTGACACTAAGAAACACACTAGCATATCCTGTACACATATAGATTCAGTGTTGCTATTTTTTTATTTTTGGGTACACGTTTGTGTACACGTAACAAAGCTCAATTTTCCACACTAAGAAACGTACTAACTCGACAATTTCAACACTTAGAAACGCACTAGCATATAGCCTATACACATAATTTCATTGATGCATTTTTTTTTAAATTCTTGTGTACACGTTTGAGTACGGGTAGCAAAACTCCAATTTTCACACCAAGGAAACTGTTTGAACATCCCCGTAAACTACAATAAGCTTGCTTAAATTTCACGATCTTCACAACATTCCCCCTCCGCAACACCTGCAACGGACACCTGCAGTTCCGAAACGCACCGCCATCTTGGATCATTTTTCCCCATTACATTACAACTTCAAATCAGAAAAAAAACTTTGCACAGAGGCCTCATTTGTTCAAAAGGTCAGTGTTTTTGTTTGCTATAAACCCTCATAAGGAGCAGACCATTGTGAACCTTAATTTAATGACCACATCCATAGTCAGACCACACGAGGAAGGATAGATACTCTATAGAGAGATTCTACTGTAGTCTTTTTGTTGTGCTGCGTTTTGCTTTGTCACCTGAGGCTGCCAATAACACAAAAAAAAAACTCAACAGCAACGACTCAAACGTTTTCACGTCAGCAAAGCATCAACAAGAACAAAAAAGCACAACAAAAAAGCCAAGCGACAATTTACATAGTCAAACGCCAGTCTATTGAGGATATCGGCGTGACGCTAATCTCAGGAATTTGCATAGAAAAGCTGACTAATAGGCACCAATCACGACTCGGCGCGTTATCATTTCAATTTCACCCCAAATTGAGTGTTGTACGGCGCCCTGTCGATACACGTCCGCGTTTCGCCATTGTCTTTCCTAATTCTCGCCCGCTCTCGCGCTAACTCTCGTGCGACGCGATCGGGGGCGAGATTTGAATGGCGGCGGTGAGCGATAATACGATCTGTCGCCGGCGCGGGCCCCGCTTTGGCATCGATTCATTGAAATTGCTTCTTATTGTATTTGCATTTTCCATTTTGCCCGCCAACAAGATAACTGTCATATGCGTTACAAAACAACAGGCGAGGGGCTTTCCGCACGTCAACCCGATCAATCGGCGACTGTTGTGCTTTGTGAGCCGAGGACTTGTGCCGCTGCCTCGTTTTGATTGCAAATTGACAGGAAATTACGGTTCACACTCGCCAAATTGTATTGCACTGGGGAAAGATTGACATGTAATGCGCCGCACTAGTGCGGGGGATGGAGGGTTGCACTTGCACGGGGCAGGTTTTTTGAAGGTATGAGTATGTTTTGTGACAGTATAAGCTATTTAAGTCATTTTGGAATGTGAAACTTTGCTAGGGTCAATGTTAGACATTAAATAGTTTAGTTATATAGACGTAATGATACTGGAATGAGTCTTTCTGTGAACGTGTTTACATGTACGATGTTTGAAGCCGCTTGCTTGAAATACATATGTCTGTTGCCTGTGCCAGTATTTTACCAATAACAATTGGATGTAAATATATACAGGGATATATTTATGTTTCATGTTCCTTTTTAACAAATTATGGTTAAACGTAGACGTTAATAAAGGATATCGTTTAGATTAAGTAGATTAAGATGGATGTACCGATGATTAGACACTCCTATCATTATATGATTCGATATTGAATCATAGGAGACCTAACCACTTGTGCTGAAATATGGACATGTTCGAAAATGATGCTCACTTTTCAAACTAGCATCTCCATCTGCATGTAATATCTTCAAATACAGGGAACCATTTCACTCGCGCATGCGCACTCCTTAAATGACACATCTCAAGTACTCCTTGTGAGATGAGATTTTTTTTCATGACAATTTAATACATTAAAACTGCTAATATAGCATACTGGTTCTATAGCATACATACGTTGACATTGCTTCTAAAAATGAAGCTGAGAGGAAGAGAGAGAGAGAGAGAGAGAGTCATTACAAAAAAGGACTTGTTTATTAAAAAAAAAGACAATTGAAACCTGACCCTTGTGGTATGTATGCATTTAAGAGTGAGTAGATGTAAATTGCTCATGATTGTTTGTCCATTATCAGAGCTTTATGCATTTAATATTGAAAGACAATGCTTTGTGGCTTTGAGGCAGAAATGGGTGGCCTGGAATCCTCAATGGTGTGATTGTTGTTATCATATCCATTTCCCAGCATTTGGAAAAGCCCTATAAATATGGTAAGCTGCGGTTTGGCTTAAATCGAGCATATTTTAGACACTGATGCACTGTTAAACTAACCACTTAATGATACAACAAGCACATGAAATGACTGTCCTCAAAATAGCAATATATAGTCATGAGATGTTCGTGGATTGAAAAGAGATTAAAATCTCCAGCCGAAGGTGCTATCAACATTGATAATTCTTGTGATAAATCAACATCACATGAAGTAGTCTCAAGTTTCCAGCCTCGTCAAATTACAAATAAAACGCTTTGCTCACCAGCCAGACCACCACCTATGCACGCTGCATAAATACTGTGACTGCAATGGACAACAACAAACTAACTGCAGGGATTATTCTTCATTGTCCAAAGCAATGTCTCCCCATTACTTAAGTACCGTGTGCCATTGCCAGGGAGGATTTTAATGGCGCAGTAAACCCTAAGTATTCACTTGATGTGCGTACAAGGAGGCTACCGACGTGTGTTACATGCGGCCAGGGAGTGTTTGCTATTTTTTCTGCCACACACTGTATTTTTTCTGCCCTTCCCTGTAGTAGCAGTGCAGTGTGTCAGCTACAATATTGCTACTGTGGCGGTGACAGCAGCTTCACAGGTGGACACTCGCTTCAGCAAATTCATGAGATTTTTTAGCGATGCCCATTTGGTGCACTCTATAATGAGCTGTTAACCATCTTGCCTTTTTTTCATTTTTATTGGTGTTTGTATGTTTTGAATAGTGGCTATTTTACCAACACTGCCAGTTGTGCATTCTATATAGTTCAGCTGTTAATAAACAGCGATACGATAATGACACCACTGGTCATTTGCCGCCCCCCTTCCCCTTTTTTTAATTATTTTCTTCCCAGGCGGATGGTAGGTTGGTCAAGGTGTACACTGTATAGCTTTTTATAGACAATTTAGGATTTCAGGGCAGGGGTAATAAATGCTTACCAGGTAAAAGGGCTGGCTAGATCTGCCTGGGAGTTGGGAAAAGACGACTTGTCAACATGACAACCTGGCACACTTTATCACCCAAAACAGTATGAGTGCAGAATGCCATTTGTTATTTTATAGCGACCTAACGAGTGTACGAGACCTAGATGCACGTATCAGCTGAACTGTGTGCCCTGTCATGCTACAACATGTGAAGGGGAGAGCCACAGTAGTAGCAGGCTGTCCAAAGCGTCCTTGGGGGAGGACGTGTGTGTGGCTTGGGGGTGGGGGTGGTGTTGGACCAGTTATACTGTTACTGTCTGGTCAAGCTTAAATTGCCTTTTCAATAATGACACAATGAACATGTATTTTGTACATCATTCGAACATGTAACATTGATTGACACTCTTGGAAATTATACCAACACATCAAGCTTCAAATGCCACCTGTTTCTGTGATGGTATGGCATCGATTGGCTTGTTTATTATGTATGATGCCACAAGCATCACAACATATTTATACATCTTACGATTCACAAGACACCTTTATGCACGGTTAAGTCATCGTGGCAATGATGAGCTCATTTGACAAGCACATGAGTCTGGTGAGTCATGTCATAATCACAAACTAGACAGGTTCACCAAACTTTGTCTAAAAACCGCTATTACACCTCAAGTTACACCTTTCTCCGTTTTGTTTAATTCCATGGATTAAATATGGTGAATTGAAACCAATTATCAATCAAGTTTATGTAAGGCCAAAAAATCGTATAGTGTTTAGAGGTAGGCATGCTTTTTGCATTCAGCTTCTATATGGCATGGATTTATTCTGGTAAAAGGGTTTAACCACTAGACGTGTAATTTCTCAAATCAATAATCATATCTTCATTTCTATATTTATTTGTGAATATGAACACCATGTTCTTGTAGTCACCGTACTTACTGCTTCAAACCATGTATATTTGTACATACATGACAGTTATCAAACGCATCACAGTCATCATGTGTTTCAAATATTAGCAAACATTTACATTATGTAACACAAAATTTTATATAACATTATATATGAACACCGTTTATAATACTTTACAAATCCTATTCTGGTCATATTCACGTTAGTGAAAACCAAGAATACTGATATATTATTGAATTGGGTAAATGTTAATGTTGATGTCCTATAGATGTAGGTGTAGACAGACGCACTATAGATCCCATTTCATATATGAATAGTAATGGTCCCATAGTAGAATGATTTTCTCCTCTAGGGGGCTACATACCTGCTCGTCTCGATCAACTAGACACTGTGATGGCAAAACAGGAGGCTAACCCAATGTGTGTCTAAAAATATCCACAATGCATCTTAAAACCATGTGTTTTATGTGTTTGTCTACAAAATACCCCCAATTCATAGATATGGGAACTTGTCTATACATGTATACTAAAAATACCTCCCAGGAGAGATGCACATTCAGCATCACCACACAATAAGCATGGCCAAGATGGTGCACCCCGAACGAGCAGAACAAGGGCTATATATAAGTGCAGTGACAGGACACACATGGGACCTGCAGTAAATGCACAATCATCAGGGGGCATGCCACCCGCAGGCTACAGTGGGGTCTGTCTCATGTGGACACATACGGTGGGTTGTCCTCTAAGACGGGGTTTCTTTGTATAGAGGGTGCTAGTATCTTTTTCTAGAGTGGTCCAGGATGTTGTACAGATGGTTTGAGCATCTTTGTACTGTTGGTTTACCGTGTTTTTGTTATATCTTGAAGTATACTGCAAGTCGGTCTTGTGTATATTGTGCAAGGGATATAAAAATATTTTTAGTACATTTTCAATGCATGTTATTGATGTTCTCCATGTTAACACATTTCACCTTGTATTTCGCTGAATTATATCATCACATGGCTGGTGGATTCTCACACAAAAAGTGCCACATAAATCCACCATTTTGTGAATTACTGCAGGAGAAGTCACTTCAGGATATAATAGCTAAATCATTACCAACTCCTTCATAATGTGAGGCCATATGTGTACGATAGTCCTTGAGGCTACATTTTGAGTGTTTACTGGTATATACAGCTATTTTACCCTTGTGTTTTATGTTTACTGGGTAAATGTATCTATACATGCCATACTATAGCAGAACATTACATCATTTTGGTTTATTATGCAATAGGCGTACATTAACAACTATTGCTATCCTTGAGATTGTGAACTCATGTTTGTCTTAGCATACACATGTAGTCTGATAGTGAACAGTAATTTATACAACCCCGTCAACCAAGATGACTTCCCAGGCTAGTAAACCCAACCCTCATTACATATAGTAAAAATGGCTACCCAGCTAGTTAAAATGACTACCTCACTAGTAAATATTACTAGTCTGCTTAATTAGCAATGTGACTCTCATCTGCGCTGTCACGCAGTCTTATTCTAGCAGCAATCTTTTTGGGAAGCAAGGTCAACAAACTTAACAAGGCTGTTCCGTACGCCTTCCCAATAGTTTCAGTGTATAAGTGGTGGATAGATATCATAGTAAACATCAAAGTGAACGCAATATTGACACAATTAAGGACCATGGTTCCACATTTGGAAGAGAGAGTCAACAAGAAGAGATTCAAGTTCCACTGGTGTCATCCCTAGGACTTACATGCATATGCAATGCAACATATTATCTACATTTAAGCTAAACGTATTTTCAGCATGATCCCAACAACCCACCCAACCCTATGCTGTGGCCATAGTAGGAGTGGTTAAATCTGGTGCAAGGTGGACGTCGCAGTGGCGGCGGCGGCGGCGGCAGCGGACACGCTAAATCACACAGATTGACGGACGGAAGGAGCGGCCAGGACGGGGCGAGAGCGAGGCTCGGGCTGAGAATAGCTGGTCAGAGGGCTGCTGCAGGTATGCTTTGGTTGTGGGTGCATAAAAATATGCATGTTTGCTATGATATACAATATGATGTATTTTTCCAAGCTGTATACTTGTGTATTCAAGTCCATTCATCTCTATCAGATATCTCTCCCTCTCTCTCTCTATATATATATAGAATATAAACATGTAAATGATATACACATTTACAACTATATACACTTAAATACACACACATTGCTAAGAAGACCACCTTATGTTCAGGTAATTTGCATGTATAGTAGAGATGTGGTCACATGGGTTAAGCTTGAGCTAGGAGTGGGACAGTGTCCCAACAGTCTCTCTGTTGGTATTGTAGAGGTGGTGGCTTCATGCAGTTCCTTTCCTGACGTTTACTTATTCGATTACGATAATGGGTGTGTTCATGAGTGCATACAATGAAACAGAACTTTAATAAGACTATGAATACAGATAATAATAACCTTGCAAAGAAGTCCAGCTGAGCTGGTCATATTGGCTTTCAAATAAGCTCATGGTACGCATCAAATAAGACCAGCGCACACATTCATATTACATTTGGGCGGATTTCTAGTAGTATTTCAAAACTACACGTCTGTTATAAGCATCAAAAAACAAACATTATTAATGCTGCAACACCTCGCAATGCAAGTCAGTAATAGGCCAGAAATTATACTGTAATCTTGTAGTTTAATAGAATCAGGACCCGACTCCCCCAGACCTCCAGGCTTGTTGTGTCTCCAGTTCTTTATGGTTCTGCTGTAACAGGTCGTTAAGCTGCATAATTCCATGAAGATGTTGCATATATGCATGCCCGTTAATAGACCAATACATTGAGTAAAGTAAGACACCACAAAAAGGGACACAGGCGGGGCTATAACATAGTGTAGGGTATGGGGAGGTATCCGCCATTAATAATGTGGAACCAGCTGGAGAATTAAAGTGTGTCTCTACTTACGAGGTGTCCCTATTAGGGAGGTGAATCCATGGGGAGGTTTTGCTGTATGATAAAAGTACATGTATATGTCTTGCACATTTTGAAACTGCTCTTTGCAGATTTTGTAATTGTTAGTAAGCCACATAATATAGTTAGCCTATTCACAGTGTGTTTTACGCCGTATGAAGTTGCCAACCATGCGGTGTGAATCGCAAGTCATTCGAGTACGATAGCATAAAATTGCATCTCTTAAACAGCGCATACACTTAATATAAATATAACACATCAATCTATACTCGATTCTATTTCACCCCACCTACTACCTGTTTTTCACCCCATCCACCAGCACCGCGCCACTACTATATTGTCATTCTTCACCATCTACGGGCCTAATCGAATAATGCACGTTATGCACACGCAATCTTCTGGCTATATTGCTTCGTGGCCGGCTCAAGGCGATGTCCGAGCCAGCTAAGTTCGTTTGACACCTAACGGTGATCCTACGGACCCTCCTCTTGAACAATGACCTCGACCTTTACGACTTTGTCAAGGTGATTTGAGAAAGAGTGATGGAGCCACGTATTTCAAAGCGTTTCATGTGTAATTGCAAGTTATTATTAGTGATTGCCTCTACTCGGGAGGGTGTTTCTTCTTTCTTGCTGTTTGCCAGCTTCTTCTCTGAGGAGTGTTTTGCTTTAACAAGGACAAGGCAGGTTGCTTTTTTAGACACTTAGTTGTTGCCAGTCCCAAGCAAGTATAAATATGCGCGTTTGATAGTTTTGAGCTGTGTTGAGAGTGATAGCGAAATGATATTCAGTATTGGCGAGTTAATAAATTTTGATTTTCCAAGATTAAATCTATTTCTAACTGTCTCACTTTAGATTGTAAAAACATTTCCTTAATGCGCATAGGAACTAGTACGATGAAGCAATTATAAAAAAACACATGCAAAACCTATTTTCATATATGTAAGTTGGCATTGGTCTGAGTATAGTTTGATGAAGTCTCTTGCTCTATGATATTCTTAAACATGTTGCCACATTGCATGTTGGCCATATCTATAAAGTCGTCTATTAATAAAGAAGGCCGAGGAACAAAGCAAAATATGTTAGCAGACATATCTTCATTAGTGGCGATTAGCAGTACTGACCTTGGAGACATGACAAAGCAAAGCCTAAAACCTGTCTGTTTGACACTTTACAATGTTGCATGCCATGTCACAGTGCTTGTGTTTTCAATACTGTATACAATGCAACAATTAATGTGTGGACTTTACAATTAAGCTCAAATGCAGGAAATGTATCCCTTGAAAATGTACGTAGACTGTATGTATGCAATAAACGCATAATTCATATACACTGTTGTGCACCCCCCCCCCCAGTACTTTTCAATTGTAATTTGAAACATACAGACCACACAATCATAATGACTGCTTTTAAAATGATGAGTTGAAGTGAGTCAATGGATACTGATGTCACTCCAATTCTAATTATACCTGTCTGGCAGAGCAGAAACTCCATAAAAATGGTGCACACCGACAGCGTCAAATAACCCAGCATTCTATTAATATCACCAGCCAACAAATGGTTTAATATGGCCAAAACTAGCAGTCATAGATTCATTTGGGCAATCAGGAAAGCCTTAGCCGAGAAGACTTTAGACATATAACAATTACACTGGTGACATATGGAATTTATCATGATGCTGCACAAGGTCATGTGTCCACATGAGCACAAACTGTTCACCTCGTCCATGCTGGCACTCATGCATTCTCACAAATAGAGAGAATTTGTCAGGCTGTCTCTATATGTCCATCTCTTCTCTCTATATATATCACATGTACCAATATGGATGTTACTAATATATATATTACTACTCCACGTATTAACTAGGCACTAGATTTCCCCACCAGTTCATAATTCATTAGAGAACACAAGTCATATATGTTTGTCTATTAATAAACAAGCCCATGCTTTATCCAGGGTTGTTTGTTAAATCTACACAGTTATATTCAGTCACTATATGGGCTAGTCCAAAAAAAAACATCTAATTAAGTTAAGTGTGTACAGTTCGTAGGTGTATACTATTGTGATGCACTTCCTGGCGATGAATAAGGTGTGAAAAGTCGTAATATTGAATAATTTTATGACGTAAACTAACTGTTCAAAATTGCGCGAGGACTAATTATAGTCCAATGTATAAGTTTGAATACGATACTCTAAATGGAAAGAAACTTAACTCAGATTATACAACCGTCCATGTTGTTATTTAGGGAAAACAACATGCATGTTTATATACAATGTTGAAAGGCAAAGAAAGATGGACACTGCAGAAAAAAAACACTCCATAGAATTTGAGATGCAAGCTGCAAGCAAAGGCACGAGGGACAAAGCCCAATTAACACAGAAAAGTACAAATGCACACCTTCGTTTAGTGAATACGTCTATAAGGGGCAATTCTAGGCATTTTATGTACACTTCTTTAAGCAAAGTTTCTAGATTCAAACGTTAGTGTATGTTGTATATCGGCTAAATGATGTACATTCAATTGGGTTGTATGTATAGCTTTATTCTAGGGGATCTTTATTCGTTTAAATATGTGACCACACTGTCTAATGCATGAACTCTTTAATATCACACACTACTAAATGTTCTGCATTCAATGATAAGGGGTCATATTGAAACACGCCTCTCACTACGTTAGCTCTAGTTATAGACAGTTGACAACTGTACTACTAGCAGAGACATTCATCCATAACCACTTCTAACTATAAAGAGGCTATGCATGTACAAAGTTAAAGCAAATATTTTAAAGCAAAGAGCTCTATCTTCTACGAAAGCATATTTACATTCCTCATGTCCAAAAAAGCAAGCCGTTCCATCTACACCATGCTTATTATGAAACCAACATGGGCATAAGTACAGACATCAATATTTCAACTGCAGCTACTAAAAACATGGCATATCAAATTCCGCTGTATTTCAAAGATAAAGACAAGCAAGCTATATATACTTCCTAATCAAAAATAATTCACAACCACCTGCCTCACTATTGTAATAAACTGCATTATATAAGATGATGACAATACAAATTATAGCTCCTACTCAAGCACATTTTCATTCTCAACAACCCCACCTAAAAAGCAAACTCAACCAACTATCTAACCCCCACGCAAAACACAAAAACAACAGACACACACCTCACTATTACAGCAGCCACTGCTGGCAGATAATGACAGGTCAAATTCTGCCCTACAAGGCCCCCGCCTCGTGCCAGCACGGTGGCGGCCGTGACAATACTGCCGCCGTCCCCGCCGTGCTACAACAGGGCTCGGTGCCGGCGGAGGCGGCTCAAGGCCGTGGGCCGGCAATCTCACTAAGGCTTTTTGTCCCCATACCTCACCGCGTAATGAATTACTTCCCCACTTGCGAGTGCTGGTGATGAATAGAGAGCCTACTTTACCTTTCCCAACTAGCTCTATAGGTGCTGCATTGGTTGTTTGCAGGTTTTGCGCAAAAGATACGTGCAATATTCAGGTTTATAGCTGTTGCTGCCTGCTGCTGCTGCTATACCCAGGTGGACAATGCTACAGGTTAAGCCAGAGCACTTTCTAATTGTTTGTTTGTTTGTTTGTTTGTTTGTTTGTTTCATGGGTTTTGCTATGGTTTAATGGGTGATATTGCAATAGTGCAATGAACGTTGTTACAAGTTTAGTCAGAATACCTTGTTATACTTGTTACTATCCTTTTGCTAGGTTTACTACATTGACGATGATATATAAAGATCATGTATGCGTTTTTAACTCATATATAAGAGGTTGGTTGGAAGAATGGCACTTGCTGTATTTTCACGAATTAACATTGTATGCAGATTCTACTGGGTTAATTTGTCCATAGTTACTCCATGCTAATGAGGCTTTATTGAAGGTCGTTTGTGATTGTAATGTCTCTAACTGTCTGTCTTTGTTTCTGGAATGAGGTAATGTAAAACATGGTAATCTTATAAATCATGTGTTCTGTGATTAAACAATAGGTGTGGTTTGTAATTCATTATATATGACGTCCTTTTTGCCTGTGACAATGAAGACTGAAAGTTGATATGCTCTAATTGAGTCAGTTGGGCTGTCTTACAGCCATCACATTTCTATGATAATTTGTATTGTTAAAAGTAGTCAAAGTTTGACGTATATTTTTATATAAAACATAATCAATAGCCCTTCACATCGGTAGTTGATAAGAACATATAAAAATATTGATATGCATATAATTCACTAAATCCTACATGATGTCTAATTTAACGTAAAAACTTGCTGAGTTTCAACCCACGTCTACTTGGCAATGCAAATATACAACATCTACTTTAGATATTGTGCAACTTATAGAGAAATAAAACTAATATAATAATGGTGTGCGCTCAATGCTCATGTTTTCACATTGCATAATGACTGGCCTTGGATCAGCATGTTATTATATTAACGCCACTTTTATTCCATGGAATCATATGAACATCACTTTTATTCCATGGAATTAGTGAGCAGAATGTATCAACGTAAGGATCATGGTGAATTGAGGACATTGAAACACAATTGGTTTGCCTCCAGTCTTTCCTCTGGGTGGTATGTATATGAATATATTGGTGATATGTCTGTGTCCGTTTACAAATGCTGTCTGGTATACGTTTTTGCAATTCCCGGCATATGCTCAAATGGTAGCAGTTTAACCATATACCTTATAAGTGGATCACAAGTCGTATTAATATGTTCAAATGGTGAAATTGCTAATATAACATTGAATTGAAATTCTATATTAATTTATACTGCAAAATATATAATGCAACAGTTATTTTATTGCTAATACATTGTCACACTAGGCCCACCTATTGCCCATATGCCTACTGTGCTCGAATAACAGTGCCTAGAAAATTCACACCTAAATGCTGTAAAAAATCCAGTGTTATTGTCCCTGTTTCTGCAGCATATGATCTCCTACACTGAAGTCTTGACAGAATATGTCTTTCCATGCTAGTGCTGAAATAAAGCTACTTTTCCTTTAAATATAATATGCTGCTGCGAAAGTGCAAGCTTGCAAATGGGCTTATGGAGTTTCGGCCATATAACGTTCTGCAAGTATAATGTGTCTCTGTTTGCGTGTTTGTTTTATTTCTCTCATTTTTTCTGCCTTCTGTTGCAATAGAAGTTAGCTTTTCTATTGTCATGTTTTATTGGCTTTCCATTTTGCTTGCTTACAAATTAGTTGTGAATGATATTGGTAGCGAGCATGCTTAAACGGCTTGCTTGCAATCGTTTAACAGGCCTTCGTGCATATTGATATCTGACTCAAATAACTCATTGTAACTATACTTTTAATAAATTATTGACTGATATGGAATGGCTGTCAGCCCCCAAACAAGTTTTATAATGAATATGTTGTTGGCATGGCTATCAGCTTTTTTTTAAACATTGAATAATGAATTAAAAAAAAATACTGTCGAAGTAACAATGAGTGTTAAAAACCCTCATTAAAACTCACAGTCAATATACACTGCATGTATTGCCTTACACATTGAGTGCCTATGTATCTACTTATAAATACACTTTTAAAAATACTAAATTCTCAAAATGTCACAAACTTTGAATAAAAACACTGCAACACCACCACACAGGTCCCTTAACAGGAAACAAAACTCCAAATAGCCCATAAAATCTATACAAACTGCATAAAATGCCGTGGATATGAGTGTGAAGTACATAAATCATTAACATCCTCACCAGTTTACGTAATACCGTAAGTAACAACATCATTAACGCCACAACCCCAACCCAAGAGGAGAGTAAAAAAGCTAACAGCCCAACCCTCCCAGTCGCCATCGGTTCCCAATTTAACAATAGGCCGTCGCCGCCGCCGCCACAGCCGCCACATTTCCATTAGCCACCCCAGCATGTCGTCACCAAAGACGGATCGGACCCAAACGACTTTTAAGCCTCACTTCCGTGTCACCAGGTGTTGCCGTGGAGGGTGTTAAATGCCCCCAGCAGGCCATCACCTCCAATAGGAGGACGAGCATAAAATCAACCTGCAGTCACACGGGGAAACATTTCACACCTCCTCGTACTGGCTGAGTAAAACTGTTCAGCTTGTGTTGGAAAGTGGGCAGCAAAAACACCAGCCACAGCTACTAAGCCTGTGAAACACAGTGTCTAGTGGAGAAAAAATAAACTTTTGCTGATACCTGGTTTGTGTCAGTTAACATCATAAGCACCTGGGGATAGTTTGGAGAGATGGGGAAAAACTATGGGTTAAAGGCGTAATCTGCACAAAACTACCTGTTAATATGGGGGGATACAAAAAACTGTCCACACGTTGAGGACTCACCTTTCAAGCTGCCTATGATCAGTCCCGATATCCTCTCAAATTCCACTTTTTTGCCTGAAATCCTACTCCTGTGTTACGTCCGGCAGCCGCTCCTCCTCCTAGCTGTGTTGTTGTCACGGCGACAGCCTGGTCCGTTGTCGTTGTCACCGATAGCTTCCTGCAGCATAGTTCAAAAGCAGCCCAGTAGTCCTTTAAGACCGAATGTCAATCATGCAAAATGATCCACCTGTCAAATTCTTATGAAGAGATCATAAATCCAGAGCATCCAACAAACTTTGCTGCTGCAAACTTCTCACAACTGTCATAAAAGCATCACCACCAAGCAAGCAGCAAAAGTCTGTCTCTACATTATCATCCAGCAACAAGGTAACAAGTGAAAATATATCCAAAGTTCTAAACAACAAGAACAAGAAGAAGAGCTAAACTACAAACATCACCCTGGAGACAACTTAATGCCTCTTTTTGATGAAATCCCTGAGGAAGAGTTGTTGTTGTTGTTGATGTCTTTTTTAAAGTAGCATGCATCTAGTGCTCATAGAAACTGCTTGACTACTCTCAACTCTGTCTATGTCTCCACTGTGTATAGCAGCAGGTAGTAGTGGCTTCTCTCATCTCGTGAGTGTCCGCAATTCTACAGCGCTACTCCATGTTTTCTCCCTTGCAAACGCACGAGACCTTGGCTTATATACGACGAGCTAAAGGAGACGGCGGCAGTAGCCTTGACGCAACAACCACCTGCTGTAGTAGTAACAGCCTCTACGACTCGGCTCAGAACACAGCCTAAATATTACCTGTCCTCCTCCCGTCCTCGCCGTGCTCTCTCTCTCTCATAGTGATGAGGCTGTTGCTGCTGTTGCTGTTGCTGCTGCTGCCACCTGTCCACGGTAAACACTCGAAAGATGAAGAAGCATCTCGACTCTAGTGCCGGCGCTGGTGCCACTTTTTGTAGCAAGTAACGCGCACTAGCGCTGTGATGTCATCAATGATATCAGTGATGATGGTGTGATGCAATGACTATTGGGTGTTAACAGTTTTTGTTGAATGCTTGGAATATGTGAGGAGGAATGTTGTTGTTGTTGTTGTTGTTTGCTAAGTTATTGCTGTTGCAGTAGTTGTTGTTTGGTCAGTCGTAGTTGTCTTCATCATTGTGGCCGTCCTCACCACTGCCATTGTCATCTTATCTTGGTATACATTTATTTTGTTTTTGTTTTCGTTGTCATTGTACAATGTAATTGTTGTTACTGTTGGATTTTTCTATATTACTGGTGTTGATGTTCTTCTTATTTTCCTTGATGTTGTCGTCATCGTAGTTGTTGCTATCATCGTTGTCATCCATCACCATAGCTATAGTCAACATCAATGTCAGCTTGGTTGTTGTCATTTTGTTTCTCTTGTTGCTGTAGTTTTCTTATTGCTAAATGGTCTCTTAGGCAGATCCAGGGGGCCCTTTTCCCTCCAAAAATACCTTATTTTCATATTTTTATTTTGCATGTTCAGTATCGATCGCAAGTACAAAACCCATGAGATCCCTTCACAGCGTCACCCCTTTTTCTGAAAACCTGGATATGTCAGTGGGCCTTATGCACTTATCTTATTTTTTGATTTTTTTTTATGTCTGCCATACAAAAGAAAGGTTGCGGAAACTGTACAATAGACACGCGCAAATATCGCAATAATAACATATTTCAACATGCACATGTTTGATTGCCATGGCGTTCCTTTGAATACTAAAATAACCAGATTGTCAAATCGTATAATATGAGTAGGCCTAGGTAGGTGTGAGTGAAAAACGACTCAGAAAAAGCACAAGTTTTAATAACTCACAAAACAAGTCATACCTCAATATGCTTCACGATCTGGCACGAAATTACAGCTATCAAATTATACAAAAAGGGGGTATCAGATATTGTCTCCATATATAACCAATGATTGCATGTCTCGTAATACCATGCTGCATGCTAGACATACAAGGATGCCAGTAGACCTGCATAATCCTGTTCATGGCCTTGTGGGGGTTATTTAATTGGGCCTTCAACATGATCTTGACGTTGACCTTGAGTAATTATTGCCTGTTTTGCCATACATGTATATAGGCATAAGGTACGACAATAACAGGGTCTGCAATGGTCTTCAATGTATGTGATACATGGATGCATAATCAATTAAAGTATATATGAAAAAAAATGGCAACATTTTTAGTCAAGTAATAGTAGTAATGTAGGCCTATACCTAATGGTTTACTCCGATGAAAGTGGTTAAGCGTGTTGAAGAGTGTTTACTTTTCTACAATGTCATTTATTTTAGAAACTGCGTCAAAGTACTGGTCTTCTATCATCGATTCTTTGAGAGTAATTAGTTTTGCATATCTTGCATAGTTGAACAAGGTAACTTATATTGTAATCTTGAGTTAGGATCTTGACTTCGTCCCTACACCATCGCATCTGCGAAATTCACTACATCTTCCCTGTCAGTTACCGTATCCATATACCAGCTCTTGTCAAAATAGTGTCCATATGACAAATGTAATAATCAATAAGCCTAGGCGATCAGTTACAAAAAATACTACCCAATGCTACACAACCAATCCTAACGATACCCACGTCAATGTCCAGTCCTCTCTGGAAGCAGTTTAGAAGCTTCAGAAAGGAGATCAATGATTTTGATTTCAGTATGAAGTAAATTATAATGAACCATTATATTTAGGCAAAGATTGAAGTATCGTTTGCTGACAAATACTGTACTGAAAGACTATTCATATACTGGAAACCAAAACGTACATAAAAAACGTCTATAAATAACGTATGATATACCAAATACAATTCAAATATAAACATATCTAATCATAACAACATAGTTACTACACTGTAAAACACAACACCTGTAACTAAATACGACTTGTATGCGTCACACTCCTGTCACCTTGCAACTCTTGCCTAATCAACATCTGCTTTCCAATTGCCGGGAGATTTATTCTGGCGCGCTCTCCCTTCTCCTTTCAAACGTTAAGCTTTGCTCTGGTGACACGACCAACCATTATCCCGTTCTGTGCTCAGAGATTCGGTCGTAAAACTGTCAATTAATCTATTATATACTCACTGGGGAGCTGTCCCTCTAATAGCATGTCCAGACTCTCTCTGCCAGTGCAAAACTTGTTGAATCTTTAGCAGCAATGGCTCTATTTATAAATGAGACTATTACATTGCACGCCTGTTCAGTCCACAGTGTTTGACAGCGGGGTAATGGTGGTGCGGTGGGTTGCATTATAATGCCGTTGTTGGGGAAGTGCTTTTGCATGCATTGTAAGAGGGTTGTAGCGGGTTAAATGCAGTTTTTTTATGGCTATGGAAGTTGCTGCTTCTAGTTTGATATATTGATAAAGCAAGTAGTTCACTGAACTCATTGGCAATGTGTTTGTTATATCTTAAGTTTGGCTTATTGCTGCAATCTGTCTCAAAGTCAAGCTCTCTCGTCATTGAAAACATATACAGGTTAACTTCCACCCCACCCATCCCCCGGAAATTCGTCATTCCCAAATTGATTCACACATAACTTTAATAAAGTACAATGATACCGCAATATCCCTTCTTGCCAAAGTAATGATACCCAACCAGCAGTTCTAAACTATAGTGTCACCGTGCACTGACAAATTAAATACCAATATTACAGTAAACGCCTACTCAAATTCATAGTCCCCATCATTAGCAAACCTCCTAACAAGTGTCATCAACTATGATCATTTGACAACTACCTACGACACTCTAATACCCACAGAAGTACTGAACTACCGACAATCAAGGATATCCATATTACCACTATCAAATGCGAATAATACAGTACCCACTCATCATTTCTCTCAAATTCATAATCCCCTACTTTGCAAAACCCGCCGTGACGATAGCACTTCTCAACTGCCCATATTATTACTACAGTTACTGACAAATACCAGTAATACAGTACTACTCAAATTCATAATCCCCTCTTTAGCAAAGCCCCCGTCACGTCTCCTCTCGCCGTAATCCCCAAACGGCTCTGATTTCTGGGATCGCGTGTTGCACATGTTTTAATCCCCGACAATTAGCGAGTAGCGAGTCGCGGGCCTGATCAATAGTGAGTGGTGCGGCAACAAGTGAGTTATCCCCTCGCACGCTGGATTAAGGCAACGCGTATTAATCTTCATTAGGATCCGGGGGCTGAGATTAATCTCGCGTTGTTCGCATTCATCTTGCGGGGGTTTGAGGAGGCGGCGGCCGCCCCAGCCGGCAGGCGAAAATTGGGCAGTTTGAAGAGCAGCGAGTGAAGGGGATAAATTTGGGAGTTGATCAAGTGATGACGTTAATATAATGACGGACGTTTGTTAGGCGATAATGTGGGGAATTTATCAAGGTATGATCAGGGGTGGTGGTTGTTTTTTGTGCTGTGGTTTTTGGTCTTTGTTTGGTAGTTTGGGAGATGTGTTGTGAGTTTAATGATGTTTTGTGATGCGTACACGTTCCTACATCACATTGGGTTTAAGATCATTGCTATTATGTAAAATATCACATAAAGGCTTGCTTACAATACAACTTTTACGTCGACTACGTCGAGAAAGTGACATCACAAAATACAAAAGACCATTTTCTTAGATGTCCCTGTACTGAGACTTACCATCCAGTCAATACAACTCGATACAATATGATTAGTCTACGTCACTCCTAAATCATAAACTTTCTTTCCATAGCAGAAAACACACATTATTTACATTATAAGTGAACACACGACTACATCACTGTATCAAAGCCACAGATCATATAGCTGTAACCACATAATATCGTTCTCAAGCAGCACACGACATGTCCATGCGCTACTCCTGCGTATTAAGACCTATACGTCACACGACACAATCCCCATCCAAGGCCAACTACTGCTTCACTCAAGCAAAATCTCCTACACCTCAGCAGCATGATTGCTTCCTCCTTCCCTACCTAGCTTTCAGACGTGCACAAGATTTTGCCCTGCTGCCCACTAAAAGCCTGATGTGCACTCTTTGTTCGTAGCATGTAGCCCTTTTTCTGCCTCCGCTAGCCTGCTAATAATCCCTGTCACCTTATTACCATCATTTTGGTCCGCAATTTGCCCCCACCGCAGGTGTAAAAAATAGCAGAAGATGAGAGATGCGAGAGTTGGCAATATTGTGTGGTTCATCTTGAGAAATTGTGGATCATTCATCTGTAAGAGATGGGGAGTAGTTATTTTGAGTTGTTAGTTGAAGGTGGTTCTCAAAATTGATGGAGTTGTAGATGAATCTGTTTGGCTTAGGTATGCTTGGAGTTGCATATCACAGAGACAATCATTGACGAAAAGAACACTTTACTTGACTTATTATAATGCAGATGTTTTGATCTAGTCTCCTTTCAACTTTGTTCTATTCATCATGATTGTAATCTACTTTAAACTGCAGTCAAACGTTTGGCATATAAAACTACCAACCTTTTACTTATTTACCATGCTTGTAACATTATCAAATAACCCAAACACGCATCTCAAATAAGCCACATCAATTCTGGTCTAGCAAAGCACCACACCACTCCCTATAAATTTCCCACAAAGTACAAAATCCCCCGTCTTCCCATTCCAATCCCAAATGAACACAATTTTCTTGCAATTTGTCCCCCTACACGAAGGTGCGAACAGCCGAAAAGGCACAGGTTACAAGCCCCTAAAAACACGGACACCCAAGTCCACATTACGCAAGGTCATGGTCATTCAATTTGCCCGAAAGCCACAGGTAGCGTCGTTAATATACGACTCTTCTTCTAAGCAGCTGCCTCTTACTTTAAATTACCTCAAAATAGGCAGAGCTGAAACTTTTATGAGCCTATACACCACTGGCAGCTTAAGATGAAGTTGTGGCAAACCCTTGTCACCTCAGCATCGCTGTTTATTTAGTCATCTTTAAAGACGATACCAGATGTGTTTTGCTGCTCTCGTTTGATTACGAGCTTTGACGTGCATTCTCGCACCGGAGGAGAATGTCTTGCGAGTTTTTGTGTTGTGACGTCTGCTACGTATGTGCTGCCTGGTGTAAATATAGATACTTGGAATAGTTTCAAAGAAGAATTGGTAATTTACGATGTGGTGGCTACGCACTCGTTTGATGAATGAGCGTTCCATATTATTTCGGTAATAGCAGTGCCCAATCCCTGTCAAATTTATTTGTTTTGTGTTGGTCGTTAGTTTGGACATGAGTCTGTAAATAGGCTCAAACCAAATTACCGTAAATCAAAACCTCTCCTGCCAGTGAGCATGACTTGAGCATGTTCAATGTTTTGCTTATCTTAGAGACACGCATGCTGTACATAAATCCACCAAAGTTAGTGCACATAGTTCACTAGTTTCAAAAGCATCTATAGAAACAATCAGAAAAATTTAAATTTACAGCCATGCTAGTGAAAACTATAAGTGAGGCCATTCAATTGAAACCCGACAAGTCCAGACCAGTCATTGTCTTAAATAACTGCCTTGCTTAACACACACAGACAAGAGGAACTGGATCACTAAAGCGCTGACATTAATCTTAATGAAAGGGGTTTACACTCGAGCAAATCGCTGGCAAGCGGAGGTCCAACAATGTTTGCCATATGATTTAGAGAGTGTCACTCTGGATAGGAAAGGCAGCCAGAACGCACAGCAAGATGACAGATAGAGCTATGTAGCAGGTATGATGTCTCTTTGCTGGTTGCAGTGGAACTTCTCTTTGAGGCCACCTCTCTGAAGAGACCACTTTCACATGAAGACCATATTTGCCATTCCAAGGCTTCGTAAAAATAACACCATGAATCTCCATTGACAGGCCAACGTTATTGAGAACACTTGAGGTTAGTGCCATCAGTTTGCCTTATTAGAGAGGCAGAACTATTTGGATATGAAGATCTGTTTCTGGATATCTGTTTCATTGATGTGATTTGACATGTCACTGTATAGTGGTATGATTGTACGCAACATGCCATAGATTGTAGG
The DNA here is from genome assembly GCA_019095985.1 of Streblospio benedicti. Classification (NCBI taxonomy): domain Eukaryota; kingdom Metazoa; phylum Annelida; class Polychaeta; order Spionida; family Spionidae; genus Streblospio; species Streblospio benedicti. Next base: position 11,625,659 of record CM032662.1, read on the forward strand.
TGCTGGTATATATGTTCATTGTTGACATTGCTCGGGGAGTAACTTTCACAGCTACATTGATGGGTGCCTCTGTGGTTTCATGTATTTTTGTGACAGTTATGGGGGGTTAAGCGCTTGTATTTAATCGAATTGGGCCATAAAATGGTGGTTTTCATGGGTAATCCATGTTCTATGGTTTGCTAAGATTTTTCTTATTCATGGTTTTGCTCTTATAATACATGCCAAATCACCTGAAGTGACTGGAGCTTTCAAATCTGATTCATGGACCATTGCTACTAGATTGCATGTTTTATGAAGACTGCATGCACTTTAAATTAGCTACTTTAAATGAAGATGACCCAATAGGTTTAATTATAACTTCTTCTTTGTAAGTGCAATTCATTCTAATAAAACCAAAATTCGCCAACATATCTTGACATGTACATACTTTATAGTTTAGGTGTTGTGAAAGATGAAAACAGTTGAATTACACGATTACCAACACGATAACCTCATTGAAGGATAATACCAAAAACAGTTGACACAACAACAAAGAAAGTGAATGTACAAAAATGTACATAACAAAACATACACAACACACCCAATTAGGGTCACAAACGCACACGCAAACACACAGATTTGTCTTACTCAAGCCTTTGTTAAGCTAATGTGCGAACAAACTCACTAATTCACTAGATGCAACTTTCGCAGTAGGAGACGGCAATTCGCCACCTAGTGGAGAAACAATACGTCACGCCACCATTCCCGACAAATTCAGCTGACACTCACCAATGGCAAGACCTTAATAAAACGACGCAGGTTTACGACCCGTTTAATTGTGGGACGAAACGCAAAACCTGGGGCCGTACCACGCGGTAACTAAACGCAAAAATGTGCACCGAGGGTCGCAAGTGCCGACCATTGGGTATTGGGGGCGGGGGTGATGGGTGTAGGGGCCTTGTTTTATTCTGCTTTTCAACTTTTCACCCATATTATCTAAAGTATAAAAAATGAGCTTTTTTCAGTATGCAAACTGAATACAGACATTTCGTTTCAAATGCATTTCATTTCAAATGTCGTGTTTTGTAAGGGTCTAGAACGTCAACAACAGTAACCAACTTATTTGTTGACAATGAACAAAGACACACCCCTCTTTCTCTCATTACTATATGACTGCCCCCGTAAGGCCCACAAAGTAGCAATACGGGGCATTCCATCATCTGTCTTTTTCACTCCTGTTTACTTCAAAAGTTGGCCAGAAATAAACAAGAAAAAGCGAGTATATGATCGTCAGCGAGTAACCGCTTTTTGTGACTATGGAAAATATACCAATCTGCTTCTGGAATTCGCTAGGAGTACTAGAATTATTGCAAGCATGTTTTGCGCTATCTGTCTCTCACCTTGCGCTGGTGGGGAGTTGGTTTGTTGCAGTCAGTTGGCCAGGTATTATTCTATAGTATTTTTTTGATATTATTATTTGTTATGCTGAGTTTAAGAAAATAAAAATTAAAAATAAATAAACATGATTTATAATATAACTAATAGGTTCAAGCTCATAAGGCTGTCTTTAATCTATTTTGTGTGCATTCATTTTGAAAAATGTAAGGTTGAAAAACGTTAATCATAAAAACAATCAAACTAAATTTCAATTGTGTTCTGCCCAACATAAAAAGAAATACTATGGAGACCTAGAGGGTAAGCTCCAACTAGGCCACCTGAATAGATGGTGGAGTTAAAGAGCAGTATTATATGCAGTGTGTCTGATAGTAAAATAGTTATTGGTTTAATTGGTTCTATTTAGATAGTGTCAATCATAGAGACGTAGGTCTAATCATAATCTAAATTAAGTGCCTATTGTGATGACTGGACTGGGGTCACATGGTGGTGGTATGAGGTCACAAAGATATCTTGCGTTTGATATGTACATCACAGTCCCAATTGCGGTTATCTGATTTACTGTCTCTTCTACTATTAGCTCGTCTTTACATATTTACCATACAACCGGTTGCACGAGTCTGTATCTTGAGTAAATTGGCATTTAACCTACTAAATGCATTGCTTTATTAACACTTATCTAATTTGAATCTAGCATAACATAATTATATGAGAATAACTATTCCATAGTTCAAGTCTTTAAAAAGATGCAAAGTTAGTATACTTTAGATAAAGTTTGTCATGTATATAACATGATGTTTCAAATTGTTTCACTTTGTCTTACAATTTAATGAATACAATTTAAACCACATCCAAGCAACATGCAGTTAGTATAGTTCTAATGCCCGTATTACTATGACAAACTATGGCCATCTTCTGTTTACTCACAAAACGACTACTTCACGTTAATACCTGGGAACACTTTAACAGATAACCCTCTTGCCCTAGTTTTGCAATAAAAAACACTAAAACGCAAACAGCCTAAGATTTCAATTTCAAACATGGTACTGCATATTCAAGCCATTAGAAAATTGGATGAGCTGATTTTGCAGTATGTAATACAACTCTGCATTAGACCCAGTTTCAGTGAAACGGAATATATTGAAAAGAAGAAGATGGCTTCTCAGCAGTGGAAACAGATAGCAGGTAGTCCTGTTACCTGTGAGGCTGAGGCTTTCGTGCCAGTTTGGCTTCTCAGAAGCTTTGTTCCATGCAACTCATAACTAACTTGGCCCGGCGAGGCATTAAAAGCATGAGTTGTGAAAGTTTCACTTGGCTGCCATCATTTGTCTACGTCTTTGTAGTTCAAAATGTGTGTTTAATAAAATACACCACACACGTAGGATGTAGGGTTAAAATACGGGGTTACATGACCCGGGCCAACAAACAATTATAAATCTCCAAAATACAGTTATGCAGTTCAATCTGTTGTCGAATGTTATGCACAATGTCCCAATCATCTTAAAACATGACCTATGCAATTCAGCTTTGGACACTAATGGTGTCAAACCATTATGAACAACAATTAGGCATGTACATTGATCATCGTCCATCTATCCAAATAACTAGAATTAAAACAGTACTAGTTATAGCCATGTAGACGGTGAAAGTGAGGAAATAATTAATATGAGATCCAGATTGCTCAGATTCCAATTAGAAGTCCCTAAAATTCGCCTGTCAATTACTCCAATCTCATAATCTCTTTGAGTCAGATCAAAACTTCGCTGGCATCCTCAGAATGTTGCAATTGCAAAAGAATGTCTGCCACTGAGGCGTATTTTATATATACCTTTTGGTTTCTAATGGTTATAGAGGTGCTAAAAATCAGTGTTTAAATGCTTGAAACAAGTAAGACTTATTTCTGTCATCACGATGTAATATTAGAACATGATGCTGACAGAAATGTCTGCAGGGTATTAATAAAGCATGGCAATTCACAACCTGACATTGGCAAAAACACCTACAAAAAACACATGAAGATTCGTGTTAATAGCACCTACACAATGCCATACCACAAACTCTAGAAATAACTCTGATATAATTCCAAGGATAACACTATTATACTTATATAAGCCCCCAACATTAAAAAAAATCCCACCACCATCTTCAAATACCACTCATCAAAGTGCACGACCAATATAGTCATAAAGCACCCACATAACCAAGGTGTCAAGGTGCACCTTTCGGCCCACCTTCCGGTCAGAGTGCACCCATTTTTCATCATCTGTCAATCTTTAATCACTCACTATTTAGAGAAAGCAATTTGCTGCCGTTGTTTGCTCCTCCTGCAATTCTATATTTATTAGGAAGGCCATTGTAAAGCCATAAGGATGCCTGATTACCTTGGTCCTGACAAGGGAACTAAGCTTGGGTGGCGCGCGAGTCTTCCGCACCACTGACAATCTAGTTGGCCTCTTCGCGAGGGCCTGATGGCCATGCTACTTAGGACATGCGCAAAGCAGGATTTCCCGGTAATGCTGCTCAAAAAGAACCTTCTGCGCGCTGATTTTGCTTTCTTTGGTGATTGAATGATGGGGATGCGAGATTTTGTAAAGTGTGATGTTGTGGTTTTTGTTGGTGTCTGATTTTCGTTGTTGCTGCTGTTGCTGTTGCTGTTGCTGTTGTTGCTGCTGCTGCTGCTGCTGCTGCTGCTGCTGCTGTTTTTTCTTGTTTTTTTTTTGTACACTCACGAAATAATGCATTTATTAAAAAAACATCACTACAACTTAAGTACACTATTTTTTGTAAGAATATAAAGTATGCATGCAAACAATTGGCCATGACAATTCTGTAACAATCTTCATGTTCAAAGCAGATATGCAGTGATTGGAAACGAATTACCGGATCTCTTTAAATCGCTTATTTTTTGACAAAAGACTGCATTTACCTAATAACTAATACTACATTATATTAAACAATGACTTGCATAAACTATGTGCGTGCGATTATATTAAAAAAAATGAAAGAAGCATGCGGAACCTGTAGCCTCAGACCAGAATCCGTGTATAGTGTGGCCTAAAGACGCCAAATGAGCGCGCGTCCTGTTACTTGATCCCAAACACAAACTACAAACATGCAGCCCGGCAACGCTCTGCAGCTGTTTTTGCTAACTTTTTGTCTTCTTTCTCTATAGTATTCTATTCTTGGAAGGGTGCGAGAAAGTTGATGTGGCATGCGCTTGAAAAGATGTGAGAAGGGGTATTTAGTAGTTTGTTGTACAGCTGTGCCTGCCTACATGCATGTGTATGTATGTTAGTATAAGAAACTCAATGTGAAGTAAACACTTGGCACAGATAATGTGGTCTTTAAATTGTTTTAACTCTTCTAGCTCTAATAGCTGTATTACCACGTATCAGTCTAACCATGAGCCAACACAGAATGTGTAACTTGGAGAATTGTGAAGAGAATAAAAGTGTCCATAAGTGGCTCCCGCACCCGTAAGCCTTGCGCCAGTGGGTACATCGATCCTTTGTTATACAGATATACAGAGAAGAAGGCTGTAGGGTAGCATAGAAAAGAATCTGAAGTTCTCAGCCCAGGCACCCAACCCCAAGGCAAATCCAGGTGCCTCTCCCACTCCCAACGCGCGTGCACTTTTTTCTCTTAACAAAATATGTCCTTGCATTTATACTATTGGTCACGCATACAAAACCCATATATCTCTTCAGTGAGACGCCCTCACCAAAAAAAAACTGGATCTGCCAGTACAACCTTCATCTCCATGTACTTATATTGTTACGAGTTTATGGCAATTTCATAGAATCTGCGATTGGGAAAACACACCGTCTATGGTACCAATTTGAAATTGGGGTCTGCGATCCCATCCGCTTGCATCACCCACTATTCCGAACAAACAATAATCTGGAACCATACAGAACTCTAGTGAACAAATAAAAAGGCCCAGAGTAGCGCGCGTTCCCTGCATTGCCAGAGGGTGCGCTGTTCCCTCATTAGCGTCTTAGAGAGGGACGTAGTGGCAGCAGCAGCAAGTAAAAAAAAACACACCCACAAGGAGGGAGATGGGGGCGGGGGAGAGAGTTCTCCGCTCGGACGTCCCCTGCCCAGAAGCACGCTAATTATCGCAGTGTTATTCATGGTCGCCCGCAGAATGGGAAGCCGACGTGAAACGAGGGAAGAATATATTACGCAGGCTTCGGCTAATTCCTCTTGACAGTGTCAGATTCGCGTACGTTAATCACGAGCAAACAACGTACAGTACGTACCCAGCTACGTCACCGCCGTAATTGTTTTACCGTTGCATCCCGGCGAGAGTTAGGCGAACGATGTGAGCGATAATTGGAAATGAAGAACATTTGGGTGCCACTTTTTTTTTGCTTGATAAGAAGGAGGGGGAAGATGCGGTAGATGAAATAATTGCGCATGATATGATTGGATTAGAGGCGGGTCTGGAATTAACAAGCTTCTTCAATCTGTAATCTTGGCGACTATTTGTCATACAGAAGGGAGATGTCTGCTGAAATTGCGCAAATCTGTTCTATCTCCGAGTTGGACGTTTTCTGCTGTGCATCTGTAGTAGCCCGGGGCTAGAGACAACGCAAGACAGCATCAAGATGACGGGAAGATGAGGCTTTTGCCTTGAAAATGGCCAGAATGTGGGATTTATCGGAAATAGAGAAAATACACGTCCTACCTCTCGCCCGAGGGCCATCTAAGTGGCTGACGTTGCCAAATCCCAAACAAGCTCGTAACAAGTCGCGAGCGTCAGCATTGGCTTTGTTGTTTGAATGTGATAGTGTGTTTTGAAATGGTTATATTGGATGGGTTCAATGCTGATAGACTTGTCAGGTTTGCTTCATGGTACATAGATGTGTTTTGTTGAGGAGTACGTGTATATGTTTGCAAGTATTGCGTGCATTTTGTTTCCTTTGTGCGAATTTAAGAACTGAGTCACTTTTCCTCCCCCAGGCCTTTTTAACCCTTCTGTCTCTTCCTGTCTCTTTTACCCAATTGCAAAATAGTTGCTGTTAATTCCGGGAATTGCCCCTGCGTGCTTTCTGACATTACTGCTACATGCAATACAGGTGTTGCAACGGCAAAACTAGGGTCTTACAGGCGCCAATATTGAAGCCTAATCAGTTGAGCCATAGTAACCGTTGATAGTTAGCATATCCATCATTGGCAGATCCACATTTTTCGGAAAAGGGGCAGACATGCCAACAGCCATTGAAAATGAAATAATTTGGTGGGAATCTGTTTTCATGCTGGAGCTCTAAGGCATTAAATGACAAATATGACACATTTTTTAGGACCACATACGTTGTCTAATTAAAATCCTCATCAATACTGATAATGATAAGACAAACTGCGATTTCCTTCAAGTATTGAAGTTAACCAATGAATAAACCATTTGCACAAAGAGCATTCAATGCAGCCTTTTTGTCTTTGCCCCAATGGGTACAAACGACAAAAATAGAGGAGAAAGAGAGTGGTTAAAACGGAGCAACAACAGTGACTCAGCGCTTCTTTATTTACTCTAAGCCCGACCACCAACGCTTTGACTTGGCCAGCAGGATAAATCTAAAGGATAGCAGGGTTTAGAAATTTACCTATGCTCGTTAAAGCCTAATGTAAAGGTAGATTGGGACATGGCTATCGCTGAAAAGTGTGCAACATAGGGGTAGTAGTTCTAATCTATGGAACAGGACCAAAAGCCAGTAAATCAAGTCTACGAGTGTCGATAGGCTGAGACAACAAAGGAAAATTAGGCCCAGGGGAAATACAGCTTGCTTTTTTAGTTTTTGTCAAGAGGGGAGGGGTGCTAAAGGCAACGCATGCGCTCGCTGTCTAGAGGGCAGTAGATTTGAGGGCAGCTGTAATAGTAGGGGTAGTGGGAGAAGGAGTGCGGATAGGGTTGGGTTTTTGTGGGCTGTGGGAGTTGGTTTTGTAAGTTTTGTGTTTATCTGAGTGGTCTTTAAACTGTGAAGTATAGTGTGTTGAGTTAAGGATGGTATCACCCATAGAATAATGAAGAAGATAATTTATAAACAAAATTAGACAAAAAAGACCAGTCTTAAAATGTTTAGTAAGGAAAGATGATTGCATTTACAGCTGAATTGTCTAACATTTAAGGAGCACTATATTTCAGTAGGTAGGCTATGCACTAAAACTAATAGTACACACTTGGCAAACATCTATAACTGTTGTGAAAAATACTGATTAATAAGAAGTTTTAATAACTAGAAATTGATGTTAAGTTATAACTCTGTGGTCCCTGGCCATATAGAAATGTGTAGTGAGCATGCCGCTGTTGCAGTGGCGCCACCTATACGTTCAATCACAAACTACAAATCTCAGTCAGGTTGAATGCTCTGAGTTGGAGACTGTAACAGCGTGTAAGTTAGGTTTTGATTCTGTTAAAAGTTTATATCTGGTATCTTGTGTGCGATGTTGATTGGTTTGTATGTTAAGTGGTGCATGGCTTTTGAAATCCACTCTATGTATGAACAAATATATTTTGTCCGACCCAAATTCAAGGGCATTTTGTGGCATGTCCATTCATTGACTGGACATAAATTAAAACACACTATAAAAAGAACATTGACATCAAACTATTAGCGTATACAATTGGTGTTCAGTGGGCATCACTCCATGCCCCCAAATATGTGATTTTCCTATATTGTGTCCGCATCTCTGTGGGGTTTCTACATAAAAAGCTCATAAATCCACCTTTTCCACCCTCCTCTCCCATTTTCAAGCCCTCATCGCAATTTCAGAAAACCTGTATCTGCACGTGCGAACCAAAGCACAACATAGAAAACAAAACAAAAAACATTTCATTTTTCATTTTTACATTGAAGGTGCTTTCCTTGTACTTGTTGTTCAAAACCAAGATGGATGTCCCCAGCCGTCACTCTCCGCGCAGAGACTTATCTGACTGATTAATGCCTATCACAGACACCTGAAAGTACGGCCGCTGTGAGGCAATCTGGGCCCGTGAGCGTGTGAGATACGCCGGCCCCAGACACTCTGCGTGGGAGCGTCAGGCTCCGTCGTCTACAACCAGGACATCTGCTTTATTTTATTTGCCATCCTCCCCGTCCTCATCTGTCATGGCCAGGTACGCAGGAGTCATTTTTGAGAGATACAGTTTACAGCGGAACCTGCCATTGTGAACTTTTGTCTTCACTTCGACACTTTCACAAGTCGCTTTACGTAGGATATATGACGTTGACTTATCTTGGAAGGAAGACTTACAACAAATGGTATTCTGTGTGTAAGAGTTCTACAGTAACATTGAATTCTTGTCGCATATATTTTGGTTTCGCTATATACAATGTAGCATAAATCCATGATTTCTAATCTTCATATAAATGTAGTTTTAATGTCACGCATTGATACACGAGTTCATACTATGAACATAAAGTGCTTAAGTTTCAATCTAACAGTGGAAAACGTTCATCACTGTTGTTTTACGGTGGCATACGTAGATGACCAACACATGGGACAGTGTAGACACTTAAAACTTGAAAATGGATGTGTTTGAATTTTAAATCAAATGATTACACTTGCACGACTGAATGAACACCAACAATGCAGCTGCACTATCTGACTTACATGTAGCTGACCTGATCTACTCTCTGCTTGGCAATTAGGCCAAGGTGATGAAGAAATACCAACACCCGATATTCAGGAACCATTCGTGTGACCTTGGTCCCACATTGTAACATGCATTTGACCAACATAAGAGCTTATATTTTGCTAAACTGGACCAAATGTCAGGGTGGTAATTACGATTCCTCCAACTGGTACAGATACATCAAGGGAGCGTAAATCATTTTTAATGTGGCCGTACCATCCATTGTTCTTCCATGAACGGAAGTTGATATAGCTAATTCTAGTGTTTAAAGAGGTGTTACACTTGCCATGGTTCATTAATTATACATTGGAATATCTATCTTCTAAACTATTTCTAAGAATCTAGGGTAGAGGCTAAGATAATTTTTCAAACAGTGGAATGGGAAAAATCACAGACTGTCAAAAAAAACCACAAAAAAACAATGAAAAAAGAATGAAAACAAAAACAAAAAACAAAACAAAAAACACAGTCTGTCTTCTGTAATTCACCTTTTTGCACGGAAAACTCTCTCTTAATATCGTACACACACGTGTTTGCACCTAAGATGAGTCCTAATGCATACATCAGGTAGCTCTGTAGTGCTGTGGAAAGTCCCCTGGTGTTACAATAATGCAATGGTCCCTTGGGAACCATTTCCAGGTGGCACATCTCCGCTGATTTGAATTTACAATTACCTGTGTTGCTGTATATCATTTAGAATGGTGGGGGTATTGTCACCAAATTTGGAGTATGTACATAATTTTCTTGTGTATATGTGATTATCTCCCCTTGTGTATGTTTAATATAAAACTGTCATCAATTTTCAATTCAACTATAACGATGACAAATGGCCATTGATGATGTTTTTTTTCTTTCGTTTTAATCCATGCTGCAGTAAGAATCCATGACCCTTGAGAATGAAGTCAGTACAAAATAATTGCAACCTTTACACAATACCCTAAACATGTTAATTATTAAGGATTATTTGCTCACCACCTGTACATCCTTGTTACCTGACCCTCGCCCATCAATCATTTTGACACAGCCTGTAGAAAGGTCACATGACCACATACTCAAGTCACATGACCCCACAGCTGGCAAGACAAAACATACGACACTCATTTCCTCAAAAAATCCCAAGTCAGGAAAATGCAGTTTCCTGCCAGAGATTAGAATTCTGTTAGAAAGCTGTATTTTTTTCTGTGCTATTAAACTGGTCGTATGTCACCTTCACGTGGCGCAGGCTCTCCTTTTAAACAAATAGAATGTGGCCATGAAATACAGCGCGTCATAATTGCTTTCTGTGATATTTATGTTGCGTCGAACAATTCACAGCCGGGTTCGGTAGCATGATACAGGTTAAAGAACTATTAATTAGTGATTGAATAAGCACGTGGTATGTGCATGCAGTGGTAGGACATGGTCATGATGAGTTTTATGTGCTTAAATATCTTGTTACAGGCGTGTTTTAAAGGCAGATTCATCTTTCAATCATGTGTTTCTCGCATCACCTACACATGTACATGAATAACGTAGTGACAATTACGGAATGGACATTCGCCATCGTTAGACTTGAGCTTTGATATAACAGGACCATCTTAAACACGATCCCACTAGTTTGTATCGGAGTCACCAAAATCTATAATACAGCAGAATAATACAGTAGAACCACTAAGTTGTACATGTCCCAAGTGGTTTCAATAGAGAAATGGTCTCTTTATGGAGGTTCAAGGTGCACGAGTACAATAACAGACACTTCTTGAGCATGCTCACACTGTTGTTCCATATCTGAATCACACAAGAAATCCATATGCAATTCTCAGGTGCGTGCGCACAACAGCTTCACAGTGAACTTCCTGGAGAGGGCAGTGACTGGTGACTGAGTAACAATAAAGAGGAATTCCCACCACGCGATGGCTGCAATGAATGCTTGACAGACAGTCAGTTCTGCTTATATGGATAATTTTGAAGTGCTGTTTTTTTTGGAGCAGTGTTTTTATATTGTATATTAGAACACACGTAGGTAGGTCATCCAGCATTTAGACAGATCCGGTTCTGCTTAAATGGGGTGTTTGAAGTGTGGTTTGTTGAACAGGTTCCCTTGGTTTAAAGTTATAATACGGGTAATATTCTTTAGTCCACATCTCTAAAAGGGCTCATTGCAATCTGAAAGACATTTTTATTCTCCTGTTGCCTTATATATATGTGACAGCTGCATTGAATGAATGGATGGCATAGAATCGCTGGAGGTTTTTTAACTGCAGAAATGAAAACAATAATACATTTTGACATTTACTGGCATTTAGATATCAACCATGTGCATACATATGCACAGCATGACTTATAAAATCCATCCACTTATTAGCTTTCTCCAAGCCGTGTGTTCCAGGTATAAAGAGAGGAGTACTAAAGAAAATTAAAGGCCTGTGTCGGCAAACTAGGATCGCTGTCTGCCTATCATCAAAGCCATGGTAAGAGATGTGCAGCCATGAATCATAACATGTGGGTGTTGAGGCAATTTTACTAATGCCCCCTCTCTTTTTGGAGATGTAAGGAACAGAAAAGGCAATGATTTTTATACAGTAAAACCTTGTCTTGGATAGCAGCTAACTCAACAATAGGACATCCTGCGATTAGGATGGCTTTTTCATTATCTGGCTGCTATACAATGCTATCTACGTGTTTCACTAATAACTCTGTACACAGATTACGTACCTAAAATACAATACGTGTATGAATTTGGACACAGCTATTACTAACATGATTCCCTACTACTTAGTAGTGGTCATAATTTTCTGTGGAATTGGTTTTCTTCTACCTTGATATTATCACAAGAAATTCGCATGTGATTCCTTAAAGGCATATTAATTACACGAGTGTGTGTAAGTATGACGTCCCATTTCGTAAAGAGGATATGTAGACTTTAAATTAAAGATATCCATATCCACTTATGTAATTAAAATGCACTGCCACAACAACTATGAAAATAAATATAGTGACAAGCGTATGTCACTTAACACTTGCCAACAATGAAAACAGGGTTCAAAAATTAAAATGGGCGGTTCACATGCTTAGGGTTCATTGGTGTAGAAATAACCCAATTACTCCTTTATGACTGTATGGTGTGTTAATTTTGAACTTGCTTTTGAATATGACCTTGATGATTGGACACCTGATAATCAAATTTGCACTAGGATTTGGGATATTTAACAATACATGTATCGCCTAGGCACTCATGGATTATAAAATGTTATCAGATGGCTCCAGTGTTGGTTAGTACACGTTTTTTGGGCTTCAATAGAGTAAAAACAGCAACAATGGGTTCTCTATTAGCTAGGACATTGACAATATGTGTGTACATATACATATGGCTTATGAGTCATTTTAATTGGTGCAATATTGGTATATCTTAATTAAATTATATATCAAGTTCTTTAAACTTCATTCCGTGGAGGTTCTTTTTTCAAACGTGCCCTAGATCTTTTCATATATCAGGTATCAGGGTTATGAAAATTACCAAATTACCGCCAATGTCCATCATGCAAAGTTTGCCGAGCGTGATGTCATTGAAAGATTGTCATTAGATTGTCATTAAAGAGTCCAACTTTTATGATCTATTCTTGTTAACCTGTATGAAATCTATTAAGTCCCTGTATATGTTTACTGTATAATGTAATAAATTCTTATAGAAGCACACCCTAGGCAATATCTCATGTACCAAGTGGGCTGCTAGTTTCAGATTTTTGTTTTATTCTAAAAGCTCTAGATAAATCACTTAAGCAAACTTTACACTAATATTTAGGACAAGCCCATCTATAGAAAATACATGTGCATTTAGAGTTTAACGACCCATGTCATGCCTTAGTTTTCCAGTTCCGCTCAATGAAATTATATACATGTAGGTCCCAGACATTGAAAGCAATTGTTGAGACAATTAAATAGTCCTCTCCGAAAATCTTAATCACAAAGTAATTATTTTCCCACGTGCATGCATATATTACCAACGATCATAGTATTGCATGCATGTATATCATTCGTATGTGCATTAGTGCTTCTATTACTAGATTTATGCCCATTTGTTTATGCATGTATTACCAAACTTATGACTTACTGTCCAGAAGAAAAACAAGCTCTTCCTCCGCACTCCATTCCTCAAAATTTACTTCCAGCGTGGTGCCCATTTCCACGAAAGTAATTAATGTCGCGTGGGTCATTATTCTCTGAATAGTCATGATTTCAACAATTTATGACAATTCTGATAGCTGCGAAGTAGCAGAGATAAGACTGTTGAAAGATTGTATCACTTGATAGATGCTGTGTCCCTTGCAATGCTTGGTGAAGATGAGAGGGTGCATCATTGTGTTATGATAACTACTTGATCATGTCCTGTTATCTGACGTTTATGGTGAGCTTGCTAGGAGACAAGTGATGTTATTATTAGAATTACATACACACTGCATCTATAGTAATATTGTGAGTGTAGTCAGACCATTATATATTTAATTTTAATATCCGTATTATGTGGTCTTATATCAAGGATTTGTAAACAGTTTATGCCATTTATGTCATTCCATTAAATACATTTTATATAAATATATGTACATTACGGATATTAGAATAATCGTAAAGTAGTTCAATTAAAAAAAAAGAGTTTTCGTGGTTATTCTAAGACAAATGGGGAGGAAAAAATACAAATACAACTTGTCCATACCTCATATAACTAATACGTATTTCTCACATGGAAGGGAGTCTCTGCATATATATAGGACGCTTAACTAACTATATACAAGTAAAGAAATAAATTGGCAATTATGAATCCATTGAAGTTGAATGACAAGAATCCGCAATGCTCTAATTGGCTTGAAGAATATGTCATGATATCTGTTTAAAACTGCCATAAAATCATGCACTGTGTTAAACTTTAAATAAGTCTAATTACTTAATTTTTCAACATTGGTTATATTGCTACTGATGGTTTTCATTGAAAATGAACGTAAGACCTCAGGGTACGGATGTTTTTGTTTCTCCCTATGGTATAATTTTGTTGCTGGTACCAATTGTTCTTCTCAGAAAGAAAATATGGTATGAGGTATAGATGGTGCTATATAATTATTAGTTGTAAAATAGCTTGAAGACACATTTAAGGTGAAACTTTATACATTGATACAGAGGATGCCTGGTATTGGTATTCTATTTAACCCACTGCAGTTTTCCCATACTGATCCTTTATTTAGTAATACTATTTTTAGAATTACAATACTATTATTAGCCGGTTGGGAATTCTTGCATTGGGTACCAGGCATTCATTGTATTGACGCGTACATAATGTATACACAATATCCAATACATGTACATGTACATATTTACGAATAGTTGTATTACTTGTCCACTTTAGTATACCACCAAGCAGTTCCCTTCTCATCTGCCATTACAATAATAAATTATTGCCACCGTTTAAATCTGCGTCACATTGTAAACCTACTTGAGGTTGAAGGACTTAACCACATTGATGGTTTCATATGTTTACTGAACCTCATTCTCAAAGTGTGCAATAACGTTTACTCATTCATCCCAGACAACATAATAATGCCATTAAACCATAAGCCAAAATCAAATTCACGTACATCAAAATACTCAAACCTAAGCACACCTACAACTCCATGGAAGTGCAATCACCATACACAGTTTCAAAAATACTACATTTGTACCATACACAATACAGCTTAATATGAGAAGAATCCCTCTATATCAATAGGCTACAGCACTATGGGTGAAAATACCACGGAGAGTCAAGTGTGCACTCACGACCGTGTATGCTAATCGATAGCAACACCCTCTAGTGCCGTTTTATGGCCAATATTGTTCATCCTGGAATACGAGAGTATCACATTTGGGTATGACTTCATTGCCTTCCTTACCTGCATCTCCTATTGCTTGAGGCTGCTTCAGTAGATGATGTAGTTCTTTGGCTTACATTATTAGAACATACATTATTGCCAACAGGGATGGTATTGCATAATGAGTTATGGTGTAAGATTGAACTCGGCCCATTTTTGTGTAATGGAAGGATGCTGTTACAATCGATTGTAGGGTGAAATAAGTATGTGATATCAGACCATGTTGGCAATCATGTACTCATATCAAGTTAAGTAATGATCAGTACTTGCACACGGAAGAACCTGCACACATTCAGACGTATTTGTGTATGGGAATAATTACAAAAGAGTCGTGGTCTTCATTTACATGCGTGTAGCAAGGTGATGACTATATGTCAGCCATCCGTCAAGCACCATAAGTGTGTGCAATTAATCTTTCATACACATCACACAATTTAGTCTACTTTGAGGACAGCGTAGGTAAAAAATGTGAGCATGGCATACAGCAAGCCCTTTTAAAGTATAAATCAGCATTACAGGCATGCCTGTCACTGAGTATACCAACATAAGACCATCGTATGTCCAAACAAGACAGATACTGAGTCTGCTGAATTGAAAAATCAATTACGTAATCTGCTTCACAAACTGCACTAAATATACACAAGTACAAGCGTGCTTCCATCTGCAGGTATCACAATTACTGTTTAAGCAGCTATATACTGCTTCTGTTTAAAGTATTTCTACTCAAAAGTACTCACCATCCAGTAAGGGCTGGAGGTCCCTGTCATCGTCGACGACGTCGAAGTCATCATCCCCTGGGAATGAGGACGTGTCCACTGTGGAAGCGGCAGCTAGGATGGCAAGGAAAGGCGAGCCAGCACAGGGGAACGGAGCGAAGGGCTCCAAACTGTCCAGGTCCCCGAGGTTGAACGTCCCCCTCATGGAGGAGGATCCGGATGGCTCAACAACCCCCGTGGTCGTCGCCGGACAGAACCCAGACGAGGGAATGCCACTGGTGGTGGTGGTTAGCGTCGCCAGCTTACAGTCTTCTGGACCCGGGTGGGGATTGGGGGAGGGAGAGGGCACGGTAACGGTGGTGGGGGTGGTGTCTGGATTGGTCTGGATCTGACTTTGGCAGCATCCAGAGGCTGGGATATCCACGCTGTGGCTGGGGGTTGTTGAGGTGGCACATGCAGTTCTATGGTCCAGGGTTGCACTTGCACATCCACACGACAAGTCAGTATCCCTTAACCGAAGTTGTTGTTTCACTACAGCTCTCTGGTTGTCCCCATTAAAAATAGCACTGTCCTGAGTTTCAACTGTCTCTAAACATAAATCCTCGCTATTGCTTGCACGTGGTTCCTGTCTATGTTCCTGTTCACACGTGGTGCTGGTTGCAATAGTACTCCAGCAAAGTCCAAGTTCACGTCTAGCACAGGTAGTGACACCGCCATACGACTGACTATCAATGAGAGCTTCCACGTTTAGTAGTCCGCTATCCGCTCCTGTGGTATCCCATGCACTATTGCCTCCACCTAGTCCTGCCTGGTAGAGGCTGGGCACTGCAGGCGAACATGCATGTTGAGACTGTTTCGTTCCTGCCACTACTACTCCTCCTACTTCGCCTCTGCCCAAAGCACGACAACAAACTAATGCAGCGGCCATCGTCCCTCTCAATGTATATATATTTCCCCCATCGCTTCTGCCGCTCTGCCGGTAGCTGCTATGGTTGTGACGTCAGCTCACTGCACAATGTGACGTCACAGTTACTGAGCTGCCCAGCGAAACAACTGTGCACTGAGAGGAGCTCTCTTGCTTACGTCACATCTCAGCCAGTTGTGACGTCAGAGGTGGTGTGTAAAGTAGCAGACGACCCAGATTTCATTGAGAGCCGCAGCGGCAGCGAGAGGAAGCTGCTTTTGTAGCCCAGGGGTTTGTATTGGTCTTTAAATGAAACCAAACGACAACCGATTGCAGTATCAGTCTTGTAAGGGTTGCGGGGGATGAACAACATTAAGTCTATTTTTGGACTGCATTGGAGTGGCTGCAATAACATGTTTCAGGTTCATTGATCGGGATGAGCATGAGTAGGGTAGTGGTGGTGGTGGTTGTGGTTCAACACAGCTGCTGGTTCGTCTAATTCACATGTTGAGTATGTGTTGTTTTTGCTGCCAACATGAGTATGCAGAACTAACTGGGTCTACTATTCCATTGAACACGTCAATTATGTCCGCAGCAGCGGCAGTTAAGTCTAATTACTTTACAGAGGAGTCGTGATCTGGTTACGGACATGTTTTTGCCAGCTTTGTAGTAACCACCATCGTACGATGATTACGTGCTATAGTAGAGCATGGGAATTGGGGCCGTTTACACTCACACATCTCTGACTAGGGGAGGGATGACTCAGTGGACGGTCAATACGTGTTGAATGGAGGCCGTGTTGGCGTGACTGTGTCAGTAGGGGGTACATGTGTTTGTTCGCTGAGCAGTAGTTAAATCACACTGGCTAAACATCCTGCAGTAGCTAGGCATTGGCCCAAATAGAGCCACAACTAAATGGCCTGATTCTGTTCTGGATCAATGG
Organism: Streblospio benedicti; assembly: GCA_019095985.1. Lineage (NCBI taxonomy): Eukaryota > Metazoa > Annelida > Polychaeta > Spionida > Spionidae > Streblospio > Streblospio benedicti. Next base: position 11,643,108 of record CM032662.1, read on the forward strand.
CACCCAGTGTGTTTACAGACCTGCTGAACTGGATTTCCATTGACTAGTCCCGATTGTTTGCATACTCCGGGTAAAAATATAGAATTTGCCTTTGAAGAGGTAAAAACTCACTGTGTTTTTGTAGGCTAATTATATAGTTTGGTAGGCGGATGTTATGGTGTTTAGTTCAGGGTAGATTGTAATCGTGTGGATGGTATTTATATAATTAATCTGCATGTATATCATACTATTTTATATATTGTTTATAATTGTTTTTTTCTTATTTCCTTCTTTTTTCTCTTTTCTTTCCATCGTATATTTGTTGTATATCACATTGTATAATGTAATTGTATTACACTGACGTATAAATCCAATGAGGTTTAATAGGTAGATCTGTGCTTGTTTGTATACCGTATTAATTAATGTAGATCTGATGTGTCAGTATGATAAACATATCTTTTATTTGACTTAAATTGACTTGGTAACTTGGCTTATGGAAATCTGATAGTGTGTGCCTTGTATTGTACGCTAAACAGTAGGGCATAGTTTTGTACAGGGCATTGATTTGTGGTAAGGTTTATGTTATTGTGTAGGATGTTTACTTATTAGAATCGGTTCCCATTCAAACATTTGCAATGTACATATACCAAAACAAACATAAATGTGAGTTCATATTAACATCTAATCTTCTTTGTACGGTACTTTTTCCAAAAAGAAAGGGCCCTCTATAAAGGTTTGCCTTATAAAAGTTGTGTTTGTTAGATTATTGGATGAGATCAATAATAAGAAATGACCATTGAATTTAATTATATCACGCATTCATGTCATTTGAGTACAAGCTCTAATTCGTAATGCAAACATTGGTGCTTTCCAAAGCATGATCTCTGATTTAATTGTCATATTTGTTGCTTTCCCAAGTAATTATGCTTCTATTTTTACTCTTTCAGTCCAAGGTCCTTTAAGGTAAAGGAGGTCGTTAAATATGATTTATTTCATTTCCAATTTTCAGCGTGTGGATAACTTACAGTGTACACTGTTAAATTTCCATTTTGTGGTTATCTTTAATCAGTTTGATTTATTTTTTATTATGTGAATATTTTTAATTGTTGGAAGCTTTATTCTGATTGGTATTTTAAGTATATTATTGTTTCAAATTTTGCCAAATTACATATTACAATATACATAGTCCACAGTAAAACATTCAAACAGTCAGTACACTAAATACGCTGTACTAAATTCATACACGCTATGTTTTATTATCGAATAATGAGACCAGACTATGCGTTCACATTTGTGTGTGTATATCTTAAATTTGAAAATTGCAGGCCCACGAACCATTATGTGTAAGTCACGAAATACATTTTAAACCTTAGGTCTCATTACACTATAGTTTTTATGGGTGTGTTCAAGGCTAGCTCTGCTTTATTCCCGAATGAATAAGTCATCACAGTAAGGCACTTAATAAAAAGAGGCAAACACGTATAGATAACTGAATTACCAATACTATAATGGTTCAGCACGGGGTCTTGAGTTCGAGTCATGCCAGGGCCATTTGTTATATAGTAAACCAGACGGCTGTATCCTGGGGTTTCCAGAATTATTGGCAAAAAGGGCTTGCTAAAGAGAACCGAGAGGGTTATACGTGAATTGTTTATCAATTTCAGAATTACTTATACGTTTATTTATATCATATTCAGCTGTTCAACGTAAAGTGGTTCGTCTATGGAAGGAAGATTTTTTTTAAGAACCACGTTGAATATTCCACTAACTCCAGTCCATTATGCTATAGAAACAGTCAATATTAAGGTCTAGTTGTATAACAAAAAATATGAAATTACATACATTTCACATATTGCGAGGAAATTCAGGAGTCAGGCTTGTAAAGTTATTTGGAAAGTCGTGGAATCGAACTCACGATCTTCCGCACACACGAGACCAGACATACATGTACGAGCAGACGCTCTACCACTGAACTAATTCCCCTTACGCTTATAGACTTGTTCACACTTCACCAGTATCACTATTGCACAACGCCTGGATATTATTTTTAGCCTTTTACTTTCATACAGCCTTGACTATCTAGATCATCCATGAAGCTTTACAAAGTCGGCAGACCCTCGATACGAGGTTCTGCCCATTAACAATATTATATTTGTCGAACTTAGGGTTTGTAAGTGTTTAATTTGCAAGTGTTTTGAATTAAGATACGTAACCAGTTATTGCTATAAGATACCTAGGCCTAAATCGTGTTAGCATTCCTTCCAATGACCTGGTGTAAAATCGTGACTATAAAAATTACAAACGTGTATCATGGAAGCCATTACGATACCTGGAAACCTCAAATGTGACGTGGAAATGTGCTACTAATGTAGCAAAAACACGTCTATTGCAATAAAATATACCAGGATCCTAAAGTTATGACGTCAAAGTTGGTCCTGGGATCACGATGTAGCAATTATCAAGCAAAGTAGGCTAATGTCTTCAATTGTCTTCACATGTAAACACCGCAATTTGCCATATTAGTGATTCACATTTCAAAGTGTTGCGTGATGTTATCTTCACTTGTAGCACACGAACTACATTACGTGACATCCAGGTATATGATAATTTGATCACATATTATCAAAAGACAAAAGTGATATATATGGGCTGCTATACATTAAACATGTCTGCTCATTTTTAAACATGAAATCTACCGTAGTTTATTTGAAATCCATATCAATTTGATTCTCTCTCTGTCTATCCATTTGCCCTAATGGTGTGTTTTTGTATATCTTGATTTGACGTATGGGCTGAGCGTTCCCAGTGTAACATTATTATGCGTGACTTTGACCCACAATGCAGGGATCAAACTGTGAATAGATACACGTGCAATATCTATTTATGGTGGTCAAGCATGGCCACTCACACCAGGAAAACCGTATACTGGTATCCCCATTAGCTCTTGACAGGAACCTATATTTGTGAAATATAATCAGTGATATTTTCATTAGAACCGGAGAAGGAAACATGGGTCCCCGAGTGAAAGCTGTCCTTGTTACTGAAGTGTCCCTGTTAGTGACACGTACTCTATGTGTATAATTGCCTAATTGTCTACAAATATCTAGTTATGGACGACCGTTCCAAAGTACAACTAATCTGCTGCCTGTATAATTGTGAGAGAATCGTAGCTGTAGACTGATAGTGGTACTGCGTCAACATGCCATGGGGGACAATCCATGATAGACCATTTTATGGAAAATTAAAATGACGGAATTTATGACAAATTTGTTACTGCAGGTATTCATGTTGACGATCGATGCGTGGTTGTAATGTTTGCCTCTGGTAAACACATTATCATTAGTATTTTATGTGTACTTGATTATAATTTGTTTGTAAACAATCCATTGATGGTCACGTTATGTGTTGACTGTGTTGTAATTGGTTTCATATACGTCATGGACGTTTGGTCATTGACTGTGTTGTTTTTCATTCGTAACGTCAGGAGCCACTACACTTATCTCATAATATTTCCTAGCAACTCAATTAAATTCATAAAACATATATTTCTTTTCATAATTCATATTTGTCACTTCAAATTTAAATAAAAATACAAAGATTGATAGGTAAAGATCCAAAATAATTAAACAGAAATATAGACAGGGTGTCACTTTGATTATTTTAGTGCTGTACTGCAGATACGATAAAGATATCTCACTCAGACCTATTCCATTCAACGCCACGAATGTCATGCATAATCAAATGACTTTCATTTTGCATGTTTTGTATTTCTGGTGGGGATGATAATTATTTATTTCAAACGAGTCAATCTGCAATAACATTTGGAATGCTTACGATGGTATAAGTATACATTAGGTCGTATACCTTTAGTGCACTCGATGTTTTGATTGGTACGATAAACATTATAAGGCAAACATTATGGTAAACTTTTATTCAAATTAAATGAGGTCAGACCAAATCAATTCCTGCTATTGATTCTGCCTGTCTATTGATTATTGTGCAAATACCATACACCTACGTCAGGTACAGATGTGTACACCTTATGCTTGGTTCAGGTTTACATACACCTTTTCTGTACGTAATTGTGTGATAGTTTGCTGCTTTGCATGACAAGTAAATCAGCAACAATGGTGGATCAAGACCCTGAACTGTCCCGTTCAGTGTGAGTGAGTGAGGACTCACTGGAGGAAGGAATTTTTAGACCGACCCCTTCCGATCATTCGTGGCCCGAACCAGAGGGATGCACTAATCAAGCGTGCATTTTGACCCCCGCCCCCCCATACACACGCACACACAACAACAACAACAACAACAACAACAACAACAAAGAATGGCCAGAAATTCCTGGAACTTACCCAGTCTCAACTACAAGATGGATATTTGTTGATTCAAGCACCTCTGCGCAGTATGCAGCAGAAATCAAATAAACATGCATGCATGGTGTTGCTGTCTGTCATACTCTAATCAATATAAGTAAACGTTTCACTTAATAGACTGTACCTGAAAAATAGCTTTGTCCAGACATTATCCACATTTGCTAGGTATTGCCACATTGAAAATACTATACCCACCTTGGAAGTGTCTCTTATATATTATGAGTAAAACGGACCAAAAAAGTCAATGTCTGTATTGGGAAACGGTATCCGTCAGAAATACGTAATCCTGTTTGTCTTTCCAAGTATAGAAAGTAACGTCTGAGGGCGGTGTCTACCTCACTGTCCTTCTCTGAATATGGTTTTCTTAATATTAAAGTAATGTTTACGTTACTGAACTACGTTTTACTAGAACAACACAATATACACAATATATGTTAGTGACAAAACTGTGAAGTAAAATAATTAGTCTCTAGTGTACGCTCGAACTTATTAACTTTCAATAAAATACGTCTTCACAATTAAATGGTTATAAAATACCTACTGGTTTCTGCGGTGGGAGTTCATTCATCTTTTCATTTCTATTTAGTTCTTAGTATTGCAGTAAAGTTTTCTTTTCCAAGCAGCATACTGCTGGGTAAAATTCGTAATAAACTAGAGGATACCAAGATACATGTATGTTTACCTTTCTATATAACACTAGATATAATGCATAATTTTATGAAAGTTGGATTGGAAAGGAAAGATTTGCAATTGATGGAAAATTATATGTATTCATGAGAATTAGCAGTTGATGTTACAATAGAATACAGGATGCAAGGGAGCCAGGAACCCCGAATGGGGCATTGAAGTTCTTCATAAAAGTCGACCTTACACCAGAGATGCATAAAAAGTGTGATTTGCACACTATTGTGAAGGGTGCACATATAAAGAACACAATTCAATATTATCATAACTGATGGGTACTACTCTTACATATGTACGAGAAGTTTGTGTATGTTTTGCAAGCAATACGTGTTTTACACCCTGTCATGATGAACGTATAACTGGCAAGCTTAAAGTCTTGTGAGGTAACATTGTGGTGTGGTGTAATTAGATATATCCTTTATTTTATATGAGTGGTAATTGTTACTGATGTCAGACGCTTGGCCGATGAAACCATTCAACGGTTGATAGACTGGAAAGCGCTCTTTTTGTATACATCCAATTAGCAGATTTGTCTAGTGTATATCATAATGCACAGTGTACAGCAGCTGCTTTACATCTGACACCATAAATACCCCAAGCAGCAATGTAGAGTAAACGTCTAGTAAACCTGCAATGAACACAGTCCTTCACTCAACTACATGTACATTGTAGCCCCTAATAAGGTCAAAACGTGGCCCTTTGTGGCGTGTTTTAATAAAGAACCCTGAATTTATAACACTTCAAGACTTCTGACGTCACAGGTAATTGTGATGTCACTTCCTAAACCTTTGAGTGGTCAGTGCAGAGGGAAGCACAAAGAACAGCACTTGGCGACTCTATGTCTGTGACATTTACGTTCAAAGGTTACCTGAAATACAAGTCTTGTGTGGGGTTGGCAATGATATGTTTAGCAGGTTGACATTTTTATTCCTAAAATGTAAAGGTTAGTATCATGCAGTCAACATTTTTGCAGTGTTTTGCTTTTTTCCTCATTTTTAATCTCACCTGAGGGTGGCAGTTTTGAAATGAAAATCTGGGTGAGCATTTAAATACGTTTCAATTTTTACTTCAAGCTTCGCTGCTTGCAGTATTCATATGATAATAGGTAAATGTCATATCCAAAATTCAAAATACAATATCCAAGGCCAAAGAACTTCCATGATCGGTGTGCGTTGTTCCTCTTATTCCATTCTGACTTGATGATGAATGTTTAGCAATGAAAAGCTAGTGAAAGATTTGAAAGAAGATGTTGCAGTCTTGGATTTCCACCTTAATTTTTCTGTCGTTCATAACTGCAATCCATTAAACCCCACACCCAAAATCCAAATTCCAATATCAGCGAACTTTCATAATTACTGTACGTTTTGGTTGCAGTCAGGATGCACTGGACGATATTGTAGGTTCCAACCCCATTTACTGATATCTGATATTGTATTAACAGATAACATATAAAAGAGGCAGGATGAACTGGATCTAAAGAGGTATATCCTCGATATGAAGCATTTTGCAAATAGAATACATCCATATAATACATGACAGTACATGTACATGCTTATTGATTTTGAATGAATACAGACTTCATTGATGGCTGATGGTTTGTAATGGTTTTTGCTATTGTCAGCACCGTTGTTGCTGCTGCTGTTGCAGTCTGGTGTCGTTTCAGCTGTTGGTGTTGTTGTTGTTGTTGCTGCTGCTGCTGCTGCTGCTGCTGCTGCTGCTGCTGCTGTTGCTGTTGTCGTTGATTTTGCTGCATCTGCTAATGGACTAGTATAGGCATTATTGATTGCATAGCATCCGCCCACCTACACATTATACGATTAACAATAAATTTTGAAAATATCAATTAAAATAAAGTTGTTTATGCAAATAAGCAAAACTACAATCATCGGATATTATATGGTTAAACTTTGAAATTCCCTGGCCCATCAGATATATCTGATGATTAAGGTAACCGCACATACATGTACGGTTGCAACGACTGACTTACCATAACGAAATTGATGCACATTAAGTGACAAGTGAACAGATAAATTGTGTTTGAAGGGTGCATTGTGATTCAATGCATTCAGTTGGATCGCCATATTACAATTGCTGCAATTTAACGGTAAAAGTATGTATTATTCATTTGAAGGCACACCTAACCCGAAACAATTATTTATAGAGTGTATTATATCATTCATGTTGGATTTTCCTTCCCACACATTAAAAGCAAATCCAAAAACCGAACTACTACACACGTATGCAACACTTGTACTTTATTAACTTAAAATATACTAAAAACATAATTATAAATAGTTTTAATCCATTGTGTTTTATTCAGTTTAATTAATTTGCTATATTTGGACCTTGAATTGCTTTTTTGGAATTAACTTGACGAATTGAGCTAAAAATCGTAATCCTAATTTCTAGTAATGAAACAATGTCACTATATTCGTACATTTGTATTTTATATAAAGTAACCGTATGCATATTAAAAATGTATGCGTGCAATCAGATCAATAACATTGGAAAAAAATCCATGATGAATGAAGATAAAGTTTCAGGAAATGTATTCAAATTCATGTCACATGTAATCTGATGCAATTGTTTCCTAGACATCCCTTTCCAAACCAATGTGGCGAAACCACGCTAAATATAAACACTTTCCAATAATCACAGGAAGCTATAAAACGGGGGTTTCATGTCAATCGTATCTTATTCCTATTGCCCAGAGTCATGCACATATAAACTGATGTTAATAGACATGGAAATTAACAGCTTTTGCAGCATAACGCTGGGGTATTAGCATAAAAATGCCTGCTTTGCGTGGAGGGTGGTTAGGTTTCAGATGGGATATAATTTCCGCCATATGTTTAGGCTTGGTTAGTGATTTTAATGTGTAATACCACACTCTTTAACCTAGGCATCCAGGATTTTGGAAATAGGCAGACCCATGTTTTTTTTTTGGAAAGGAAGCACTCACAACATTTCATAGGTTTTGTACGTGTCGCATGAAGGTTTTGGAGATTTCTAATACTCCACAAAATTTTATTTATCGAGGATGAAAAAAGTATTGGCTTCTCTGGATCTGCCTTTACGACCTTGCCGGTAGTTGGGTGGTTTGGCGCAAAAAGGGATGGCATGGTGTTTAGGTCTAAAAGTTCATGAAAAAAAATCTCGGCTGTGGGGGCTTGAAGGTGAGTAAGTGACACTCCACCCCCACCCCCACCCCCTCCCACCACCCCACCACCCGTGCTCATGGTTTTGCCAGTGCTCTGCAAGTTGGTACATATTACATCATAGTGTGAGAGTACCTATTGCGAATAGGAATATAGATTTTATAATAAGAGAGTAAAACCTTCTACTGTGAGGATTGGCCTTAACAGGCACAGGAGGAGGGGCAATAAGGATTGTTTTTTTATAATCTGATTTAAGAAATTCCCCGTCCCCATATAGTTTCAAAACGTAAAAATGTAAAGCATATTAAAACGTCAGCTGGACATGGTTTGCAAACCCGCCTAAAAAGGGTGTGGTGTATATTCGTCCGTGCATTTCAAATAGTCTCTGTCACTAGATCTTATATTCTTGAAGTATGTATTGCTATAACAAGATATCAACGGACATTTTATTTTGCACTGTCCATACCTTGCTCATTAAACGATGTATAGAGTAGCCACTGTAGTATCCACATGCGGATACATTTAGAAATAGTAGCAATCGATTGACCCACGGTGCCATTTTTTCCTCTGTGAATATCGACTAATGCCCATCACGTAGTTCAAGGGTCATAACCTACTTGAGTACAATGCAGGACCATTCTGAAAGCCTTTAATAGAAATCATTAAAACACATTCATCAAATATATAATTGTGTTTTACATATTTTGCAATCTAACAAAACTGTTCAATGAATTGATAGACATGTTAGCCAAAATGCAATATAATAAATATACATTTTCGCGACACACGATGTGTACTGTTAATAAGTTGAACCGAGCTGTAACCATTACAGTTTGATTTTGTTTGCTCTACTAATACCTATAATGATGAATTACTTCCAGCTGATTACTACACATATACAAACTCTGTGCAAACTGCACAACAGCTGCTATACAATTTTAAATTTTGCGTTTTACTTATAATAAATCAATGACCTCTTCCGCAACCGCATTTCACTTAAGCATTTTACAGTAAGTGCAATTGAATCACCAGCATTAAGTATTTAACTTGACTTCAGAGCTGTCTCTTATGGTGCACACCCCACCGTTCTTCAGACAAAACTCCACCTTACACAAGCAGAAGAAGGCCAATAAACAATCGGTGTAGTGATACTGTAAAAACAGCTCTTGTTGCTCCAAATCCCCCACTCCTCCCTGCGTAAACACACCAAGCATTGCTAAACACCACCTGATTTTCCACTTGAGCATTATAACCGCATTCCAGACTTGCATTATAATTCATCCGCATCACTCATCTGCAGGCAATACCAGTGAACACACCTAAAAAAAATGAAGAGTTCTTCTTTTAGCAGAGCGAGAGTCTATCATTATGAGGAATCCCTGCAAGCTATGACTGCCGTAGCCTTGATCAATAAAACCTCTGGTGAGTTGAGCTAGATTATTCAGCTGTTTTATGACCCTGCAATCGATGCTGTAACAGGGCTTGTCGTGACGTAGGCGGAAGTTGTGGTGGGAAAAAGCGTGGCAACACCTGCTCTTTTTTATACCTTAAGTCTGAGCCCACTTTTTTTTTTTTGGTGACAGCCGGTTAAATACCTGCTGCTGCTGCATCTGACGCCATATTGTGACGTCACGAATTGTGAGGGAAACGTCACAGGGAATTCCGGAAATAGACGACGGGAGAGCCGTGGGCAAGAGGGGAGGCCTGGACGCTGAGTTGAGTGCCAAGTGGTGAAGGGGATTGCAACGTGTTGCTCATTGTGTGCGTGGTGTGCTGCTCACGAGGGGAGAACAAGTCTTGCTCAGCTCACACAGAGAGTCCGATTACGCTTGGATGGTGGAGTATTAGGGTGGGAGCTTGTTTTATTAAGTATTAATCAGTGCTAATTGGTGTTTATTTTCACTTGGGTTTTAATTAGACATTTATCTAAGCGTTTATGTGTGATGTTTTTGTGAGGCAAGCATTTTGATAATGTGTTTGCGTCATTGTGAATTAAGTACCACAATGACATATATTAAGACGCCGTGGCAGATCCGGGTTTTGTGACATCTTTCATTTTCCGAATATAGAAATCATTTTAATGGGGCTTGTCACATCTCTGTGAGCCTTCACACACACACAAGTACATGAAATCATCTGGATGTGCCCAGCCCATCTTTTCTGAAAACTGGTCCTACCACTGATTGCTGGGTTTAACATAAGGTGCGGGGGTGGTGTAGACCTATATGGGGTCATGAAAATCCCCATATTTTCACATTTTTTTAATTTCTTATCATCTCCACATCCCACAATGTTTCCACTTTTTTCGCATACCGCACTTCCTTCAAATCCCTATCTTTTTTCCCTCTCTGGAGACCCACAATGTCCAAGGCTAATATTTTATAAAAGTATGTCTAGAAAAAAGGGGTTCCTGTAAACACCCCCCCCCCAATGATACATATTCGTCGGCAGTGTAGTTATATCATAATGCACTATTTAGGAGGGCATAAGCGAGATAGTACGCACACTCTCATATATTCTCAGAATAGTAATTGAAATGACGCCTGCCTAGCTGAACCTGAGCGCCCTCTGTTTTTGTACAAATGCATCATCATCACCATCATCACTCATAACAATAAAAAGCATAATTGGCCACAAAAGGTACATATAATTGCAGTGACATAACACAATTCCATTGAAACCATTCCTGTTGAGTGAGCCATCTCACGGGACTTGCGTGGATAGGATTTAAGGCGGGCGGCACCAGTTGACACTCAGGAAAAGTACGTCATCGCTCGCTTGCGTACGCCAGTCTATTTATAGTTCACCACCACGACCCTTTGATGACCATATGGCGCATCATTTAAGTGTTTTTATGATTGATGCATCTGGGCCTTTTGGTGTATAAAGTCAATACTGATAAGATTGATTTATCAATATTCTGATTTGGTTTGTTTTAGTTTAATTACGTAAATGTGATTTTCATACTTGAATACTTGCACTCGCTTTTATCCTGCTCTGGCTACTTGCGATGCACATCCCATGGTTTACATATTTGTCACACAATATACCCTTTCCTACTCCTTAGGACCCATAAGCACATCCAGATGGGGCGTTGGGGGTGTTCTCCGCACTCCCCTTCACCACCCCCAAAATATCATTTCCATGTGGTTTGGGAAATTGGCAATTGCACAACGTATTGTACATACACAATCCATGAAATACATTACTAGTATGTCATTCCCGCTTCGGAATACATGGATCTGATAGTGGAAATGTACACACTGTGGTGCCGAATTGCATAATGTACACTCATACAGTAGATCTACTCATGTTTCTTTAACTTTAAGCTTAACATTTGGTTATAGTGTAGTATTCGAGCTATGTGCTCTGCAATTACATATGACCGCGGACCATTCATGATTGCATCGCCAAGACAGTACCACATTATGCATCTTAAGCTTTGGATGAGTTTACTCAACACACACCACGAGTTTTGACGGGTTGATGACTACTATGATATTATGGTCATGAATCCAGTCCACTATTGACTTTCGTGTGGAGGAACACGTTTCAATATTGATAGAACTGTAATAGCAAAGATCTAATGTACTTGAATGTATGTACACTGCATTTAAATGTTGGGGCATGTTTCAAATACATGTAAAAGTTGCAGATATTAATTGCTCTATGACTATAACATGACAAAACGAGTGTGTTGTTTTCGTCTGAAACTAGTACACAAAATTATCGCTTCGAAGAACATTCATCAATGTTTATTTTTAGTATGCAAAGAATCATTTGAGTTATTTCAGTGGGAAAAAAATCAACCGCTAGTGACGTCATAATGTGAGAGGTATCTTGGAATTCCGCGGTTCCTTCTGGCATGTTATCATATTTCCAGACATACATTCTATTTCATGACAGCTTTTATATCAAATGGTTTTGTTTTGCTTTATTCTTTTCTTTGTGTATTTAACTGTGCATATTGACTTAACAATTCTATAAAGACACCTGGGTTCAGTTGTGATGTTTAAGTGTATTGCAATCAAATTAAGGGACCATGTTAAATATATATATATGGTATGCTACTTTAAAACCTTGCTTTCCGTTTACAGCTGAATTGAGTGTGGGAATCAAAGAAAACACCTCATTAAACACAATTATAAACCATGATTTTTCCTACAATGCGTATGGTTGCTGTTGGTATCCATTCAAGAGCATGATGCTATCACGCACTATATTACTGTCGAATCCAGAATTGTCAAAATTTTATAATATCCACTTTATTGCTGTAGCACTGTGCACTTAAGACCATTCAAAATATAAATGACCTATCCATCGTTAATCTGCTAGAGCATTAAAACATTACTGCCCTGGACATTCAGCTGAATGCATATAATTGAGTATCCGTAAACACAGGGCACATACGTAAGTGCATCTTGCTATCATTATAACCCATCCACTTCCGGTGCCAATGTATTCGCAGTAAAATCATGATCTGAAAAGACGTTTACGTTGCCAAGCCAGCTCTATCATTAAACATTCCTTTTATATTATTACACTGATCGTTATTGACCTTTCCAGTGTATGCAATCCACAGTGGAAAACATAGCCATGGAAATCATGCTCCAACACTACGCTCTTGATAATTTGCTGTGTAATCGTTTCATCTTTAAATACAAGTTTCATAGGCTACTTTTAATACGTCCAGCCATGCATAACATCCACATACGCACGCTTTTCTGACAGTGGCATCCAGATCACTTCACACCATCCATGAGGACATAAACTGGTCTGCTACATTTCTGCTATATTATTACACTTAACACTAATTAATCGTCAAACAATAGTCACACACTTTAACAATACGCACCATACTCTGGCAATGGAATCCAGGTCTCTAAAGGCCTATCCATGTGTGAAAAACTGCTCTAAAACTACATATTTCTACCCTATCATTACAACACACGTTATTTCATTCCTAATTAAAACAAAAGCCACATACGCAATAATTACATCCAGTTCACCCTACAACAGCAACCCATATATGCACCACGATGCTCTCACTGTGGAATCCAGAACTGAAATGTCCTGCCCCGCATCAAGCCTGCTGTAGCAACCCTCCATAATTCGCAGATAAAGGAATTTTGAAAAGGTTAACACGATATGCTTAAGGTCATAAGGCTACGGGACAGCGCTGGGAATTGATTTGCCATTTCTAGATTGTGCGCAGCAGTTGGCTGAGGAAAGTGCTTGCCATTTAGGGCTGACATTAGAAGTAACACTCGCGTGCAGCTCAGTTATAGTCGCTTTATGGATGATCTGCATTGTCTTCTGCTGCTGTTGTTGTGTTGTAGGTGAATTGAAGACAGCATGGGGAAAATGGGCATATAAAACTGGGAGAGGAGTTGACAGTGGGGAAGGTATACGGTGGATGCACATGTTTGTGTACAATGAACAAGATTGTCATTGTACTGGTGATCAAAGGGTGATAATAGAGGTTATGCCCCCTATACTTCTATATGAACTATGACCCCCATTCCCTCCTGCACACAACCCCATTCTTTTTAGATAGAAAATTGTTACATTCCTAGCTTGGCTCTGCTGAGATGAGTTGTGTTACCAGCACTGACTTTTACACTTTTAATATGATCATTAATCAGCAGTAACATTACGACATTCTAATATGCAAGCTAACATGGTCAATAACTACATGGCATCGAAAGCTTACACCTTCTGTACGCGTATGTCACACAAACAGATGACATTTTACAATCCATGTAGCAAGAAGTACCGTATCTCCTATTATGTGCTTCCTATTCTAAATTTGTGATGCCTTAGCAATACTCACCCACATATCCAAGCGAACTTTCTCCCCCACTCACACAAACGTAGCAAGGCAAACATTTTAGCTGAACATCTTAATATCTTGTTTTTGTTCCATTTAAAGACAGCCTACTTAGTCATGATATCCAAATGATTGACAGTCATGTGTAACATGAACTACAGCTTTGCATTTTTATGTCTCAGTAAATCTATCCAGCTCTTGGTATCCATATCACCAATAGGTAGTCCACATATCCATATACAATTCTCAACCCAGAATATGACACAACACACACGTAAGTTACATAAATCGCATGCAATTTAAGGCAATAATAGCATTATACAATATAAAATAAGTTATATTTTATAAAGACTCCTTCTCTCTTCAAACACACGACGGTGAAGACCGATTTCCTGGGTTCGACCCAATTTAAGAGTTCCTGATTTCTAAGGAAGGGTGTCCACAGGACAAACCAAACCTCAGGTTTGAATCATCCCCCACCACAAAATTCCAAGTCTGACTGGATCAATAAGAAAGTCGGTTCCACCAATATGATAGAAAGATTCATTTCATAGAGATTGGGATAGTTTGCTGTTGTGTTGCGATCTAGTGACATTTTAATGTGGCAAAACCCGTCCCATGTCAATTAGAAACAAAACATAGGAATCTCACAACATTACCCATACACCACACCGTGGAAAATTCACATCCGGAACGAACTTTAAACAAGACTATCAGAAAATGTCGAAAGGGCAACACATCAGAGCCAGAACGTACTACAGAACTTGGGATCTGCAGATGAGATAGCATCTTCTGGCTGCAGCTATGGTGCTCTTTACGCTCTCCATGCTTACGTCAGTTTCTTCAGATGATCTTTGAAATCTGGCAACAGAACGGAAACATGCGTACTAAAGAGATGTGACGTCACATTTGAACGTGTAAGTGACGTAGATGGTGTTTGTGCACATGGGATTGATGTTGTAGAATAGTCTCGTGCATATTTGCGTAGATAACTCAATGGCGTACATTTGGTGTTGTTGTTAATTAAGATTTTCTGTAAACAGGAAATACATAAATGTGGCAGATCCAGTTTTTAAGAAGTGTGTGTGATTGTGGGGGGGGGGGCACTCGATTTATTTGGTCTCGTACATGCGAAAACTTCCAAAGATCCCTAAAACACCATCAACATAATATTTTAAAGGGGGAAATGGACGGATCCCGCGTCCACTGCACCCTCATGGGTGCGTGGTAGTTGCTTGGTGCGGATGACTACTATACAGCTTAATAAGTAATTTTGAACAGTTTCCAGGCCAGATGGATTGCTGAAAGTGGGTTGCTCTCGAGTTCGCACATCCGCCCTGCCCTCAACTGAACCAGTAAATCCTGGATCTGCCACTGTATGATACACGTCTAAACTAAACACTGCTCATTGTGAACATAGCAATAAAAGGCAGCACGGAATATCCCGAATAAAGAAGACAGTTGTGGGTTTGTTTGTTTTTTCTATGACGAAGATACAAAAACTCGTTGTAACGTACCACAGTCTTGTAATTCTATTAACATTGCATTTTAACAAGCAACAAGTAACTAACAGGCGACATAGCAACACATTTTGCCAATTAGCGCCCAGATGAAACGTGCTACGTCAGTCCATCAAGCGTCAAACGTGCACACTTCATTACCCGCGTAGCCCCGAGTGGAGCCACCTTACTCTATATTAGGTAATCCTTTAATCCCTTTCGCCCAAGGTGAGGACTTAATGAGCTAGCGAGGAGCGCTGCTTCTCAACCTTTAATGCAATCCGGATACTGTTGCACCTTAAGTACCCTGGCTTTCAGATGGGCAATTAATTGAGAGGTAGTGCATTATGGATGAGAAATTATTAAGTTTCTTTCAACAAAGGTTATTGTGCGGAGATTTACGATTTGTGTGGGGTGTTTGTTTGTTATTTGCGGCCAGAGTACGGGTGAATACACTGTTGGAAACCAAAATAAACCCTAAGTAAGTTGCAGTGCCTGTACCACAGAAGAAACTTAAAAAGAAACACACAATAGTGTAATATCTATCTGCGCCAATGTCCATAAAGGGACATCAACATCATAGATATTGGGAGATATACACGTGTCCGTAAAATATTTTACATATAGAAGCCCATGTCATAAAAACATGTTCGACGATCTTTGAGTATGTGTTTAGTAGTTGCCATGTATTTCAGCATTAGATTTTAGTATTTTGTTCATATCAACGTACATGTAAATGGTGTTTTTATAGGCCGTGGCATTCAGCATATCCTTTCCGTGCCCACATTATTCACAATGAAATTGATGAATACAGTCAAAATAACTCAAAGCAAACGTTCACCACCAAGGTTCTGCTTTGAGCACCGAACAAAACTGCGTTTCAACAGGTGTCTTGCCGTTTCTGGTTTGCTTTTATGGGCTTGGTCTCACTAGAGGGATGGTCTTTTAAAAATTGAACGTTACCAGTATCGCGTATATCATCCATCAATTTTGATTCTATCCTCCACCCACAATTAAAACTTGGTCTTATTAAAATGTAGCTTCTACCAGTACTGCGTATATCATCCATCAATTTTGATTCTATCCTCCACCCACAATCAAAACTCTACATCCGACCTTGTCCATCATACCTAAATCTACCTTACACGCAGCGGAAACAAAAACACATCACCTCTGCATGATAACCCCCGAGCCAATACCTACTGGCCCATGCATATCTGCGAGGAAAGAAGTGTCCACTTGGAAACATATGCTCGCCTAAAATTACCCACAAATTCATTCTGCAGTTCATCTTGTCAAGGAAACAGTGTACGATGGATGTTTGGACAAAATGCTGTATTTCTGCACATCTCAAAGTCTTCCTGTTGGCTGCCTGTCCTCGTTAAATATTCACACGGGTTATTTAGCGAAGCCTGCTTAAGTCACTGCTCATCAAATCAAAGAGTTTTAAGCACTGAATAAATTACTACCAGGTCTTTTGTAGGAGTGAGACAAGACAGCAGAGTCCTTGGACCGCTAGTATATATGCGGGTAGTTAATGTGACAGTTTGGGAGACGACATAAACAAGAAGATAAAGGAGGGTGGCGAATAAGCGCTTGTTTGTCGTCTACAATATGTAGTACGAAGAGTCTTCTTAAGTTTGCCACCTTTGATATGAATAATGCGTGCGCGTACTCTTTGTCCAGTTTTGTTAGAGTGGTGAAGAAGACAACATCCTTTGCAGTGTTACTCAAAAATACTTTTGCACTTAGATTCTGACACGATATGGGGCCAGTGTTTTTTTCTTTTTTTTCCTTTTTTTAATGTTCTGAGTAGAGAGTTACGAGGAAATTATGTTAGTTCCGAAATTTGAAAAAATGATTTTTTTTTTAATAAAGGAAACAATTTTTCACCCCCGCATGTTTATATTCACCAGAGTATTTATTTTGATAACTATCAATTATAGCATTTTGTTTTTCTTTGTGTACTTTATAGTCCCTTATCTATTTAATTTAACACACCCAACCACCTACGGCACATACTAAAACAGTATGCCCTACGGTCGTTGATGCATATGTATCTTATTTGTTATGTATTGCCATATTTTTTTCTTCAGACTCAAGGTATCAACAACAGCATGAAGAAACAGCAGCAACACCATACCGAGGAGCAATCAGCATAACTAGAGCAACAGCAGCAGCAAGTACAATTTACGAATTCCTTAATCGATATTTGATAATTATGTCCACTCCATGTTTTCTTTTTTTCTCTTTTGTGGGTGGGGGGTTGTTTTTACATACATTTTCATTTATTTTATTTACTTGGGGAGGGGAGGGGTCACGGGCTTTGTATGAATGTGGAGAACCAAAACTCATAAATATGACTGAGGCGCATGGGAAAGGGGGGGGGGGCGTTGAGCAGGGACCCCAACCTTCATCTGCTTGTGGCATTTCTATTTAGGATATCACATTTAATTTCCGTGCATGGCATATTATCATTGAAAGTTTCCACTCCGCAATACATCAATGAAAATAAAATGTAAAATTGATTATTGTTGTTATTCCGTTGCCATTCATTCTGACTAAACAATATGATATATGAATATGTATAAAGAAAACCATCAGAAAAGTTTACGTATAAGTTTATTGCAGGTGTTCTAATAATGAAATAGCTTGCACATTGCCGCCACCTACAGGTGAGTATGCAAACTGTTATATTAACTTTTCACGTAAAACATTTTCTATCATTTGGTCCATCTACTGTACCTGGTTTCAAGAACATTAATGTTGATAGAGCAAGCATTTATTTTAATATATGTTACTATGTTATAAGTTTATGTGGCATGCAATAAATATAATATAAAATGTCACCAAATATTAGGATATGTCTTTGATGTATACGAAAGAGACAGTGACTTACATGTACCATCTGAAGTGGAAAATCTTCGACATGGTGTGTAATAGCTGGCAATATGTGTGCAGCCTGTGACACTCATTTGCAAATTGATGTTACCAAAACTGGGTATGATAAGTTTGTCACTATACGCATTATTGGTGGAAAAATGCCAGAACCATCTTAAAAGAACAACGTGCATGGCCTAGTGCACCCATATCAATATTCATTACTTTCAAACACGTGTATGTAATTGACCGCCGTCCTTTAGTATGTACCTTAGTATATAGAACGTTTACCTGTTTAACTTTCGAGTTTATCCAACAATATAGACTGTATCCGTGCTTGAGATGCAAAGTCAGTTCTTTTACAATTAAAACCCCCTGCGTGAACACCTAATGCTCACAGGAAGCCCTTCCAAAGTGGTCTCAGCATGAGCCTTCACCAACAGAAAGGACCTACAATTCCACATTTCCCTTATATATACGTCATCTTCACATCTCAATGCCCTAAAATCATCTTACATGCGTAAAATGCTATGGTTTTAGCACCCCCACCAGCTGACATCACTGTTGCTAAGGAAACCAACAAAAAATCAATGGGGTTGACGTCAAAAAGGCTCAGTGACATCACATCTGTGTTTTGAGAACATTTATTGCTCACAATGTTTGCATTGTGACTTTGAAGGTGTTGGTTTACAATTACTGTGTATGGGTCTGGGTTGCATTGTGACTTGTAATGATGATTTGTTTGTTTTTTAAGTATTATAGGTTTGGACATTCATTCAAATGGTGAACCGAAGGTGAATGTGAGGTATCATTTCATAAAATTTAATGGATTACTTGATCTTGTTCTCCAATATTTACAGCTGGTATATAGCTTCATTTTAAATGACGTTGGCAACATATGAACCAGTGATATATATTTCCATCAGGCAAACGAAGACTAGTATATCAGTATAAATAAATGAAAATAGAAAAATGTGGTTGATAGTTTATTTGCAATTACAGATACACATGTAAATCATTGCAATATCACGTGTTGATGTCAACACACTCCACCTAACTTGGGTTGATTACAGAGTATCGTTGGTGCAAATCTAATATGATACAGTCACTTCCTTATGGTTAGATCATAATGATAATATGCGTGATTCAGAAACTAAAGTGAGCAGTTTTCTATGAATTGAAAATATAATATTCAGTGCATACATGTATAATTTTAGTGTATAAATCGTAACCTTACATGTAACAATATCTAGCAAACAGTTGTCATATAGTCAGAATCCTCTGTGTGCATAAGTTTGTTAACTTTTAATTCAACTACATGTATTTTTCCAGCAGCTTCTTAAGTAAACTAACCAAAGAACTTTCTTCTTCCAGTTCCCTCTTCTTGTGCAATTTTCTGTACTCCTCTTCAAACATCAGCGCATAGGTATTGGCAGAACTGGAAACAAAGGGATAATTATAAAATATTAAAATATTCAGCAACAAAGAAAATTGTACTATGACTCATATATTGTGCTTCATTTTGAAGAACATATGCATAACTAAACTTATTTAACATCTAATATAAATGGGCTAAATCGCTGCATAAACACTCATGGGCGTGGTTATGACGGATCATAAATCCCAATTGTGTTACCCCATATCTCTCTTTTTTGGCATTAACCCACATACATGTATAGCACTTTTTAAAAACCTTTTTCCACATTGAAGTACATCTGTAAAAACAAATAGTGCTTTGATTGGAGTGTAGCGTAACTGATACGAATGTTTAGGATGGTTGGATACAAGCAGGGATCTGGGTGAAAATTCAGTGAAATCAGTATACATCTATATATTAGTAATTCGCTATTTTGGGGGTGTTGTCCGGTGAACTCTCCTGGTGATAGGGGGATGTGGCCTGTATGGACAGGTGCTCTCATGACAGGGACGGGTGGTGTCAAAATGGGGAGTTGGCGTTTTTACCAAGTCAAGTAAAGTCAAGTCAAAATGCATTTATTATACTGACATGTGGTTACAACATGATATTACATACATACCAACTTACATACAACATACAAATCTACCTACAGTATATACTTAAATTATGATCAGTTACAAAAAGTGGTGGGAGTGTCAAGATAGTGCAGATGCTGTTGACATGTGCCATTCAAGCAATATTTGATGGTGATTAGTGGGCAAGGACAGCGGGATGGAGGATGTTTACTTAATACAAAAATAAAAACAGGAAAAGGGACATTTATTGCCCTGTTACTGATTTTTCGTCATCACGGGTATGAACTAGTCTTCATGACCAATGTATAAACATCATGCTTGATTTTAGGGTTGCAGGGTATTTTGTTTTTTTTATTCTATTTTTGAAAGGAATTCACATACCCTTGTCCAAACATGTCGTCCAGCTCACGTCGGTTGATGCCAGACATTCCACCGGCGGTATCGTAACAAAACATGCCAGATTTGGTTGTGCTGTGCTTCAAACAACCTGCATATGCTTTACCATTACCTTCTTCTTGTAGAAGTGCCTTACATGCCTGTTTGCAGGAGCCCGCTGTAGTGAATATAAACATGGAACTTGAATAGAAATGCAATGGAAACGATTTTCGTAGTATTTCAATGAGTTGTAGCAAAATCTGTCAAATTAAATGTGCGTACAACATAGTTTAAATTCAATAGTAGGAAAACACATATACCAATGTAAAGGATTTGTCAAATTGAATGTGTGTACAATGTATTTTAAATCTAATAGTACAAGAAGGTCATAGCAGTGTTAAGGAAATAGATATGTTATGAAAAAATCGTGATCATACTTGGAAAGGTGACATTGCAAAAGATTCCCCATCCTTCACCACTCTTTTTGTTGCACATTGGTCCTATGCACTTCATTCCATAGTCGCCGGTCTTCTCTTTGCATTTGCTCCCATTTTCACACAGCTCGCAAGGGCATTTTGCGTCTGTGTCTTTGCACACCTTGTTTTTTACACCTGGTGAGGAAATATAAGCACACTATGAATGCTACCGTTGTGTATCACATTTTTATTAAACATACATAATCACATGCGGATCCAGGTTTTCAGTAAGGGGGGGGGGGTAGGCACTTCATGAATCTTATAGGCTTTGTACGCACGATCGATGGCAAACATGCGGGGGGAAACTATGAAAATGAAAAATGATATTTTTGTGGGGAAAACGGGAGGGGCATGCCGCATGCACCCCCTGGATCTGCCTATATACATATATATTGTCATTATTGGATTTGGTAGCAAGTATTGACATAGAAGATTCTTTCTCCAAGTCTATCAGTGCTATAGTGCCCGCCCGCTGCAGGGGCTGAAACCCTGGATTACATACAAACACCCAAGACACAGACAATATCTCAAATAATCGTACCATATTTGCCTAAAACTTACCCACAATTCTTTGCCAAAGTCGAGTGCTTTTCCAATGTTTGTCTAACCATACCCACAATTCTATGTAAAACACATACTATTAGATAGAACGTACCCAATTCACGCCCCTGAGGTCTAGTAGCTGAGTAAAGAGCCAATCTCTTCAGGGTGTTGTCCGTAACCTCTGCCAAGAGCTCGTCATCGCCGCTTATGGACATGGCGCTCGCCGCAACCACTAAGCCAGCCAGAATCAACAGGTGCCTCATCTAGAAAAAAAGCACAAAACATAGACATTATTATATAAACCATCTAGAAATATAGTATTTTATCATAGATTGGAATAGTGTTTTGTTTTATTTCTTTTGGATTTGGGGTGAGGCTATCCTCCCCCAGGGGAGTGACAAGAACGTAACATAACAGTTCTTCACAACACCACTATTGTTTTTTGGGTGTTCTTTTTTTCGTTTTGTCTGTTTTTTGTTTTTTTGTTTTTTTTTGTTTTTTTAACCACACATTTCGTGAATTGGCAGGATCTCGACCGTTTCTGTCTCATGTATTCACATGTTAGGCCTACTATCAATGTGTTAACAATGCAACATTACTTGTTTTTGAACTCAAATGGTATTATATTTATTAATTCGAGTGTAGTTTTACTGATTTTATATGTTATATATGACCATAGTCTATTTCAAATGACTATACAATTAGTGTAACTTCATTTTTCCCTCCTAAATATCAAAATATAATAAAGGTCATATTGGTGTGAAACTACAATTTCTGCGCTACAAGTATATGTGAATCACATTTTAATATGATTGTGTGATCCTTTTTAGAAAGAAAACAACTTTTTGCCACACTGCGCATTCCACATTATACAAATACATAAAAGGCATGATTTCAAGCAAACATACACAAGAATAAAATATGTAGATAAGAAAAGATATGATAATATGATCTTTTAGTTTCGGGCAACTTGCTGTAAAAAGCCCTTTGAAATACAAATTTAAAGTGAACTTCTTGACTCTCCATAGTTTTTCCATTTCAATGATTTAATATTTGGACTATGTGTATTTCAGAAAAAAAGTTCTGCTGTTATTTCGCATAATTTGAATTTAAAGAAAAACATGTTGGAAAATATTTAGCTTTATTCAGTAAAACAAAATAGATAAAGTTAATTTTATGCGTATATGTATAGCCCAATAGCATCGGAATTGATATAAGAATGATTACAGGTACCTACACTGTAAAATGTTTGAGATTTGAGCTATACAAATGTGTTTGTTTCACTACATATGTGCGTATGCACGAAAATAATGACATACACAACATAATACGTGCAAAATGTAAATCTCGTAAATTACAATTTTCAGATATTTGGTTTA
>CM032662.1:11671282-11696760 GCA_019095985.1 Streblospio benedicti
ATCTACTTCAATACAACTAATGTTGGTTCACTTATTAAAATGAGAATATATGGTGTCATGCCAGTGGGCCTTACTTGTAACAAGAAGTACCTGTTAGCATTTCCAAATTGTGCATCTGCACAGAAGGATGCTATGGCTAATAAACCATCTAGTTTAATGAATAAATATAAATGTACCTCAGTTACACTGGCATCAACGATTTCAGCAAATTACATGCTGAATTGAATGTTTACTTATATCTAGGTCAATGGCAGGTTCGTCGTATTATTAACAAAACGATAATTTTACAAAACAGTTACGTTAAACCCGTTCTATAGGTGGATTGTATTTTCTACATCTTGTGGAGCATACACCTTTGTCCGCAAATAGACGTGAAAAAATATTATGTATGCCTATACATGACCAGACACACATTGTATATTGATGAATAGGTTTTTATTAGTGAATGGATGGTGATTATATAAATGAAACTAATGTATTAATGAAAGCTCTATATTTTATTCATATATGTTTATTTCTTCATTTGCTCAATATATCCATTCTTCAAACCATTAGTGCTATTGTTAGAGATTAGTTTAATTCTATATATTCTTTGAATTACTGGTCAGAAGCCAACACATTTGTAAACAAAGGCATATTTCACTAATGTATGCCTACTCAATAATTTTATTTACAGGCATACATGTATAATAATCGTATATAATTATTGATTGGCTAACTAATTGCTGAATTAATTATATGAAATTATCCTAAATGAAATGTTCATTCATTAACCTGTTTCAAAATGTACAAACAAGAACTACATGTAACATGGTAGAATTAACGACCAGCCATGCATTTCTCCCATAAACGTTGGCTCATTTTTACAAACCAATGCATTCACAAATATGTATTTTCTCTAAAATCAAGATACTTTCATTGATCATAACACAACATGTCAACAAAGTCTGATGATAAAAGATACAATCCATCCATCTAAAATCATATGCCTCGTGACGCAATCGTTTCAGTATGATACATTAAGTGAAGAGTTCTCTCTACTGGGCAATGTCTAATGCTAGTAATAACATTTCAAATCACTGTCTAATCATTAAGAAGAATGTTAAAAACTATAACCACACCACTTATTCATCATTTGTCTAGTTATGAAATAATCCAGCCTCTAAGTTCACAAAATTGCATGTTTCAACGCATCGTCTATTTCTGACACATCATTCGAACAAATTCATTATAATCAATCTGACCGTCACCGTCTACATCCGCCTCTCGCACCATCTCCTCCACTTCGGCATCCGTTAGCCTCTCACCTATAGTGTCCATCACTTGTTTCAGCTCATCCTTATCTATGAAACCGTTGCCATCTTTGTCGAAAACCCTGAAAGACTGTCGCAATTCTTCCTCGATATCCGGATCCTTCATTTTTCGCGCCATCATTTCAACAAACTCTGGAAAGTCCACAATACCGTTGCGATTTACATCCACTTCGTTGATGATGTCTTTGATCTCCTCCTCTGTGGGTTTCTGACCCAAACTTCTCATCACATCGCCGAGCTCTTTTGCGCAAATCGAACCATTCCCGTCTTTGTCGAAAAGAGAAAAAGCCTCGTTGATCTCGCGAAGCTGTTCTTCCGTTAGTTGATCGGCCATTTTTTAAATTTTAACTTTGTGATTTGTGATAAACCAACTTTGATATTGTTAATAATTCACCATGCGTTTCTAATAGTCTGTTACTCGGTGAAATATTTTCGACCAAATGGCAACTTTGAACACTGATTATGTACCATTGATCATTGAATACTTAAGATTTACACAATACACACGTATTCAGGTCACTTGAAAGGAAATCTTTCATAAGTAATTGTATGTATAAATTAAAGACTAATGTACATGCATTCAAAGATGTCTCTTTGTATGCCAAAACAACTCTGTATCCTGCTAAGTCTTTTGAGGAAGTCCACAATATACACCTGTAAAATTAAATACAAAACTATGAAGTAAAGAGGCGCAGTGTGGGTTGAGCAGGAAAAATAGACCATTATTCAATACAGAGCCAGAACTTTTAATAGACAATGAAATTAACCATAATAAGTAGATTATGTGTCGCTGTGGACGACAAGGGTCTACATTTGGTGATACATTTTTATTCGCTTCGTATTTCTTTTTCTCCTTTCAAGTAGTGTCTTATTTGTACTGAAGATTATTTTATTTATTTGGTTGAATATCAGGAATTTCATAGACAATATTTGATTGGGATCGCGAAAGAACCCACACCCACTT
Source organism: Streblospio benedicti (assembly GCA_019095985.1). NCBI lineage: Eukaryota > Metazoa > Annelida > Polychaeta > Spionida > Spionidae > Streblospio > Streblospio benedicti. The sequence continues at coordinate 11,673,560 of CM032662.1, forward strand.
TGAGTATCAGATCTCAAGCAAAGTCTTTCAGAACATCTGATACTCAGAGTGCCAACACCCGTTGAGAGCAGAAAATGCAGGGGGCACTGAAAAAAGTGATTAAAGTCCTTGTAGGAAGTTTTAGGTCAAATATTGCTATTATCAAGAGTGATATATTTGGTTAAACATATCAATAAGGACCATTGTGAAGGCTATTTTTTTGCGGTTTGCATAGACCCCAGACGAGCCGACTATTAATATATACCCATGTATATATATATAATATATAACATACATGTAATTATTTCTTTGTTTTTATTATCTGACACAATCATGATTATTATATGGATGTATTTGTAACACAGAAAGACCATGACTTCAAAAGAAAATTACACGAAAGTATCACCTTGAAAGGTCATATTGACATTAAAATTGACCTAAAATTCGCCATATGTATATGGTATTTATATAACGGGATCGCCGGTTGCCAATATTTGATACAATGAGTCAACACATCAAAATGGTCGACATAAATTCCAAATGATTAGACAAGAATGTAAATCGTGCTCTTGTTACATCAACGTCGGCTACTACTCAACGTGGAATGAACAAAACTGTCTAAAATTGTCCAATTGGGTACACAATCAAATATCATATCAAGCTTAGATGGTCGGGTACACGGATTTGTGTTGTTCTTTGTAGACTAGTAATAGAGAACGATGAACATATTGTTAAAATAGTCAACCTCATCACCAAGTGTTCACAAACATTGATGTCTCTTAGTTCGAAGCATTATCTCCTTCAGGGTCCTATTGTTGCAGTTGAAGAATGCTAATCAGCATATGACCACGGTATATCAAATTAAAGCTATCACACTAATTGTTAATCATTTGTAAAGCAAATTATGACGGCAGTTGACCACCATCAGTATAAGTTCACAAGACACAGCAAGTTAATATTTTAGGCAAATTTATTAAGATTAACCAAATCAAACAAGCTTACTAACGAACTTCTTCATATTGTTTATGATTCAAGAAATAACTGGAGTTATTGTAATTTTATGTATGTAATTAATGACGTGTAGAAAGATAACTGTGCCATCCTTTGTATTCAAAGCAAGCAATTTGAGTTTTTTCAGCAGTGTATATTTTCCCCAAGGTCAATAGTTATTGTAGACAGATTACTCATCTACTTCGTCCCAGACCTAAAAGTGTTTTATCCAATATAAAAACGGCTAAAACACAAGGTCGGTGTGAATTCTATAAAAGGAAACTGGTCCCATGCAATAGTTTATAATTATGTTGTTCACAGTGACCAGCCCAAACCTCTACGACAGGCGTTACAGTAGAAACTTTCTATTACGACCACCTTGGGACCACTGTTAGGTGCTCTCTATTGGGAGGTTAATTGTGGTAGCTTGATGAAGGTTTGGAACCGTGAAAAGCTGTCTTATTATAGAGGTGGTCTCAATAGAAAGGTGGTCTTAATTGGGTGCTCTACTGTATGTGTTACATCTCATCAAGTAATTAAATTCTCAGCCTCTCTACTGTCCCCATACACTCACTGCTCATATGATTACATATACGCCATTGTGCATAGTACTTCTTCAACTTAGTTGGTAACGTGAGCTGAAATAGCATTCACCCTCACCATTTGAACATTTGGGCGTGTAACTTAAGGATTTTCTGCGATCAAACCGAAATATATAAAATACACACAGACAAAAAAAGAGACTATGACACTGTCAGAGAAACAGAAACTTGTTATCGCGCAAAGCTTTGCTCTGGTGTCTGTCGCTATGGGCGCTTTAGCAACAACCTCAGTGCAGCTCATAGGAGGAGCAATGCCGGATTTTGAAATCAACATCTGGAGGTTCCTGGGACAGGTCATCCTAGCTGGAGTGATAGTGCTAGTCCAAGGACCTGTCATGTGGATTCCAAAACACCTGATGCCCTACTTTCTGGTCTTCTCAGTGGGCCAAGGCTTGTCCAATGTAACATACTATGGCGCGCCGAAGTACATACCGGTCGGCTCTTTGCTGGGTGCGTACACTGCGCTTTGCGTGTGCGGTTCATGCATTGTTGCCTGCATGAACAGAACACTGACCACGATTACTGGAATAAGTGTATTGATATCCATCATTGGAACATTACTACTCATTCAGCCAGTGTTCTTGTTTGAGAATTCTGGATTGTATAGAAATCAAGCTTCTAATTGGAAGAGTCCCTGTTGGGATGAATATGATGTTGCTGATTATAAGATTGAAATTGACAATAATGACACAATGGAACAATTCAACAATGCAACATTGATTTACAGTGGTGCTAACAGTGATGATGGATGGAAAGGTTACCTGTTGATAGCTGGGTGTGCGTGTTGCATGGTCATAATGTTAGAGATGGCTGCTAGAATTCATAAAGAAGTGGATCCGTTAGTTGTGGCATTTTGGAGTACTGTTTTCAACTTTGTTCTCACCACAGTGCTGAGCATCATATTCGAAGAATTTGTCACGTTTACAAGTGGATACTGCATCGGAATGGTCACGCTCCATGTGATAGGATCAGGCGTATACTCCATGTCTCTAATATGGCTCACAAAACACATGCTGCCGCTACTGCAAACCCTTACATGGAATATTGAACTGGTGATACTACTTATATTTCAGTACACCTTTATGAACTCCGTAAATCCCGGTCTGGGTAATTGGGTTGAGGTTGTTGGTGCAGTACTTTGCTTATTCGCCGGAACAATTGGACCAATAGCCACTCTTATTCAGGACAATTCTTTGCCAGCCGAAGGTTATAATGACCTTGAACTGGAGCAGTAGAAGTTGCCGATTATTCCAACTTTTGTGTTTACAGTTACTATGGAATGTATTGTGTAGAATTATATACAAAATGGCGACGTTTGGCCGTTTATGTATTGAACTGATTCATGCACATATATCCGCACTATATATGATATACTTTTAAAATGTTACATATTAATTAAGGATATACTTTCCTAATTTGCAATTTACAATACCTAATAGGTGTTAATGTTTCAATAATTACATTATCTTTATATCTTTATTGTACAAATATGGCTAGCATACATACGTGTTGATGCTACAATTACCTTCGCTCTGTTATACATTTTTAAAGTAGTTCTATCATAATTCTAATATTGCATATAATTGACCTCTTCAAATCTGTGATGTACATGTACATAGGAAAATATGTATTTAACGAGTCTATATTCATGCTGATATCTTAAGTGTTATTTTTTTCAAAATTTATTATATCAATGACATCATATTGCTACGGGGGCCCACTAGTTGCAGATCCTGCATGTACCGGTGGTTGATAAGAAGTGTGCAAAACTGTTATGAATAATTGGCAAGTGGAGATCCTGGATACGTCAACCAAAGCACTTTTTGTGCATGATTTACATCCCTGCACATATTAGGCTAGAATCATAGCATTTTAAGTATCTGTCATTTTTAAATTGATACAGTTTAAGACCACTATCACAGGCAGACCCGGCTTTTCAGAAAAGGGCGGCGCATTTGAGTGTTCTCATCACCGTAGGTTTCGTATCCGCGATTGATAGTAGCCAACATGCCAAAACCCCTAATTGTAAGACAATAAAGTATTTGCGTGGAAAATGGGTGGATAATGGGTGCGGGTGGGTCTGACAGGCACGAATGTGTATCTCCATTTTTTTTTTTTACTGTGAGCTGGTCATTATGACCAAGGGTGTAGGCTGTTTTTGCTAGGGGGTGGGGTCAAATTTACGAGTTAGCGTATTGCAACTGAGCGGAGGAAGGGGAGGGTAGAGGGCGCGGGTGGTGAAGCCGGGAGAGAGCTCGGGTGGCTAGATTGGGAGAGGGCTTGGGTGGCTGGGCATGAAGAGAGCTCGGGTGGTAAAGTCAGAAGAGAGCTCGGGTGGCTTAGTTTATGCACGCCCCCCCCCCTCTCATCGTGATCGCCTGTGGACTATTTGGACCATTTGAGTTCGTGTGTTGTTGATAGATGGTGGTATTTTAATTTAGACTTTCAGTGGTTACTTATAATAGAGGATTTCTGGTTTTGTATTATTGGGGCATTGGATCATTAAACTTTTTATATTTCATTATAGTTTTATAATAATTTTCTCTATATATAGGTGGTCTTGAGAATAGCGTACGTGTATATGGTAATTATGACGGATAATATGACTCGACAGGGAGTCGTGTATCCTTTCTTCAACTTGCCATTTAACTTCGACCACTTCAGAATTGAGTTCGTGAACAAGTTCCAGTTTTGAAAGAAACTATACGAAGTATAAAATATCAAACTAATGGCATCTTTTGTAATTTTTCACAATAGGATCTGTTCTATAAGATCTGTTCTAATCAACATTGGTTGGGGATACATTTTGTACCTTCTCCTTCGTAAAAGATCGCTGCTATGTATAATTAGCACATACAGTAAGACCTCACTATATATGTGGACTGGTATAGGGAAACCTCACACTTAATGGCACCTATTCCTGCTGTCAAACAGTGTTACTAAATCGATCTCACTGGTGCAGATGGTGTAGCTAATATGGACACTTTTACCTACTTCTACCGGTGTCTCTACTGTTATGTGTTTTGTGTGTTTTGGCGCGTATTAACTCTTAAAACATATGCATTGAACGTATTTGTGGCGTTAGATTGATGCTATACGGGAGGGGCACATTCCACCTTGCGGCGGTGGTCGCCGCAAGGCGTGTTGGGGTCTGCGGCATCTACGGCGTTTTCCGCATGCATTGACAGAAGTACAGTTGTGGGCACATACGCACGGGCCCCGTGCGTTAGGAATGCCTCGGAACAGAGGATGGTTTTTATTGAGGTGGCCGTGAGATCAACTTGCATAGAACGTGCGATGTACTCGCGTACAACTTACGTTCTACGCACCGTGTGATTACAAAAGTACGGAATTCGCACGTTCATGGTACAGGAAGCGCAAGGTCCCAGTACTGTGTCTGTGCCGACAACGTGCGGTTAGATCCTCTGCGTTTCACGTAAGGTCTCCGCACTGCCTCCTTACGGTTAGGCCATGACGCAGGGTGGTCGTAGAAGAAGTTTGGCAATTGGCAAGCCAAACTTCTTCTGCGGCCACCGTACGGCCTTGAAAAACGTACGTTTGCCGCACTGTACACTCACGGATCGTTACGATTTCTGTGCGTTTTTTTTTTGTCATAGACTGGTTGTAGACCCACCTAGCGGTGGAATGTGCCCCTCGCTATACCCAGTCATATACAATGTACTTATTATCTGCCATCTACACTACCAGCTGTTATTTCTTATTCCACTTAGATTCTTAAGTATATATTTGCAACCAATTGTACATATGATGACCGTAAACTACGTATCACACTTCACAGACAGGCTGATTCGACCATGCAGCTGTACATGTTGTGATCACACTTTTAATCTTAATGTATGCATTGTTTACATGTGTGCAGATACTTGCCACTGTGCTCTACACATTTTCTGAGACTTTTTAGTGTTCTCTTTATTATGTTAATGGCTATTTACATAAATGATATAGTATGTACTTAAAAAGCAGAAAACATGTATCAAACATGTTAATCGATAGGAATTAGTGTACACGAATAAACAAATGGTCAAAGGGCACACTATTGTTACTAAATCATTATTTCACAAACAATACCATGGTTTTAAAGACACTATTTAATTGACTAAATGCTCAAATTGGGAATAACATGGCATCTCCAATCGCGTATTGGAAGTTTTACTAGGTATACTGTAATTTGCAAAGTATTAAGCTTGAATTTGCATAAAGGTCACCAATCATGTACATGTAAAACGGTGTACCAAATTCGGACTTTGTGTCTCGACCAGCATTGAATTTATTGCCGACAAAAAAGGAACACTATCGTTTTAGGCAATGTTGTATGACATTTAAATGGTGTCTTCAAAGGGTATTATCTATATTAAATTAATGTAGAATAGTTTTGTGAAAATTACAATACAATTACAATTGTTCGAGTGTCCACATTGGGCACAACAGTGTTCACCCACCAGTTGTGTAGACAATGTGTCAAGTTGGGATGGCATGTTTCGAGCATAATCTATGACACCTAAAATGGCTCTTTGTGAAATACACTTTAATTGGCAAAGTGCCAAACATTTTATCACATTGGTGTCGTCTCATATCTGATGGTCTCATCCATGAGTCTTACCCTTGTTTAAATCGATTAATTAACTTTGCAAATGTAGAGAGACCTTAGCATACTTAGAGAAGAAGAGAAGAAAAAAAACTCATTGCTTTCCTTTCAGCTTAAAAACTGCATTAAATAATGAAAACACTCAAACACCTTTACAACACAAAAATGTTCGCATAGCCAATAAATGATTCAACTGTTTTATTTGTTTTAAGAGCATCATAACATAAATTGTCATTAGATTTGGCAAACACTTTATGAAAGCAATTTAGACAATACAAGGAAGTTGTCTAGGGGCAGTTTTAAGCTGGCATATTTATATTAAATGCAAACACATAGTGTTTTATATGATAATAGATTGTTATCATATCGATCATAAACAATACGTAATCGCATATAAAATCTGCTGTGGCTGATTGCTGCAAATTTTAAATCAGCAATATTTTCTCACTTGAGTATTGTTCACATTGAATGGTATAATGTTGGAATAGATACCTGCATATCAAATCTGAGTGAAATGTGTTTTGAAATAACTAACATTTATGTACTTTAAATTGGCATTTTTTTCCTGATCATTGCGGTTACTTATAGTTTCTCTAAAATAATTGGAAGAAAAACAACACTTTTTAAGTGTATCTTTTTTAATTGATACATTTAATTTCATAATGGCAAGACTAAACCTACCACTGAAAATAATCCGCGCCCTCAGTAAGATATGCGGATTCGTGTGCCTTATGGTCATCTTGCATATTTCTTTGGAATTTTCCGACCGTGAAGGTTTGGACACGAGGACTAGGATATCAAATATGGTATGTCACCCAATTATACCATTTAACATTAAGTACAGTATATATTGATATGTTTCTGATGTAATGAAGCATACTTGGATCGTAATGTAAACTTACTGAATATATCACTTATTATTTGAATAGTTCATTCTAATTTTACTTTGTTCTTTGAAGACATACAGTAGATGCCATGTGAAAATTTAAGTTAAGTTCAATTCTAGCCATGCTTGAATTGCACATTCTTTAAAAGCATTTTATTAAGGCATTAAATTTAGACATTTATTCATAGACGTTTATTCATAGTGTGTACTGATTGTATATTTTAGCAAACATTCTCAACGCCGAAATCAGCAACAAGTAAGGACGCAAAGAGCAATGTTGTGCAGGCCAATACGAATGAAGCAGGAGTGGCATTTAACACAACGTGGACACATCCAAAAACTAGTAGTAACATTGGTCCAATGGTACCTGGATTTCTCATCAGTGCCTCACACATATGTAAAGGCAGAGTGGAAACCATCATCTATATCCCTACTACACCAACTAACATTGAACGTCGTATGAACATCAGGCAAACCTGGGGACACAAGTACTTATTTGCCTCACCCACTACGCTGAAAATTGTCTTCACAGTCGGACTTCCACAGAATATGGATGAGCAAAAGATAATTGACAATGAGTCCAACACCTTTGGGGATATAGTGCAAGGTGATTTCATAGACACTTACAGAAACCTTACTTTAAAAGCTTTAATGGGGTTGAAGTGGATTTCTACGTTCTGTTCCCATGCTGAGAATATTGTCAAGGCTGATGATGATGCCTTTATTGATATATTTGGTCTGATGCGCATGTTACGCAACAATAAAGGAAGGGAGAGGTTAGTCACATGTCGTCTCTGGGGTGAAGGAACTATGAAGATACTAAGAAACAAAACAGACTGTATGAAATGGTGTGTTGATGAGACTGAACTGCCGGGGTTAACTCATTACCCAAAGTACTGTGCTGGAATGATTTATGCAATCACAAACGACTTGGTATCACAAATACTTGAGGCATCAATGTCAACTCCTTTCTTCTGGATTGATGATGTTTATATCACAGGTTTCGTTCTTGGCAAGCTACAGGATATTGAGTATCACAATATAAAGCACGTATTTACCCAGGACTGGAGAACTGCTAAACCACAGTATCTAGAGACAACATCTAAAAAACCCACTTATATGTTGGTACATGTAAAAGATCGTAAGTTATGGCTTAAAATGTGGACATCAGTCTTAAATCGATTGTCTCGACAGGACATATCATTGCTTGGAAAAGTGTTTGTGCATGAACATCCATACTTAGCCTCATACTGGAAGAACAGGAGTCTTTAAATCATAGTAAAGTAAATATTATTTGCTTATAAAGATATTCCTTTTAAGGCTCACGAAGGGCTAAAGATGATCAAAATTATACTTAATGGTGTCGCTAGACACCATTAAAATTGGCAATTTATATGTAACTGCAGACAGCAAACTATTGACATATTTCTATATATTCTCACTGTGTTTTTCATTTAGGTAAATACAAGAAGTTGGATGAATATAACGTATCCCATACATTGCCCCAATAATGAAATGTGTGCATTTAGATTATGTAGAGGGCATGGCAAATATCAATTACTTGGTATATTTTATGCATGGTATAATTGTTTTAGCATTGTTCTGTAGCATGATTTATCAAAACTCATGTGTTTCCAAAATACATGTATGCATGAAAGGAGTGAACAGTATAAAATATCTAAATCCTACAACACTACTGAAGAATACAACGTTGAAATAATGTTAAAAGTAAAGAAAATGACTAGTGATGACCTGCTATATACATGTACATGCTAATACTATGTAAACGGTTATTAGCAAGGCTAACAATTGATTTAATTCCCTCTCTTTAAACACCATAATGTAGAGCGTCCTGTTGTGCAAATAAAGGTGATCTGATTTCATTTACAAAAAAAAGAACATTCAAGATGTTATTAATTCTAGTAGTTGTCATTGAATTAAGTTAAAAGAACATATATCACGAATTGATGGTAAATGGTTAAGTAGGTTTTCAATGCTTGCGGTGTTTTCTATTATTTGCATAGTACACAAAGCAAAGTAGTAACTTTTTAACGTGTGCATGTACACGTGGGGACGTACATGCATGTAGCTCTACTGAACGTGCGCACAACTGCGGTTGAAGGGGAAACATTCCCCTAATTTCCGAAACGTCGCCGTTTCTTAGTCACGTTTAGTTTGCATAATTTTTATATAAAAGATGTATTCAGAAACTATCAAACCATATACACAAGAAAGAAGTATATGGGCAATAACACAGAAAAAAAACATTAGGGACGTGGTATTTCTCGACCCTTCGTAAAAAAATAACCATTTGCTATGACGGTACCAAAGATAGTGCATTTAATGCACTCTCTGCGAGAGGCTTATATTTTTATAAAATAGTGTTTTTTTTCAGTATTTGTCTTGAAAAAGTGGCTCTTCTGTACTAGTACCATTTGCTTCCGAAGGTTTCAGTTTGATGAACCAAGATTCATGAAAATATATGAACATTAGATATTCATTATATTATAAGATTTACAATCAAAATAAATTATCGAATACAATAATACAATATATTAAATATCATTTAAAACCTCGTAAAAAAGACCTTTGTATATTGTAGAGAGTGCATTTAATGCTAATGTATCATTTAGTCTGAAATAAATGTGAATGACACAATTATAACTGAGCATACAGTACGAACTTTCAAGAAACATTTTTTTGTACCAGTTACTCCGTATTTATTTTGGGCATTGTCGCTAGTATTTGAGTTGACAGCATGGATTTGAACAGTGTGGATGCTTGAGAAAAATGAACCACTCTGCTTGATTGTATTGCATAATAAAGAAATGACCTGCTTGACAGAAGACTCGATGCTACAAATATGGCATTGGCTTTCAGTTCGAATGCTTTCAAGAAACATTTTTTTAGTATACCAGTTACTGTTGTATTTTATTTTCCTCAAACGCTCTCGACATACTCATGATACTGCTATGAATACTTTGTCTGTACATGTCTACATATATATATTTGCATTTATTTGACAAACACTCGTGTTTTAGAAGCAATACTTTTCCAGAATTTGAATATTATGCACATCCCTGTGTATCAATATGCCCCAGTGTACTCGTAACTGTAGTTTGCATTATGAAACACTGTCTGACTGTCCTGATCAAACACTATAATTATGGCCTATTTTATAAATACAACATAGATATGTGATACAATCATACTTAATAGTACATGTCATAAATTTAAAATATGTATATAAAACGGCTAGTACTTATAATTTGATAATACCTTCTAAAAATATAACTAGACTAGCATTAATTGTCCCAAATAATATATTGGACTATATGGCACGTGCATTATAACTGCTTATGTTTATAATTACTTCTATGTGCCACATACCCTTAAACATAGCTGTGCAGTCACTTCAACAATAAGGCTACGGTGCAATTATCAACTCAATTAATTGTCCCGTCGGTCATACATTGTTACTTTTTTACAAATTTTGAATAAAGGTACACATTTCAAAATGGTGACAATATTCCTTACTCCCTACCCGTGTCCCTACATGTAAGATTCTACTGGAACTTCTTATTAACCAACAAATAACTCTATATGAGTATGTATTAATTTGAAATACCACACTATATACCCTTTTACTACATGTTACAAACACAACTTAACATGCACTTCAAATTTACAATAAAGGTCACTTAATTAAGGGTCATTTGCCATTCATCAGCCCCACACAAAGATATGTAGCCTTTTAAGACTCAAACAATGAATTTTCTGTGTGTTTGCCAGGCGTTACGCTTGCCAGATTTCTTTGTAATTGTCGCTTGGTATAGTTTGTGTTGGTAGTGGGTGGAGTAGTTAAGGCAAACAAGTATTCTCATTCTTTTGCTACTAGTACTACTATTAAAAAACACACGGGATCGAATGGATGGTGTATTGATTTCGTCTTACAATGCTCAGGATTTAACATGAGCCCAGGCTTGTGGGAGTGAGCCAGGTGTTATGTACTGGATATTCCAACAGGTAATTTACTTTTTCATATTTTTAAAATTGGCATATTTTATATTTAGCATAATGAGGAACCATTACTGTCATATGAAATTTGTTTGAGTAGATCTTTGTTATCATTTGCTGTGATGATAGCTATAAACATCAAACTCGGATTTTATGCTTATGCAAATTTAAACATAAAAAAATAAAATTATTGGCTGAAATAATGTATCATCTCCTATATGATAAATACACTATATTGATATTGATCTAGTTATAAAATCCTGTTATATATGTCACATATAAGAACAACTGGTTGTTCCAAAGGTAAATATCTTTGCTTAAACTGGTTTTCTTTGGTATGGTTTCAATGACAACTACATTTGCATAACCCCCCCCTATATTTATGTGACATGTTCAATGTAAATGTGTTTCTGGTTGATACATGTATCTGCATCAAATACGTATTCTATTACAAAAAGCAATAACATGAAGCCCACAGTTTTATCAATAGAATTGCTTGAGGTAATGTTGATGCTCATGGATGATATTACCATTAACATATATTAATGGTGAAGGTTAACTTACTGAATAAGTAGTTTTAATACAATTACAAAGTATACCAAACTGCTATTCCACTTTGATGGACATGGTGTGTATACTAAGCTAAAGCCATCTGTTAACCATGACAAATTAAAGCATGTGCATTGTAAAATAAACAATGCTGCTTCTTTCACCACATACTCCCTAACCAGAAATGCACCAACATTCCTGAAACATATTTTCCATTTGAGAAAAACAATACATGCCACTCTTATACCACCAATTGTGCAGGCATTACACAATATAATGCTGTTTACTCTAATGATCACCAAGATATTCATTCAATTTGATCATTTTAGTCTTGGTTTAAGTTTGTGAAATTTTGTTTTATTTTCAGCAAAACCAAGATGGCGCGACTGAGCTTCAACAAGCGCAGCACCGTAAACCTGGCTCTGCTCACATGCGCTGTGCTCTGTGGCTACATCCTCCTGCACATCATGGTACTCGCTCTGTCCTCTGTCACTGGAGGAGGCTCAACCGGATATCCGCTCTCTGATATGCCAGTAAGTTGGACAAATGATGTCTGAGCTTTTAAATCTGGATGTGTAACCCAAGTTATTGTCATTGCTCAAGTTATCACAAACCTTCAAATATGATGTTAATAATTCATATCTCTAAGGTATGGTTTATGTTATAAATGTAGAATGTTTAGATTTTGTGTTGTTTACATGATTATTTAAAATCCATTTCCATCACTCTTACATTTGTATTGAACACATTGCATGCTCCACTTTGTAGTTATAACTGTTTGCATTATGGATTCATACAGGTTTATGTATACATATATAGGATTACCATGAAATAGTACATGTATGTAGTGTTTAAACAGTTCTTTGCATGTGACTGTAATACATATTCTATATAATAACCATACTTCACTAAAACTTATATATAACTTATTATAAGATATTCATGTCTTTTTATCCCTCCAGGTAGCCATCAAGAGTATTTCTGAAACTGAAGGTGGAAAACTGGACCTAACTCTGACCATCAACATCAAAGACCTCATGCATCATCTCCATGGATTTAAATTGGCCAATGGGGAAGCTACATCCAACCCAGTGCCACAAGTGGTCGATTTTGTCAACACGGCTCCTGGACTATGTTCAAAAACCAAAAACTTAGAAACTCTTATATATGTGCACACGTCACCCTCGAATGAGGGTAGGCGTCAAAACGTAAGGTCAACATGGGGCCACAGTGATATATTCGCAGATGGACGTATGAAGGTAGTATTTATGACGGGAATCCCCGAAAATAGCCGAGACCAAGAGGTTATAGACCAGGAGTCGCGGATGTACGGGGACATAGTCCAGGGTAACTTTGTGGATAATTACAAGAACCTTACGTTGAAAGCAATCATGGGATTAAGGTGGGTGGCTGAGTACTGCAGAGAAGCTAAGTTTGTCATGAAAGCTGACGATGATGCTTTCATCAATATTTTTGAAATGCAGACAATAATTGATAAAAACAGAGACCGTCCAAAGTTAGTCACGTGTCCACTGTGGAAGGAAAATTCCATGCCCATTTTGCGCGATCCAGCCAAGTGTATGAAATGGTGCGTGAAGTATACTGAATTTCCGGGCATGAGTTACTTTCCAAAGTACTGCGCTGGATTAGCCTATATGTTCACGAATGATATAGTACCGGAGTTGTACAATGCATCGCGGACGACACCATTCTTTTGGATTGATGATGTGTATGTGACTGGTGTACTACTTGCCAAGGTCAAGTCAGTGGCATATGTAGACATCATGAAACAATTTACACTGAAAAAAGACATTGGGAAAGAGGAGTACTTGAACTCTGGGTCCAAAAAGCCAACAAAGATTTTACTTCATATTAAGGATGACGATTTGTGGCATGCTATGTGGCAGTCTGTGTTAAAGAGGTTGAGTGGGGATGAAATTAAGCAACTTGGGCCTAAATTTTTGAGCAATTATCCGGAGATGAAACATAAGTGGGCCAATAGTAGTATTATTAACAGACATTAGACTTACTTGCATATGGTTTTTGACTGAATTATATATTTTGGTAAAATCTCAATAAAAAGTTGAAATTAGAAAAGGACTATTGCAAAGATAGATAAGCCATTTGACAAAGGTGATATGTGATGTTTGCAATTCTTTAAGAACCCTGTCCGTTGGTTTTAAAGCTGGCTGTATGCGTGTTGTAAATGAGGATTTTACTGTTATTTATAGTATATTGTGTTTGTAGTATATTTTAGTTATTACATCCGAATTGATTTTGTGCTTACAAATTATTGAAAATAACCCTTCATACCAATGGCCAATTTTCGTGGAAAACTATTCAGGGCGTCAGCCAATAGAAAGCATCGAAAAAGTTTCCATTCAAACATACAATCTCGACACTGGCAAGTGAGCAAAACTGAATATTAATTCTGCTTTTGATGTAAGTTTAATCCAATTAATTTCACCAACTAAAGGCCGCAACTGAGATAATGGGCAGATATTGTAACACTGAATATGTGAAGAGTGTAACAGAGTTTCCTTTTAGATGGACAATGTAGTGAATATTGTTTCTTAATTCTGTGATACATATGCATAGCACTAATCTTAATATACTTACTAGACATATCAGCTTGTAAAATGTGTGTATTGCAGTTGGCAAATGCAGTAGGGTTTTTCAACGCGGTTTTTATCATGTCCTCTATCGTTCGCATTTACGAAAGCCCCTTACCAATAAATATGCCCCCCCCCCCCCCAGCATTTCCAATAATCTGGATCTGAGAGAATTGGAATTTTAAGGATCATTCATGTTGAATGTTATATCGTCTGGGTGCTGTAGAAAATCCCTTAATGCTGATCATCTCCATTACCTGGAAATGACAATACATGTTGTGATTGAAAAAAAAATAGGTATTTAATTGAATCCACACGTTTAAATTCATTTCTTGTTATAATTCTAGAAAGTAACTATTTGCCTATATGCATAGTGCAAATATTACCATTGCATTTCATCATTATTTTCCAAAGTGTTTAGAGAGCTACTAGTATAGGGTTTGTATGTCTTCCAAACTGTATAGTCCAGATAGTGAGATTACAGCCAATTGCGAAATAATAAATTTTTTTAATTTTCTTATTTTATTTGTTTAAAATTGTCTTATTATGTGAAGACTTTAACTAAGCCAAAAATAGTTTCAGATTTTAAGATTGGTGAAACGGGATGCATTTGAAATGGCATGGTATTTTTGTACGTCATATCCCAATGTAAAGTTATTTATTTTTTGCATATATTTTATGAGTTTTTATATAACATTTTGTTAGTGTACAAAGTGTTTTTGTCTATGAAAGTGATTCTTCATTCAATTGTAGATTGATGGTTTATGGGATATAATAGTATATATACAAATGCAATTGATAATGCATATTGTATATTCATGGTTTATCATTACTGAAGAATTTGTTATGAAAGTTGGGGATGACACATCCATTGAGTTTATAATTAGATAATACATACAAGTTCAAGAAGACAGCATGCACAGAATTTAAGATAATTGTACACTATTTTGAATCTCATTTTATACGAAGTAAATAGGAAATTCAGATCTGAATCAATTCATCTTTGTAGAAACAGTTGCAATATCATGTGTAGGACACATATATGTATCATATTTTATTATTAGTGTATTTTACTTTTGATGATAGTGATTTTATTGTGTTGTGTGTTAAACTGTTTTGTGATGTGTGGATATACTCGTATGGCATTCTGCTTACACATGAATTACATGTAACAGGTAGAAGCTGCTAGTATGTCGATCTGGAAATCAAATTTCACTGTGATAGATTTTACTAGACTGTTATCCAGATATGAATATAATAATGTTTTATTTTTGTAATAGGATCAATTTCTAAGTACAATTATGGGCTGCAATGGCATCAAATAAATTTTGAAATTTAATCCTTTAGTTAATTGCCTCTCATTTAATAGTATTTGTGCAATGATTACAAACCAAAATTTTAAGAGGTACATGTGAGTGAGTACGGTAAGGCTGGTTGTGTATGTTTCATAACGTTGAATGATTTTCTTTTTTCTGGGGTAGAAAGGAAAGGAGCGAAAATCGTTGCCACTTTTCCTCTTTTGGCAAGCCACTCTCCTTTACGTGACTGTTGTGCACTCTGGGCACAAAGCTATCTCTACATGGGGTCTTCAATTGTGTGCCTATCCATGTTTTGAAAGCATTTTTAAAAAAAAAAGTTCAATATTATATCCATATGACGAAACATGAGCTTTGATGAGGACTGGTGAAAAAGTTTCACGTTAGCTGGCTAACAAGAACAATCATCGATCTTTTTGTTTAGCTTTCACCCCTTATGTATATGCCTTCTGATGTTGTGAATGGTCTTATGGGTGTGTTTTTGTCCAGTAATCTAAAACTGTGAATACATAAAGATCAATGCATTCGAGAAAAATCCTAGACTATTGGAAGATGGGATTAAACTAGGTAAATACAGGGGCCGCCTCAAAATAGGTGTTTAAGAAAAGCAATAATAATGCAATTAATGCCCCATACCCCATAAAATGCCAATACAATGTATTAACAAATTAATTTTATAAATAAAACAAATATGGATATAAATGAAACTAGTTTTCGCTGCACCGTCTATAACACACAATAAATATTATGACTAATTACCATATTAAGAAAACTGATTACAACTAGTCATCTTCTTTATTTCATAATACTAATGTTTGCATAGCTAAGTGCCTGTGTCCTTCAGCTTTGAAAAGACACCATTTAGGACACGATCTCATGTTTACTTAATCACTGTTAATGAATGCAAGGCTCTTTCCCTGTGTATATTAGAGACCAATAATCATGATAATGGTTATTTTACGTAATGGCTTACATTTAAAAGCTTTGGCTAGACATAGCAAACACACTAATGTGGAAGTGCCCACAAGTTCGTTTTTCCAATCAATATGTCTTAGGTTTTTAACTTTTTTACGCTTACAAGATAGTCCCACCTACGTATTCATGTACACTCTTTGGCCACACTTTGGATGGGAGACACACTGGTTAAAACTTCGTACATGAGCGCAATGAAAATCTTCACCGAATGGTGTGGTGTACTATTATTTGTAATTGTTACAGTACAAGGCAATGAAAATTCAACGTCTTCACTCAAGTCGGTAAAATACAGGCGCATATGTCCTTTGGGATACAGTCAAGATTTCATCTCACCATATAAAACAAAGTATGTCACCGAAAAGCGCCTTTGCTTTGTTGAATGCAATGCTGATGATGAGTGTGCTTCAATCAATGTTTTCAAACCCTCAGGTGTGTATATGATTAATATATGTCTTCTAAAGTTCTATTCAAGTATCGTGTTGCAAAGTATTAATTAATTCTATGCATAGTTAGTCATCATTTTTTTATACTAATTCAACACGGGGAGGGGGGGGGGGGCGATATTTCTAAATAATAACCAGGGATTAAATATACATTTTTAAGTAATTATATGGTAGTTTAGAATAATGTTATTAAAGTTCGATCGAGGCAGGAATATTATTGATAGTACATGTAGCACTGGTAATAATGTTTTCATGCTAAAATTAATGTTGGCAAAAGTTAAGCATACACACTTAGCAACCCCTAGAATGGAAAAAAAAAACCACTGAACTTGATGACAATGTTCATACAGATAGAATGGCAGTTTCAACAGTTACCATTTATATAATGCACCATTCTAGATCTTACATAATTTATTGTGAAAATTAACAAAACTGGAAATATAAATTTAATTCATAAGTACAGTGGAACTTCTTTAATTCATGATCTGCACATCCAAGTTCACAAAGTTCAATCTGTTTTTTCAGAACAGATGAAAACGACGCTATTACATAAAGCAAAGGTATGTCCATTCTATATTAAAATTGGAAATTATGATATATATATAGATTTAATATATATAATGTATTTAAGGTGACTTATAAGCCTAGAAAGGGGGCTGGGCCATTTACTCTTTAGATCATGGAAATCACTGTTGCAGAATGAGGGAGACGGCTGCACAGGAATGCGATGAGATGAACAGTGTGGTGACCTGCAAGGAGGCCTTTATTGGGACCCCGACACCGCCGGCACCGTGTATTGGGAAAGCTCTTACCGTAAGTAACACCCCGATTAACATGTACATTGGAAAGTTCAAATCGAATTTTTTTATGCAAGTACCGTAAATGTACATATCAGAAGCTCTAAACTCACCCGTGGCAGCGGCATCAGCAACACCAGCAAAAACTCCCAAAGCATAATCACGACTCCGTCAATTTCAGCTTATTCCAGCAACTGTGGGCCGTGCAGTCACGAAGGATGGCGCCACCTCGTGCACAGAGTGCTGGCACCCAACCTGGGCGTCCAGAGGTTACTACGTCAAGGACGGTGCCTGCAAGGTAATGTAAAAACGAAAAAAAAAAAAAAAACACAGAAAAAAGGTACTGAGGGCGCTGTTTTTAAAACACGTCGATTGTGCGCGTTAATTTTCAAAGATCTACAGATGTCTTGCCATTTTTGGCGCATGTTGACGTGCAATGAAGCACAGATAGCAACTGAGTACAGTAGAACCTCCTATTAAGACCACCTTTGTAATAAGACCAGCTCTATAATAAGACCACTTTTCTCGGCTCCAATACTTCAAAAATGATTCCAATGGAACCTCCGTATAAAGACCACCTCCCGCTGAGACCACTTTAAATCGACAAGTGGTCTTAGTGAAACTTCTATATATTGTACTCTTGCCGTCGGGTACGCGCTAACTCTTCCTGCTGCCTGTAGACTTGCTCCCACCAACTGCGAGAAGTGTCGCGACGACGCGGCGGCGTGCGCCGTGACGGGTGCATTGGCACCTACATGAAGTTTGACGACACAGAAGACAACACCGCAGACAACACCAAGTGTCTCGGTGAGTAAACAAGGATGTGGTAAAGCAGTGTTGGGAGCTACAGCTACAGTATTAGCACCATGTTGTGGGACGTGTAAAAAAACTATGAAAATGAAGTATTTTTTGTTGAGAAAGGGGGGCGTACCCACTGCCTATGCATCTGTGCCATTCTTACACGAACATAAATGTTTTGAAATCGGTCCACAAAATCAGTAATGCGCAACATTGCAAAACGTCGACGACACCAACCGGAACCGACAGTTGAAGTGTTGTGTGCCCCGCCGCCTGTAAGACCTGTAGCGCTGTCCGGCAGCGCCACCACGGCCAAGTGCACGGGGGTGTGTGGCCGACCAGGGCGTGGACCTCCTCAACGACCAGTGCACGGGTCAGTGGCAAACACTACACAGCCACCAGTTGAACTTGATACACGACTTCATGAACCAAACGCTGTAGAGGGTGAAAACATGATAGCCTCCATCAATTGGGCCACGTTTCAAGTTGTAACACTGAATGAAAAAAAAATACACGCTGTTCATCAAACGCGAACTGATAAGGGAAAGAAGCAGAATGGTATCATATGTCTACAATACCGTGTGTTTCATATTCTTATTACTTTGTTCTCCACAGAGTGCACGGCAAACTGCAAGAAATGTGACAGTGACAACGCCGGCCAGTGCTTGGAGTGCGATGTCGACTACAGAGTGGAAGGCGGCGCCCGCACAGGTAGGAGGCTAACCCTTTTTGTAGAGATCATCTCACTCTGCTGTGCTCTATGTCCCTGTGACGGCCCAGGGATGACTATTATATGGTGTATGAGATTGGAGGATACAGAGAGTTGGTGGGGCACCAAACGCATCCTTCCGGGATAAATGTTTATCATATTGGCAAGGTCCTTGGTTTTTAGGTGAGCATATTTTGCAAATAATTTTAGGCAAAACACCCCTGTGTTCTGGTAGATCGTGTATCTACCACTGGACATCATCTATAGGGTCCACCTAGTCTTTCAAAAGACCTTATATCTAATAGTTGTTTCCTCTATTATTACAAAAAAACCGCTCATGTAAACCATGTATCAAATGCAAAGAAGAATAGCAAGTGCAATTGTGACAGCCTCTAGCTCTCATAGATACAAGGTCTTTTACAAAACCCTAGGATTCCCAATGATATTAAATATACAGCCTCAAACATTCTGACCTGTTATAGCCTTTAAAACCAGAGTATTCACTTTTGCCCACCACCATTTTACCCAGTGTGTGCACGTGTGTGTTGACAGCAGGATTCATCCTGCCATGGTTTATGGGCCTTGTGGTCATCAGGGCCTTGTACATGTTTATACAAAGCTTTTTTCAACTAACTTAACTTTGTGTTCTCGTGATTCTCAGACTATTTTGAATAACATACTCAGTAAGAACTTAAAAACTGTTTTATCATTCTTTTAATAAACTGTGCAATAATCAACGATAAAGAATATATTCTTTTTGATGACTTAACATCTTAACTAAAAGCAAATCATGTTCCGGGTGACTAGTATGAAAAAAGTTACGAATAACAATATATCCTAAAATAACCAATGATAATGAAAACCCTGTAATCAAATATTTGCCAGTAACTACCATACGTGAAGATATTATTCCAACATTATTATCCATCCATAAACAATACTTTGATGAGTTTGCATGGGAAAAGTTGTATATATCAATGTTATCTGTCCTACAGTAACAAGTTATATGTTATGAACAGTTGTAAAGTGATATAGTTTCTGAAAATCTATTACTGATATGGAGCTCACATTTTAAAATCAGATGTTTGTATACTTCTACAGAAAATGTAGATGCATACGCTGACAATGTTTCACCTAAAATCCAATGGCTGTTTGGATGGTTGTAAACGGTAATAAATTTAGTAGAACCTACAGTGTACAATTAAGACCACCTCTATAATAAGACCACCTTTCTCGGTCCCAATCCTTCAAAATGATTCCTATGGGAACCTCCATATAAAGACCACTTATCCATTGAAACCATTTTCAGTCGGTCTTACAAGTGGTCGTAATAGAGTAATAGAGAGGTTCTATTAAACATGTTACATGATTGGTTCCTATAACAAATGCCATCAAATATCTTACAAAAATTAAACTAGTGTTCATTCATAAACTAAAATACCGTACCCTGTAGCTTGTAGTATCTAGTCTAGGTTGAATGTTGTGATACATGCATATGATCATGAAATTTTAAAATTTGATAGTATGAATTTTGTTCTAACTTTCTTAATATATATAGCACAATCTCCATTAAAAGGTCATTTTTATCGTGGAATGACCATAAACAATATGCATCAAACAGAAGATTGTATTTCATAGTTCTAATGCAACTTTTAAAAATCAACCGGACACCTGGTTTCAATAAAAAAAATCATTAGCAAGACTGAATCTTCAGCAGATAGAATTGAATTAAAAGTTTAAGTTATAATTTCTTTATTAATAGGCGTAGAAGCTTCAAAAAAAGATCATTTTGTTTGTTATGCAACAAACGCATATAATATAGAGACCTAACATGAACTAATCAACAAGTGTGTATGAAAAGTAGAATTTCTGATTAGAGGTGAATTGCCACACCATGCATATCAGTTGTCGCGGCTTTGACAAGAAAAATAAATACAGCACGTGCACAGATCCACACACTTGAACACGCATACATCACAGAATGACAGCGCCTAGTTTCTAGGCGAAATTTTCGGGTTGTGGTATCTGGTGACGTCACGCAGCCGTAACTTGGCCACACCGGCTACGTCATAGCCTGTTGAATATTTACTAGCACATAACAAATACAGCCGTAATCAGCTCTCACATGTGTTGGTCATGTATACATACTGGAGTGTGTTTCTGGCTATGTTTTGTTTACATCCATATGCATACAATATCTCATGCTAGCAATGTTTCTGGCAGTGTATGTATAGGCATGAGTGTCTACTGTGACAGACAAGTCACTTATGCGATGCCATAGAGGTCATAGAGAAACAATAATCTCTCTGTCACCAACACCCAACAGCATGACAACTAGGTTTATGCAAGCCTTGAATGTGGTTGATCTATGGGATTGCTTAGATTTAGTATGTTGTTATTCATGGCAAATGTTATATTTTTAGACATGTACTTCAATTGGGGATTTCAAAGAATGTGTAATAACACGAATATTGATTCTATTGGGAAAATGGAAATTTCATAGAAAGTAAACTGTACATCTCTTTAGTCAGAAAATCAAGAAGATGAGATAATTTTTGCTTCTCTTGTCCAGATTACTTCATCTCTTATATTTCTCTTTATTGTAGTTTAAACTTGTTACATTTTCAATCATGTATGGATGGTCATTTTGTTAAAGGATTAATTGTGAATGGCATAAAAGAGACATTTTAAAAATTCATACCATTAACGCCAGTTCAGCGTTTAACGCATACCAATACGCCAGTTCAGGATACCATGTTCACCAGTTAAAATCATAGGTGATTAATATGTGTAGACACCGAAATGATTTGATTTTGGGCACTCTGCCTATTAAAGTGTGCTTTCCATGAGGCCACTTATGGTCCATTTTTGACACTGTGTGCAATATCTTTAATACAGCTTGAAATAAACCATTCAAACTCGGTCCAATGTTAACATACCTAGAGACTATCATGTGTAGCCAATTTTGGCAATTTGATATAGTATACTGCTTACATACCTAGTGACCATCATAAGTGTCCAATTTTTGCACTTAGCCAACTTAAAGTATGCCTCCTGAAGACCATTTTTAGTCAATTTTGTCATTTTACACTGTAGTTTCAATACAGCTTGAAACATGGCCTCCGTATTTGATACAATGTTTATGTTAGTGGTGACAATCACCTACCTGTGTCTCCCTAGTTTTTATTATCAAAATAAATCATATAATGTTCTCATTCTTAGTTATTTCTGAACACACAAATTCATAAGCAATCATTGAATCTTCAAACGTAAGCATGTTCTGAGTTAATAGAGGATTCTGTTAAGTTGTTAAATGGGTAGTTTGGCACGGATATTAAGGCAACCTTCTACAGGTTCCCCTGTGATTTTCTTCAATAATACTGGCGTTCATGGTATCCTCAACTGGCAACACTGGTATCAATATGGGTACCTCATTTAAATCTTAAATTGTAACCTTAATATTTGACTTTTAATGGAAATGCCTTTTCTATGTGCTCTATGAATGTTTATTCAACATAAATCAATACATATAGTTGACTTAACACACAAGGATACTCCTATATTTATATAATACTGTGATTGTTGTGAAATGTTGCCTCCAAATCAACTGGCACAATGGTATCCTAAAACTGGCAAACTGGTTGTCTGCCCGCAAAATGTTGGTGGGTGTGACCGTGGCACCTCTCCGATGTCCGTTGTCTGCCCGCAAAATGTTGGTGGGTGTGACCCGAAAATCAACTAAATTTGATAAAATTTACTTATTTGACCTATGATTGTCCAATTAACCTCATGACTGTTTAAAACTTAATGCAACCATAAAGAAATGCCAGGCAGATAATACTATGGCAAATTACTAAGCTTTGAAAGGGTTTTCTTGCTTGAAAATCATCAAAAATAGTTCAAAATTTCATAAAAAATGCTT
>CM032662.1:11703555-11714992 GCA_019095985.1 Streblospio benedicti
CATTCTAGACACGGATACGTTGTGGCCAGGTTTGCAATGCTTGGCATTGCACGCAGAAACAGAAACCTATGATCCGTTCATAATTACCAACTATGCATTGAATGAGGAGGATCCTGCCAAAACATTTTATTTTGGGACTACGTCTGGAGGAAAAAAGTAAGTACATGCATATATATTTGAACATCTAATTTTCAAGTAATTTAAAAGTAAAAGAAAGAATGAAATAGAACGTGAAAATTAAAAAAAACTAGAAATAAAAATTAGTTTTCAATAAGACAGTGGAACTTCTTAAATTCATAGAGATCTGGAATTGAATTGTTGAAATCCAATTTTAAACTGTTTATTAAACCAGAACAGATAAAAACGGACGCTATTACATAAAGAAGGTATGTCCATTCTATAAAAATTGGAAAATTACCCTTTTGAAAAATACCAACATATAACAATTATGTAGATGTTTAACTTTGCTTTTTTTTGTCATATTTAAAAATTTGGGGAAAAAAACCCCCATTTTGTGTAACCAAATATTTTTTTATCAGGATGTTGAAAACCCATTGAAACCTTCACCAAAACCCCATGTGACCGGGTTTTTTGCTACAAACAAGTTTCCCTTTGCTGGCGCTTTTGAACTTTGACCACATTTTGATGTCTGCAAAAGCTTTGGTCCGCTTGTTCACCCTGTCAGTATTGAAACCGGAGCTGGAGCTAAAACTATGTTGCTGATTTTCTGGCTAACGGTGGTAAACTTTCATCATCTAAGCGCAATCATTATAACGTTTGTCATAATTCTATACTTCCATTCAAAATGTGACTTGAAATTAAAACTAGTGACATAAAACCATTATACACAAATAATGATTTTCTAATATTCACTTAAATGTTATTTTCAGCATGTTTTCAGTGTTATTATACCTAACATTTAGCATCCGTTTTATATTTAGGTGTTGTCTGTCAGTACATTTGGACAGGGTGAAACTTGCAAAAGTTCTTGGGAGTCCAGATCCAAATGATTGGTACTGAGATATGAAGCTTATGCTCAAGTGCCGCTATCATTTGTCAATTGGAATTCAGGCGAGGCAACAATCATCAGGACAATATTAAATGTGTTGAGTGCTTAGCAGTGGCTATAAATGGTGTGACTTGTCTATAAGCCAATAAATACTTTCGTATTGCTGTGCAGAACTTGGGATATTAATGTAAAAAAATTAGATCAATTTAATGTATGCTTAGATCTATAGCTGGGGACTGGTCTGGACATCTCACCCCCATACTTTCAATGAAGTGTGTTTTATTTGCAGGCGTTACTATTGTGGTGGATCTGTTTAGGGAGTGTTGGTTTTTACCAAGATTGTAAGTCTACAAATTTTTAAATTTATCTACTATTTATATGAATATTCTGTATTTTACGCCATATAATTATTATAATATGCTTATATGCCTTATGCTACTTTATTCATGTTGTATTTTGTTTCAAAACAATTTTGTTTCATATTGTCTATAGACCGACCATCCTTAGTTCATGTAGTAAGAAATATCGATTCAGATTTAAGTTCAAGAACACAACTACTCACTAATCAACAAAACATTGACACAGTGTGTCGAATTGAGCTTATACAAACAGGTTTCTAAACTGAGAGTACAAAAGCCACCACATGCACAATGAGCACAAACATGTTTGCTGTTGCTCACGCTTCTAAGAAGAGCAGAGCAGATTGGTGATGAAAGGGGGCAATCAGAGAGAAGTTAGTCATGAAACGGATCAACAATTTCTAAAAGATCCAGCTGAAGAAAAACAAAAATGAAGGCCCACATGCATCCAGCATGACACCAAACTAAGAAGATGTGCGATCAAAATTTAGTATGACAGGTACATCAGATGTAATCCGATCCAGAAAGTACTGAAAAATCCAGGATCCTTGTGTTCCGTAAAGGCATTCGAACACTCTTCTTATCCTTTTGTTAGACTCGAAAAGAAACTTATGATCTATTGAAATTTTAAAGCCCAAGAGTCCGTAATATGGATGACCCTTTCCATTGGGAGAAAGTATGTACATGTAATACTTGGACCCTTGTTTAGTACTGTATTCATTAGAAATGTTGTTTTTTGTTCTTGTTGTTTTTATTCGCTGTGATTGTTTTTATTGCTTTGTTTAATTAATTCATGCCATAGTATGTCACAAATGCATAAAATTTCCTGTACGGCCATCGGCCCTTTCGGAAATAAAGATTGAGGTGAAGCAAAATGATTTGAAGACGCTTTATATATGTAGAATGCATTACACCATCCCAACTGTAATAAATCTTATATTGGAGAAACCAGTAGCAAATTGGAATCCAGGCTGAGGGCATGAGTCTCACATTTTTTTTGAACAGGAATAAAAATACATAAAAACAATTCAGATCGAAAAATTCAAGGAGGCAGGCTAACATCATGGGCAATAAGAGAAAATCTATCATCACAAGATTGTGGGGGCCTTGAGATTATCAGCAAATCCAAGCTCAACCTCAAACAAAGGCAGGAATCCTCCCCCCCTCCACCCACGACTTGCATCCATCTGTGTCGGGTGAGGCTCTTAAGGTCGGGAGAGAGAGAGCTCGGATGGTGGAGTCGGGGGGAGGGAGCTCAGTGACATTGGGAGAAGGTCACCATAAAATTGCTGAAGCCTTAGGGAGGCTCGAATTGGGTGAAGAGCCGGGAGGCTCAGAAAACCTGGGGCATTCAAGGGCAGATGAAACCAAGAAGAGTCAGACTAGGTGTCAATAGCATAGCTGGCCTCTTTAAAGCTTCGATCGAGGTTCTCTGTTTGCAGTAGCTCAAGTCATTCGTTAATTGAGGTGAGTAGGAGAGCTTAAACTTCAATCTTAATTACTTCTGATGATTGCAACCTACCCTAGACCTACCGAGGGACACATAGAGCAAAACGTTGTCATCATACTCTTGCGGTTTTAAGATTTTTTCAAAATTGAAAAAACTTTCTATAAATTATTTAACTATTGCAATAAACAGCAGTATCACCCGCATTAAATGAAATAGCCATAGTTTTTCACGGATGTCATTCACTATAAATAAATGCAGCGTGAAATGAGTCGGACTCTGCTGACAGAATTTGGTATCATTGTACTTGTGGTTGAAAAAATATATTTGCTTTATAATGTACAGTAGATATAAAAGTGGGTGAACAGCAGCAATAGGATATTGCTGTTTTTTTGTGTTAATAGCATATACTATTTAGTGCATGAATGTATATTGACTCTTCAATTAGTAGGAAACGACCTTATGTTTGCCCAAATAAATATAGCTCTGCTGAATTAATTTTGATAATGTACATGTTATATACAGAATGTTCTAGCACTTTGTTAAATCAAGCGTGATAAAAAACCTTTAATGTGAGACGACATTGAAGTCATCAGAATCTCACTGGCCAGATAGTAGCCACTGCGGCTTCAGAAACTTAAATGGGCAATGCTCACCGTGAAGAATCTCGCGTTGTAGTTTAATCTTTAATTTTTATTGCCGGCAGTATGGCAATTCAAATACAACGTCTTTGCTCAAGTCGGTAAAATACAGACCCATATGTCCCGTTGGGATACAATCAAGCTTTCATCTCACCATACATGATTATTATGTCCGCAAAAGCACTTTTGCTGTTGAATGCAGTGCTGATGATGACGTACTTCAATCAATGTTTTGGCTTCATATCAATTATTATTATATCGATAATATATTTATTTTCAAGTTTATGAACAAATTATGAAGTTTACTATCTGTGTGTTTTAATAATTATTCAATTCAAAACATTTCCCATCAATAGAGGATGTCTATCAATACTTAAATAGAAAGAATATTAGTAATAACTTGGTATTTAAAAACATAAAAGTAAAATCATGACTTTATTCATTTTCAAAGTAGAAATAGTAATAATCTTATTATTTCAAATTGATGTCAAAGTTAATAGAATACCACTTAGTAATATTAAAATGACATTAACACGTCATATACCCATATTGGCCATAAACTAATATTAATGGGAACTTTTTGCGGTAAAAATACAAATGTAGATGTAGCAGTTTTAACACTTACTTATGTGACATTCTGATCTTTGACGATGATGTAGAAATTGTAAAAATAAGAATACATGTAGTGTTTCATTCAAAAAGAACAGCGTAACTTATTTTGTTTTCTAGAGTTCTGGGAATGTGAATTGTTACACATCAAAGTTCCAAGTTGCTTTTCAACAGGACAAATGAGAATGGACGTTACTACATAAAGAAGGTATGTCCATGTTTTGTTGTATTAGCTAAATTCAATATTTGAACAGTAGCAGGTCCTCTACGTTGAAATCTTAAATACCATTACAATAAGAACATTTAAAATTATACTGATGTAATGTTACAGACATGCACCTTTTTACTAAACATGTTCATTAGCTATGTATTTGATATTATATTAAGAATTATTTTAACAATAGCTTATTATTGGATTTTAGAATACCTCTAATATTTCGATGACTATCAGTCCATCTTGTTCACATCACATGAGAGAGGTCATTTACTGGAAAGTAAAGAACCTCAAAGGAGTGTTGGTTCAATGTTGTGTCCCCCTGGCTCCCCTCCCATCCCTCAGGAAGTGTAGTTAAGCATCCGGGATCTCAACGCCATCATTTCTCTTTAGCTTTGCTGCTTTTGGTTCTGATGTTGACAGCGTCTAGCATTGAACCAACCCTTCTTCTAGGTTGTCTACTTACGACTAAATGACCTTGTTTCTGTGAACAAGATGGACTGGATGATAGTCATCAAAATATCAGAGATATTTTAAAATCCAACACTAAGCTATTGTCAAAATGCACTTTTTTTGTTTTCACATTTATATTGAAGTAGAAACAGCGTACATGTGTGGGCAAATATTTTCTATCAGGGTTTTGAAAACAACTGCATTGAAACCTTCACCAAATCCGATGTGACCGGTTCTTGCTACAAACAAGTGTCATTTGCCAGCTCTGTGAGTTTTGACCATCTCTTTGGTGTCTGCAAAAGCTTTGGTCCGTTGGTTCACCCTGTCAGTATTGAAACTGAAGTTGAACACTACTATGTTGTTGATTTTCTGTCTACCAGTGGTAAGATTTGATCACATATTGCTATCATGTTTTCTTTGTGCGTTTATACATATACATGAGGTAGGAAATACAATATTTCAGCCTATGAAATATCATTTACTGATATTTACAATTATCCTGTTATTCAATCTATAAATTTTCATATTTAGGTATTGTATGCGACTACATTTGGACAGCTGGATTTGCAAAAGTTCTCAATAGTCCAGATCTAAATGATTGGTACTGGAATGTAAGCTATTCTCGAGTACCGCTATCATTTGCGCTTTGGGATTCGAATCAACCAGACAACGATGATGGACAGCAGTATTCAATCATCTTGATTGCCAGCCGTGGGCCCTACAAGTGGTATGACTTCTCCAACAACCCTGTAACGTCGCATACTATGTGTGTCCTGTGTGAGCAAGATATTATCTAAATGTACACTATTTTAGTGCACATTTTGGCATATGTATGAGTGGGATTTGGCCGGGACCGTATGCAACCCGATTCCTTTATACAAAAAAATATGAGAGCTGCTCGTACCATATTATATATTTGGATGCATGGGCGTATCATTGCAGCAAAAAATCTATCTGGTTATTATGGGGTTTTCTTTACATGATTATGAACATTGATGAGCATTGATTGAACATTGATTCTATGATGATTACTAAGTTTGTTGCCACAGACAATCTCAGCAAATAACACCGTGAATAGTGTTTCTGAGTAAATGCTGCTTATAACCAAGACGTTTCTCAAAATCAGGAGACAAAATCTTAATGAATGGAATTTTAATATTTACACGATAACAGTGAAGCATGAATTAACATAATACAACCAGACTCATGACTTAACCTTTACATCAGGTCTTTGGCATTCTTGTCATACTATATCTTTTCAAACTGCCCAGGCAGGATATAATAAAGCATATCGCAACTATAGTGCAGCCATGGTTATCCCTCAAATTAGCATTCACTTGTCTGACCTGTACCTATGTAACATACAGGTTGCAAAGAGGATTATGCCACTAATTAGAGATTAGTTTGCTCCACACCCACCACAGCACCTGTCCGGAAATTCAATGCTCATGACTTCCAACAGTGTAATGTGTAAATCTTGTATTCATTTTACTTGTAAATTTCTAATTAATGTATGGCAGTTTTATTGGTGTAAATTATTTAGTCTGTAAATTATACGATATATACTTATATATGTACTCTTTGTTATGTAACAATTAAATGTGGTTTCCCGCCCATATTTAGGGTTGTAGAAAACTGATATTTACCCTTCACTGCTTATGGCAATGGTTTATTTTGATTTTATCAACAACGTTTAGATATATTGTTTGTAATTTCAAAAACATAATTAATATGCTCATCGGTTCATTATTACCATTGTTATCTTACGTATATGTGTCACTGTATTAGTGCAGTAGCAAATGCAGTGCTCATTCTATCTACATTTTGAGCACGCCCTGGGCCATTTGAGTCCAGGCGGATTTATCACTGGAATTATTATATTATTGTATCTCTTTGTATTACTTAAACATGGTGATAGCCAAAGTGGGTAAACCAATGATTGTTAAAACTGTATGTTGTATGATGTTTCGAGCCTGCTTGCTCTTGTTAATGCTGAAAGTACATTGTATTTTTGCGTGGTCCATAATGTGTAATAATCAATTCCAGCAGAGATGTGGTTGAACACGATTTGGAAGGCATGTTGTATCAGGGACCTACATTTAGTCATCAATATTGTCTGCGAGGACACTTGTATATGCCCTTTTAGTGAAATAACAGGTAGACGTGTTAGTGCATTACTTTATTGTCTAAGTTTTTTTACCTAATCGATGTAGTCAAATGTGCGCCCACCATTTACCACATATACGAGAAAAGTTGTTGTTTGATCTTATCTTTATCAACCCTATGCTATACCTTTCTCTCTGTGTGGACAAAGTGTCACGCCACAGCATAATATGGATCTGCCTGATAACTGAAAGTTTATCTTTGACAATGGTATTTCAGCGGCCATTATGTTCATGTATGATGGAGGGATGTGTATTATCACCTTCAGTGTGTTTTTATGCAATCTATTATGCAAACAATGTGAGCATACGTTAAAATCAGTCTGTTCAAAACGTCATGCTTATCATGGTGTACAAACATTTCTGCCCGTACTTCTCGGATGATAAAATATTCTCATTTCTTGTCTGTGTTTGTGTTAACGATTAGAGGGAAGAGGTAGCGGTTACAAACTATATGATAACTTGTGCAAAATTGTACACTTTTTACCAAATCAATGATTATAAACATTTGAAAATCATTCGAAGCCTTTATACCATAATCATATGTTAACAATTCGTTATGTTTATATTAAGTATGAACAACTGTATATATATTTTTCCCAAGTTTGCTTGTGAATTCAATTTTACTCTCACTGTTTTTGCAAGCAAGCTCCTACCACTGTATTGATATAGCTGAATACACAGCTTCCATTTGACTGTTTGACCATTTGTGAGGGCCACTTGATATAGTGAAATGGAAGCTGTGTCTTTAGCTATATCAATACAGTGGTAGGAGCTTGCTTGCAAGAACAGTAATGTTTATATTAATGTTTTCTATGAACTCATTGTCCATTAGCATTCTCAATGAAACCCATATGCCAACTGTCCTAATGACCAACTTGGTTGATTTTGCATACATGATTCGGGCTTGGTGATCAGTATTAGCATTGTGAGATTGTCATGATCAGGACTTTTCCATAGAATGACAACTTGGTATAAAACAAGTCCGTTAAATAAGCAAAGGGCGTGTCAGACATGGAAGAAACCATCCTGTCAGTGTGTGCTCGTGATTTTCATTATCAATGAATGAGATAAATGTAAGTGACTGTATTATTGGTAGTATAAATAGTAACAATCTTCAAGTTGGTGTTATGTTAATGTCAGTCACTTTTTCGAAGGATATAACCAATAGTATTACCTTCTATATCAAAATATAATTGCTGTTAGATCTAATCTACTCCTAATTTCAGTTGTGATATCTACTTACAAAATACACAAACATATAATGCACATTTCTTAACAGAGGGCCATACAGACATAGCTTGGTGTGTTTCCTTGTGTATGTGGGAGTCCATTGATTGGATTACAGTATAAACCAGTAACATTAAAAAGACAGTACGTAGGTTCTAATCAATGTATTGCCATTCATGATCATATTCATCCATTGGAAATTTTGTGAGGTGCTACTTCAAAAATTGGTCATTGCTAATAAATAAATAAATAAATAAATAAATAAATAAATAAATAAATAAATAAATAAATAAACAAACAAACAAATAAACAAATAAACAAATTCAATAATAACATTAATATTTCATCCTTGAATGATTCCCTACTAATCGACCCAGAGGCTGTTGTTACAGTTGTTATACGGGAGGGATTGCAGTTGTTACTGGGAAACCTATGGTGGTTAACTGTAGGGATGCAGACCAGTGGGAGGGGGTCCGGGAGAGTGACAGCAGAGGGTACGAATGTCCCTTCCACGCTGCTTGTGCCTTCTCCATAAAAAAGAACCCTGCCTGGTCAAACGATTGTGACAACAATGGACTGATGCAAGGACACAGAGTTGTTACCCTTAAACCGGCGGCTCAGCAGTCAGCAGCAGCGAAAGTGACCCTTGACCGATATGGCTTGCTTGGTCTATATTTGATGTGGAAATCTGCAGATTTGGACAGGGCGTGCTGGCATTTCCTGGTGGAAACATAGGATTAGGCAGAGGGGGGGGGGTATCAGACTTTTTTAAAAATGTACGCAGAAATTGTAGGACCTTTATGTATGAATATCTTGGCTACAGGGGCTTCATTTTCATAGAAGTCAAATTCATGGTTTTTGAGGCGCTGTGGGCAACCACTTCTAATGATGCTAATTTACAAACAAAGCAAAACATTCTCAAAAGAATTCAAAATATAAAGTATTGGCTATGAAAATGTGTAGAATCTTAGTAATAATTTTTGTTAATGATTTTAGACCCTACACAATTGAACAATGATATGCTCTTGTTTTGCGTTCAATTGTGAGAAAATGTGAAGCAAAATAGAGTAGGTGGTTTTCGTATGCATAGGCAGATCAGGATTTTAGATTAAGGAAAAGGGGGCGCACGTAAGGATTTCATAAAAAAAACTACGGAATTGAAGTATTTTGGTGGGGAAAAAGGGCGGGGGGCGCCCCCTGCGCCCCTCCTGGATCTGCCTATGCCTATGCATATTAAATCAAGTGTATAACTATCCTGTGTTATGTGCGGCTTAATTATTGTACTGGACTTTACTACACAAGTACATGTAATTTTAGAATACTAAACTCTCTTCATTGATTAGGACCAACATTTTTTGTGAGTTTTGTATGTTTCACTTAGAATGTTCCATGATTTTCAGTTACAATCTTTGCCCGGAGAGAGGCTATGTGATATAGGCCTATAGAGTTGGTGAAAGAAGCATCTAATATCATCTAATATCAATACGAACGAGCTTGTTACCCCTGACGACTTTACCCTGTGTATAACAGATAAAAAGTATAGTTTCTTAGAAGAAGAAATACATTGGTTCAAAGCATTAAACTCTATATCTATGTACACATCCATTGATAGATGAATGTTCAATATAATACAAGAAATACAATAGTCACTCAACGCAAATAAATGTACGCAAATCTTGGCATTTGTC
Source organism: Streblospio benedicti (assembly GCA_019095985.1). Taxonomy (NCBI): domain Eukaryota; kingdom Metazoa; phylum Annelida; class Polychaeta; order Spionida; family Spionidae; genus Streblospio; species Streblospio benedicti. The sequence goes on from CM032662.1 coordinate 11,713,368, forward strand.
TCAAGCACGTATTCCTAGATTGCATTGATTACTAACGCAAACGGCCTCTGAATATAATGTAACTTGTATCATCATTATCATGTAAGATAGTCCCAATATGCAAGACGCACCCGTTGGCAAGAACACATCAGCGCATCAAAATGTCAGCAATCTGGTGTGCTTTACTGTTATTTGTCATTAGAGGAGTACATGGAAATGTAAATTCAACGTCTTCATTCAAGTCAGTAAAATACAGGCGCATGTTAGACCGCAAAATATAACCAACGCAAAATATAACCAGTTATGATTTGCGTTAACGCAAAATATAACCACAGCCCCGAAAATGGACCTGGTGACGCAAAATATAACCACTGCCCCAAAATATAACCAAGGTGTAGCCAGCAGGTTAGTTTGTGCAGAAAATCACAAAATTGCGGACTACTCAATTTTTACAGTTTACATGGCACATACTCACACAGCAGAGGGTAGTGCATAATGTCTAAAACTGGTTTAAAATATGTAAGTTTACTGCTGCATTTGTGTGGGTTGTATATGAGTAAAATATTGGCAACAAATCTGTAGAATGTGAAGCCATTATATATGCAGACATCTTGGTTGATCTTAGGGTGTATTGTGGTCAAACGTGGTGTGCACATCTGTGGTTTCCAATGTGAGTGGACACTCGAATATCTGTAGTCCTACTTGATGTTAGTATATAACAACCGTAACACCTATTCGCACAACCATGGCATCCAAAGTGGCACCATCCTGGCCTTGAGTTTGTCCTTTTCTCCATCGCACTAATTTCATTTCCACTTAGTACGCGTTTATTTATTTGTCTCTGTATGTATCAAGACCTCGGGTGCCGTCTGTTTTTATAGTAGATACTAAAGATAATATCATGGCAGCTGTTGGTGTGAAATGGGAGGGGAACACGTGGCACTTAGTGAGAAGTGTACACTAAGTGTGTGATCATAGGCACTCATTCTCCAATGGTCTAGGGTCAAAAGCTTCGAGTCATAAATTTTGAGGTCCGCTTGGGCCTATTGATGACGTCAAATTAGCGTGTATAGATATTCAAGAAAATTATCAATTTTGCAGGCGAATGTCAAAATTTTCGCTCAACACTAGCATCATATATATCATATTAAAACGAAAGTCAGTGAGATACATCTTTGGAATACCTGATAAAGGTATTGGAGGATCGTGGAATCGAACTCACGACCTTCCAACCATGATTCAGACCGGTCATATGTCATAGTCGGCTGTGCAGACCACTACACCAATCCCTCCCAGACGACTGAGACAAGCTTCGTAACTTGCCTATATGCTTCCAGACACATGTCTGACACCTGACGCTATATATTTCAGCCTAGCCTTTTGCCTCTAGCCTTAATCAACATGCATCTACTAACTTTATACCGAGTACTTCGTATCAATGCAGGATGCATTATGCCGTTCCCCCACTTCACTTTTTTTACAATATATTGACACTATGTGGAAGTCTTGCTTCTATAATTTTCTGAGAGGTTTGCTCCAAGGTTCCAGCTCAGATCACAGCTGTCCCAGAATCAAAGGTCTGTTCTCTCACATTAACCCCTAAATTTCATATAGGCATTGATAGCTGGTGGCTCGTGTGCATATTC
>CM032662.1:11723201-11745616 GCA_019095985.1 Streblospio benedicti
TTCTGCCAGAAAACCAAGAATTTCAGTGGTGTCTTTGACATCTCTCTTTGCCTTGCTTTTCCTAAGTCCTTATGTTGCTCACTTGTTTCGTAACTTGTGCCAGCGAACTCTTGCATGCAATTGGTGACTTCAGCACAGACTGGCCTGGACAAGAGCCACACTGAACGCTGTGTTTCTGTCATACCACGACCTCTTTTGAGCCCACCACTTGTCTTGACACTTCTCATAAGAACTTGCTCTATCACAAGATCTGTTGACAAACCAGCCCAATAACGCTCAGTCCTTCTAATAGCATGTAACCCATTTTTGAAACTGGTGTACACTTCAGGGTGTGGGTCTTCCAATTGGTCCATCATTTGAAGGTATAACCTTGCAGATTTTGCATACAGATTGTGTCCTGACACTGTGAAATAAGGTAACATATCATGTGGCGCTTGGAGATGTAACTCCCAATCTCCAGTGCGCTCAGCCTTTATAAATCTGCGTAGAATATCTATCATGTCCATATATTGGATCCATAGACGAGCAGTACGTAGGTTTCCCAGTGAGGACACATATATCTCAATATCGTCTGCTATTTTTCTTAGAGCCTCAGACTGACATACTTCAACAGTAGAAGTCGACTCATCCATTAATTGGTGATACAGCTTACATGCTTCTTTGATGAGTGCATTCCCAGGTGGCTGTCCTTCTTCGAAACCCTCTTCTGTCATACCTGAATCATCTGCCTCTTCTGCTATTTCATCTGTGTCTGAAGTCTGGAGTGGGAGTGGTAAGTTGTATGCATCTGCCACTAACATAGTGTTAAGTGCTGCATCAACTAGAAGATGCCCACGAACTGACCTAGCTATTGCTTTACCTGTGAGCATGTGAATCACAGTATTATTTGCATACACAAGTTCCAGTAGTTCTTTGAGTCCTGACTCAGCCATGAGGTGGCCAATGCAACCAAGGAAGCTCATCTGTGTATGAAGTCCCCCAAGCCTTAGCACAACTGATTTTAAGCTGCTATCCTTGTGGTCATTCTGTATGACAGTAAGAGCTTTCCACCAAAGTGGTTGGTCAAATGTCACTACTGGGGTGACATTATAACGTTTTGCCTGTGCACAGACAAACATTAATGTTGAATATACACATGAGATATCACTTGGGTTCATATCAATCATTGGCAAGAACGTAATCCTTGATTTGCCAGGATGCTGTCATTTGTGCACCATTTGCATCATTCCTGTCCATGCCGGTCAAAAATCACCTCAAATGACAAAATGTAGGCCATATTAAATTTATACAAATGAGGATTGATAATTGTTTTAATTAATACGTTTAATTCCCTTTCTGTTATTTAAAAAAGCAACTTCTTCATCTAAAATCGCACAAAAATATTATTTAGGAGTTGGTATGTGACCGTTCTATGGCAAGTTCGGGAATATTGGCGGCCATTTTGGATTTATGCAAATTAGTTATATTTCCGCTCCACGTAGCTTGGTAAACTTTTGATATGTTATTCTAAGGACCTTATTGAAATGCATTCCACCAAAAAAGCTTTTGTTGCAATTTGTTTGAGGTGTACCCAGCTTACTGTGGGAGTGGATCTGTTCTTAGGGAGTGTTGGGTTTACCAAGATTGTAAGTCTACAAATTTGCAATTTTATACATCTACTATTTATATGAATGTTCTGTATTTACAACATATAGTGTATAATATACGTATATGCATATCACTACTTTATTCATGTTGTTGTACTTGTTCAAACAATTTGCTTCTAATGTCTATGGGCCGACTATCCTTAGTTCATGTAGTAGAAATATCGATTCAGATTTAAGTTCAAGAACACTACATGTACTAAACAGTAATCAACAAATTACTTGTTAACACATTGTGTCGAAAGTCGACATACAGACGAATTTCTAAACTGGTAGTCTAGCCACCACATGCACATTAAGCACACACGTTTGCTGGTACTCACGCTTCTAGGAAGAGCAGAGCAGTTTGTGATTTTCTGGCTACCAGTGGTAAGCTTTGATTAGAATAGAATTTTGGGTGAAAAGTTGTGATTGGTCTTGATTTTATTTTGCAATTTCCCATTAATATACTTTATTCTTTTGTGTATATGAAGTATTCATTTTGTATATGTAACAAAATTGTACGTCACATATCACGATGACACAGAGCGCCATGGTACATCTACCGAAAGCAATGCTGACTGGAAATGAACAAATTATGCCTACTCGCTATGGTCGCTAAGGGATATGCAAAATAATGACACACTTGTGGTATGATTTTCAGGCCTCACCTTCAATTTTTGTTTTAAGATTTCAGGCTCCTCGCTAAAACTACTACACATTTGTCACACTTGCACTGTGCTTGATTTTCAAGTAACTCCTCCAGAAACATTTTTCAGCCCATCCCCCTAGTCGTTTTCAACCCACACCCGGGCCAGGAAACATCGTTGTAGTCCCCTTTGTATAAATGAAAAACGTATATTTTTCTAGCCCTACTCACTTTAAATGAAGAAGATTTACATTTAGCTTTTGCCTATGTACTTTTTACATTTTTGTATATATGCATTTATCTATCTACTTAGGTGTTGACGGTTCTCTCCATAACCCAAAATTATTTTTTTAATACTAGCCGTGAGCCACGGACCATTATTGGAGTCCATGTATTTGGAAAAGGGAGTGTATTGCAAACAGTGATGTTTTTATTCAAAATTTTGTGGAGATAAAACAAAAACTTAATATAATTGATTTTTTTTTAGAAAAATAGGGATCTCACGACCCAGATGCCCTCCAATCTTTTCAGTGCATCTTTTCTCATGACTTTCAATAAACCTGGGCAATGATGATCATGTAGTTGTCATAGAGTATGGCATGTAGGTGTAAAGACTTTGTCAACTATGCTAAAGAAAACAAACTTGGGTATGATAAACGAATTGTGAAATAAAGTACGATAAATTGTCTATTGTGTGCACATGATGGATATATATTTCATGATGTTTAGCAGCAACAAATTTTGCTTGATATGACAACATTTTGCACCTTTAATTAATGTATTCTGTGTATATTGTTAAAACTTCATGTATTTGTAGATGTTCCATTGTTATATGAATGTGTACGAATCGCAATCGATTCTTCCAATTCATCCAGCTTTGCGTTGGTTAAACAAGATTTGTTTGTGGGCATGTTTTCAACAATGTCGACTTTTATTATCAATATATACATGTACATGTGCGTGCAGATAACCAAAAGCCTTTCAGGGCATATTATCTTTATTGCAATAAACAACAGAACTGTGTAATCATTCTTTTTTATTATTCCCGCGTTTCTACCTAGTCGATGAAGTACTTAGACCTTCAATCAGCCCAATATGAGAGAGAAATTTATATCTTTTCTTTACATAATTTACCCCAATCCCCTCTCCTGCAAGTGCACATAGATGAGCTTGTTGCACATACAGTATCTGCGTTGCACCACAGGTTGTAATCCTTATTTTGATATGATATAAAGTATCAAACATCCTTTGAGAATGATGTAAAAATGATGAAATGTGGATGTGGTACAATTAGTATTAAGGCGTTGAGGAGAATGGTGCCTGCTTGTGTTTTTCACCGAAATAAAAAGTTGTTTGTTTCTGATAAAGTAACATGCAAATACTGTTGGTATTTTTTTTTACCGATTTTAAAAATGGTTTCGTCGCTCACTAACTTTTTACCCGAGATATTGGCAGTGAACAATATATTTTTAAGAACAAATCTAGGCCCCATCCCCCAAAAAAGGAAATGATCAGCACCTAGTTTGACATCCCCATTATTTTCTGTACGGTGTGTGTAAAGGTAAAACCTATACTCTATCACCTTACATTTCTGCATGCAATACGTGGTCTGTACATCAACATAAAGGCAAATGACAGTGCTATCACCCGATGGAGAAACAGAAGCTTTCGATATCACTGCAGAATTGATGCAGGGTGACACCCTCGTTACATTCCTATTGACGGTACTGCTTGACTATGCTCTGAGGAAAGCATTGACAGGATAAGAAGAGGAACAAGGATTCACACTCACACCAAGACGATCACGCACACAACTAAAAGAAGTTCTTTCTGATCTACACTTCGCTGGTGATATACATGTAGCTATGCTCTGTGGCGAGATCAAGTAGGCCCAGGAACTTTGCTTGTGGTACAACAAGATTGGACTGGGACTGAATTCCCACAAGATGAAATCATGAGCCTCTCCACACAGCCGATGGCATAGAGCACGAATGGGAAGATGACCTTTAATGTATTGGGTCATGGGTAAGTAGCTTAAGGCGATGGTTCAAGTCGCATTTTGCCATGCCGAATCCTTTTTCATTTTTGAAATAAGATATGCTTAAACCAAGTAGCTTAGAAAAGATATTGAAATCCGCAAAGCCCTTGGTTCTGAACAATATGTCTACGATATGGAATGGAAGTCTAACATGATTAGATAACTGAAACCTTGCTTCTTCATTGCAACCGATGAGTCTATGTCTTTATTACTCTATGGACTTGGCAAATATATACTCTACAGTTTCAAGCCATGGGTGCTTAAAGGTAATATTTTCTTCACGGCTTGTCAGAGTATTTCTTGAAATTCCTAGAAACAGTGTTAACTGATATGCAAACTTGTTTTTACATTATATAAACAAAGAACCTATATCCGGCCATGTACCCTTGCCAATGCTACACCAAACAATGATAATTTTATGGAAATCTGTTTGATTAGAGTAAGTCAAGAGACCAAAGGTTAGACACATGTATTATGATACTTGGTATAGTAGCCTAGTAATTAACTAATGCATTCTATGTTTGCATGTTTGGTGTAACCTACTAAAAATATTTGCAAAAGCCATTAACATGAGTCATTTTGCACTATCTGTATATAATTGCGGTATTTTCGGTGAGTTGTCCGGTGTACTGTTCCCTAACTCGGTGTCATCTGTCTACTGGCAACTGTCCGTTGTGCTGCGTAGCTGTGCACATCTGTGTGTGTGTTTTATGGTCACACTGGTGGCAAAATGTCATCAATTTGGTGTGCTTTACTGCTGTTTGTGATTGGAGAAGTACATGGAAATGAAAATTCAACGTCTTCACTCAAGTCAGTAAAATACAGGCGCATGTGTCTTTTGGGATACACTCAAGCTGTCGTGTCACCATACAAGACGAACTATGTCACCGAAAAGCACTTTTGCTTTGTTGAATGCAGTGCTGATGATGATTGTGCTTCAATGAATGTTTTCAAACCTTCAGGTGTGTATATGATAATGTATGTCTTCTATTCAACGTTTATGATCACATATACTATAGGAAAGTACTAGATTATTTATATAATTATTAATCAAGTGAAAACTACAATGCAAACATTGCCCTACAACGTTGTTTCATGCTCGAAGCAGTCATCAGGGGCTCTGGTCCAATATATGTACACATTACATTTTTCATACCACAGTGTGCCACAGTACATTATTAGTACATGAGTTCTAATGTACTAATGTACTAATGTACTAATGTATTGTGTCACACTGTGGTATGGAAAAATGTAATGTGTACATATATTGAACCAGAGCCCCTGATGACTGCTTCGAGCATGAAACAACGTTGGAGGGCAAATCTGCATTGTAGTTTTCACTTGATTAATAACTATAAATGCTCCTTATAACCAGTTGAGCGCTTTATGAGCATGTAGTTATTGTTTCATGAGATAAATATATGTGTGTGTGTGTGTGCGTGCGTGTGTGTGTGTATAACAATTAGAGACAACGTCTATGTCAAAGAAAAGCACTCTTCATCTAAAAATAATTATTCAGGTTGCCTTCTTTGGAATCTCAAAATTTGATATCTTTAAAAAGCATGATGACACAAGATATTGGCGGTGGCCATCCATATTTATCTCAATAACTTTTTATTCGTGCATTTTCCTATTTCAAAGATCATTTGTGTACCTAGAGTTTTGTGTACATTTTATGAACTAATCACACCACTAGTGTATATGGCTTGAATATCAAACTGATATTATCAGTATTTTACACATACCTGCTGTAAATTGAAATGGTTAAAATTATGTGAACCTACCGCTTTAAAGTATTCACATTGGAATAAGGTATTTGAGATAAAATAAACCATGTATTCAACATCAAAATTCAATAAGAATCATTTCTATATGTTGAATAATATAGAATATTTTATCTACCATTTAATGATATTTTATATTTATTTGTGAATTTTATTTTGCAATATTTTTAACAAATACAAAAGAACATACTCTTCAACATACATGAATATACGAAAATGTCTAAAATAATGATTTATCTACAACATTGAGAGATAACAAAACAGTCTCAGAATGTTCTTATGAACATTGATGCACCATTCTGATCTTAGATGGCCACTACCAATTAGCCCTAAATATAAATAGAGTATCTTCTCAAATCTGCTACTGCTAATTTTCTTTACTTATAGATCTATGGACGTGTGAATTTTTGGATGTCATTGTTCCCAGCTGTTATTTCAATAGAACAGATGAAACCCGCCGTTACTACGCTAAGAAAGTATGTTCATTGTAATTAACTAACTTGTAACGATAAAACTAGCGCATACAATTATGCAAAATGAGAATGCGATAGAAAGATACAGAGCAACTGAGAAAAGATACAGACGTCATAATACATGATGACCATACATTTTGAAATGTCCATCTTGCCACAGCAAGGTACCATCTATCAAATGTTATCGTTTTTCTAGCCACCACCCCCAACGCCATACCAACTACGCCACATCCACAAGCCTGACAGTCTTGTTTCAAATGACTGCCAACTTTGTAGTCATGTCTTATAATAAGTAGGTCCTGTGATGGTTATAAGCCTTCTCCTATGTAGTACATTGTAATGCATAGTGCAGTTTTTTTGTGGAGAAACACGTGTGCTTGTCTGAAATTCAGTAAGGTTTATAGTTGAAATTACATGGATAGTGCATTAGTACAATCAGAACCAAGTAGAATGACACAGACTTGACTTGGCCTGGACAGCCCATTCAACCCAGAGGTCCGGGGTTCGAACCCAGTAGTCAAATGACAGATAACTTATCACGTTAGGGAGGATTTTGCAGAACCACACGGCAACATTAAATGAGCCATGCTAATTTGGTATAGATGCGAACTTGTAAGTGTCATTAAACAATGTAAAGTTCAAGTCCAAATGGGAAAGCTTGAACTACACAAAGATTCTTAACTGGTGCTGGTGCTGTAGCTACATTTATTTAATCAGCCTTAGCAAGCCTTATGTTTTATACCATCAATCTAAATAAAAAGAATATGTATAATCAAATGCTTTGTTCTTTCAGAATTTCAAAATTAGTTGCATCAACAACTTCACCAAATCCAATGTGAACGGTTCTTGCTACAAACTAGTTTCATTTGCCAACACTGTGAACTTTGACCACGTTTTTGATGTCTGCAAAAGCTTTGGTCCGCTTGTTCACCCTGTCAGTATTGAAACTGAAGTGGAACAAAACTATGTTGCTGATTTTCTGGCTAGCAGTGGTAAGGTTTGATTACAATAAAATTATGGATAACACTTTTACGGTGTTATTGGTCTTGATCCTATCTTTTATTTTCAATTTCCTATAAGCTCACTTTATTTTTTGTGTACATAAAGTATTCATTTTGTACATGTAACAAAACTGTACTTCATATATCACGTTGACACAGCACCGCATGCAATGCTGACCGGAAACGAACGAATTATGCCTTCTTGTCTTAAGCTTTCGCTACAGCCTGAGTGGGTATGAAAGAACTAAGCAATTGTGGTATGATTTTCAGGCCTCTGCCTCGGTTTGTTCGAAGATTTCAGGTTCCCTACTAAAACTACTATAACTTTTCCACACTGCACTTAATATCAAAACAACTCCTCCACATGTTTTCCAGCCCATACCTCTAGTCGTTTTTATGCCACCCATGGGCAACGAGTCATTAATGTAGTCCCCTTAGTGATAATGAAAACATATATTCTTCTAGCCCTACAACCATAAAATGGAAAATATTCATATTTAGATGTTGTTTATGTACTTTATACATTTCCGAATATACACATTTATCTTATATTTAGGTGTTGCATGTGGCATAATTTGGACAGCTGCCTTTGCAAAAGTTCTCGGGAGTCCAGATCCAAACGATTGGTACTGGAACGTGACCTACGCTCAAGTGCCGATGTCATTTGTCTCTTGGAACGTTAATGAACCCAACAATGATTCTGGAGACCAGGATTCGATCATCATGACTACCAGCAGTGGCTATGAATGGTTTGACTACCCAAACAACCCGCCACCAACTACCAAATCTCTGTGTGTGCTGTGTGAGCAAGATATAGTGTAAAATGAGAAGCTTTTTGCACAGCCAGACCCATGTCTTAGGAAAAGGGGGGAGCATTTTGGATAAAACTTCTAATTTGTTAAGCGGTCTTGATTTAGCTTAAACAAATGGTGCTTCAATTGTGTTTTTTAAAATGGTAAGAGTCTTTGATGGTGTTATGGACAGGGGAAGTTTATTCAATAATTTAGGTGCTTATCCTGTTTGTCCTTAGGGTGAACGAGAATGTTCCTGATGGTCTGTAGGGGCTTTACCGCTGTAGACACTTGGTGCTTATTGAGGATACGTGAAATACCCTCTGTTACCCCTTTCACGTAACTCTCTCACGTGTACGACCTGATTTTCGGCATCGGAAGTCGTGCTGAGTGACCTTGACATGCGCAGAGACGTTTTGAAAATGGTGACAGGAGTTGCCGAAACTGTCAAAATTAAATTTTGTTTTGTGTTGTGTATAGATGAACTAAATAAATAATGTATTTACCATTACAATGTTTTACTAATAACCAACTAATACCTAATTAACCAATAACTAAAGCTTAAAAGCTTAAACAGATTATCACAACAACCCAGTATTTTGTCATTAAAAATGATCCTACAAAAATATCTTGCTAGCTGTTGTTAAGGAGACTTTCTGGAGATAAAAGAATTTGGAGATAAAAAAATTCTAAATGTTCTTGTTTTTTATTTCAGTATAAAAGTACATTCATTTCCCTTTTTAAAAATGAATAACACTTCAGAGGTTTCGGGAACAGAATTTGGTTTATGGACCATACAAAAGATCATACAAAAGACAATAAAAAATTCAGTCAATGTTAATTTTGCCTGTACCGAAATTGTATACATGATCTTTTGTATGGTTCATAAACCAAATTCTATTCCTGAAACCCTTAAAGTGTTACACATTTTTAAAAAGGGAAATGAATGTACTTTTATACTAAAATAAAAAACAAGCACATTTTGAGAAATTTTTTATCTCCAGAAAGTCTTGTTAAGTTAGTATATAGCTTGCTGTGAGTGCTTGTAGTATAAAGTACCTTCCTGTCGATTGGACCATGAAGCCAGTCCGCTCTCTTGCTCTTGGGCGCTGGTGGCTGGTAACTGTCTGAAAAAATTACAATGAATTTTTTTATAGAGCTCTTGATTTTGAGGATTCATCGCTGCTTTCCGTAAATTACTTAAATTATCATAAATGGACCTGATGTGTTTTGAAATAATTAAATTTCATTGGCATTTTGGCGAGGCTACTGGATCTAGTATAGACATAGGCAAGCATTTATATAATGCTAATACAAGTTTTTCAAACCACTAACATTGATCACTCTCTAATAAATCACAAATAATCACCATGGAAATCAGTGGTAATTTTAATTTGAGTGATCGCCTTACACCAAACGTTGGCAAAGAAGCACCAAAACGTTGACAATCAAACTACTAATCAGACCCCGAAATCAAAGTCCCTGTGTTTTGGCAGCAGTACATATATTAGTACATGGCCATTTCTGGATTTCATGTTATTCTAAAGAATTTCCACAAAATCCCTCCAAAATTTCCAACTTTTTTAAAAATAGAATTTTTGGATAAAACGTGTAAGGTGGTAATGGTCTTGATGCTATCTTTTATTTTCAATTTCCTATAAGCTCACTTTATTTTTTGTGTACATGAAGTATTCATTTTGTACATGTAACAAATAGGTACTTCGTAAATCACGATGACACAGCACCGCACGCAATGCTGACCGGAAACGAATGCATTATGCCTCCTTGGTTTAAGCTCTCGCTACAGCCTGAGTGGGTATGAAAGAACTAAACAAGTGTAGTAGGATTTTTAGGCCTCGGCCTCGATTTTTTTCCGGAGATTTCAGGTTCCCTACTAAAATTACTACAACTTTTCCACACTGCACCTAATGTTCAAGCAACTCCTCCACGTAAGGTTTTCCAGCCCATACCGCTAGTCTTTTTCATGCCACCCATGTGCCTTGGGTCATTAATGTAGTCCTCGTCCCCTTAGTGATAAAGAAAACATTCTTCTAGCCTTACAAGCATAAAATGGAAAATATTCATATTTAGATGTTGTCTATGTACTTTATACATTTCCGAATATACACATTTATCTTATATTTAGGTGTTGCCTGTGACATAATTTGGGCAGCTGCCTTTGCAAAAGTTCTCCGGAGTCCAGATCCAAATGATTGGTACTGGAACGTGACCTACGCTCAGGTGCCGATATCATTTGTCTCTTGGAACGTTAATGAACCCAACAATGGTTCTGGAGACCAGTATTCGATCATCATGACTACCAACAGTGGCTATGAATGGTTTGACTACCCAAACAACCCGCCTCCAACTACCGCCTCTATGTGTGTGCTGTGTGAGCACGATATAGTGTAAAGATTAGAAGCTTTTACACAGCCAGATTCATCTCTTAGGAAAAGGGGGAGCATTGCAGCCTGTCTTGTTTTTGAGTAAAATTGTTTTTTTTTTGTTAGAAAAATAGGGATCGGTTCTATTCCTCCATTATATTCTTGTCAGTGCATTTTTCTAATGACTATTTCAATATACCCGTGCAATGGATCATGTAGTTGTCATAGAGTTAAGAAAGATAAATTTTGTGTTAACAATGCTAAAGAAAACTTGGTTTAAAAGGTGAAATACAGTACAATAAATTTTCTTTGTGTGCACACCCTGTATAAATATGTTATGTGTGAGCAGAGCTAGAGTATGTACTCTGGGCATCCACACCAATTCCAATTCAACACCAAATGATGTCACTTTTATAGAAATAAGTTAACCTTCATCGGTACATTAACCAAAACACCTTAATCAGCACAATAGAGGTCCATGTGGACCCAAATCATTTGATGTAATTTTTCTTTCAATTCATGATCTTTCTGTGATACAGATACATTCATATGTTAATTATGACTGTTCTAGGCAAAAATAACAAATAAATAGTTATGTTTTTATTATATGCATATTTTAATAGGTCAAATTGTCGAACAACCCTGTGTTTTCTGTACTCGTCTTGTCTGGGGTCCATGTGGAAAAAAGTCCAGTGCACCCTGCATTTTCTCTTCTCATCGGCTGTGGGGTCTGTGCAGACCCAAAATCAAATATTTTTTATGTACGTCCTGTAACCAAATCAAATAATTTTGAGCCCTGACAAAGGCAAGATATAGGGTGACAACTACTTGAAAGGAAAATAAGAAATACCAACCGGATAAAAATATATGCCAAAAATTATACCCCTGGGGTCCGAACGGACCCCTAATGTACTGATAAGGGTTAGAGACCAAAGGCGAGTTACATTGATTATGGCACCAGGTATAATACGCCTAGTAATTCAATAATGCACTCTATGTTTCCATGTTTGGTGTACTAATAATTATTTTTATAAGAAACATCAATGACAATATGAGCCATTTCGCACTATCTGTATATTATTACAGTATTTTCGGTGCGTTGTAAGCGAACTCCTCGGTGTCATTTTGTTTACTGGCGATCGTTCATCCAGCTTTTTTTAGCGGTGCATATTTGTCTGGGTTTTTTATGGTCGAACTGGTGCTGTTCAGGCTGTCTATTGGCGATTTTAAGACAAACATAGTGACTTCATGTTTATTGTGGCTACGCGGCTCAAATACTTTGGTGCGTTGTCATATTAAAATCTCTAGTTAGAAACTGTGGGTGTATATATTTGGGACTGTGTGGGTGGTATCAAAATAAGGGTATGTGGTGTAACAAAAAGGGTGTGGGCGTTTTCAGGACAATGGTGGGTGTCAGGATTGTGGGGCCATCAGCACGGGAGTTGGTGTGTGGAAGATGGTGGGCGGGGTGGGGGTGGGGGGGGGCAGGACAGTATGGCTGCTGTAGAGCCGTGCTATGCAATAGTTGTTGTTGAATGCAGGCGGGGGTTGAGTGCTATATGACGTGATTCCCCATTGATCTATTGGCTCAGATTAGTTAACTTGGTAAACATATCTTTTGCAGCATAGGCCTAAATGAAATGAATGTTAATATGAAAACACACCCACCTCATACGAAATTAATTTGATATAATTGCAAAATCAATTGCCCCACTATATTTCTTTATAAATAAAAGTGCAAACCTAACAATGCTGCATGAATAGATGGATACTCATTATGCCTGCACTAATTCAGCTTATGACGCTGCCCCACCATTTGAAGACTGCCATAAAATAATAGGTGACTTCTCTGTACTGGTTGAGTTGTTTTGTTCTTGTTTTTCATCGGCCAGGTGCAGAATTGTAAAAAAAATGTCCTGTAAAACGACCACTCAATCAATGATATCCCCATCTTTAGTGCTCGGACAATGATATTACCAATATCCACATACACCCAATGTCATTTGGTCAATCAATGTGTTTTATGCATTTTCAAATCATAGACTTTTTGCAAACACATAAAAGTAACCGCAGGGAGCGTGGCAAACTCTACAGCTAAGAGTGTGTACATTCACTCCATGAAGATGTTACCCATCTGGTGTGTTTTACTGTTATTTATAATTGTTACAGTACAAGGCAATATAAATTCAACAGCTTTACTATTGAAGTCAGTTAAATATAGGCTCGTGTGTCCTTTGGGATATACCCAAGCTTTCTTGTCACCATACAAGATGAAGAACGTTGTCCAAAAGCATCTTTGCTTTGTTGAATGCAATGGAGATGATGATTGCGCTTCAATCAATGTTTTCAAGGCAGCAGGTGTGTATATGATTACTGCAAGTCTTAAATTCAACTTTAGAACAATAGATTTACATCTAAATCCTGGCGTTTATGTATTGTTTGGGTATAAATCTGATACCAAAACTATAAGCTAACTAGATTGTATTTAGTAGTAATTGTGATTTATGGAAATAGGAATAGTGTAAACAATGATTATGCATGAATGGATTTTAATGAGTTTATACAAAACTGTAAACTGGAGACATCTCATATAATCAAATTTATCTATTAAAGGTATTCAAAATAAGATAAAGTATGTACCTAACAAAGAAGCTCAGTAATATTCATATTTTGTAATTCTTTTCTAGTTTTGTAGGCTATCTAAAAAAAAAACATCCAGCGATTTGATATAAGACAAAATATAATGAGTAACATAATTTTGATATTTGATAGTCACACAATATTAGTTAAATAAGAACAGATTATATTCATGTACAATCAGTTATTACCTGTCTTTACTTCTAGATCTCTGGACTTGTGAATTCTTGGATCACATCGTACCCAGCTGTTATTTCAATAGAACGGATCATACCCGCCGCTACTACGCTAAGAAAGTATGTTTATTGCAATCAATTTACTGTCAAAATACTAGCATATTCAATCAAGCAATGCTGAGAAGATATCAAAGAGAGTGAGAGATAAACATACAGCAAGACAAAGGCAGAGCAAACATACTCAACTATTGTATGACATACAACATCTGAGTTGTAGAGTAAAACATTTGCGTTTATCCGGAAATATCATCCATAACTTATAAAATAGTTTCTTCATAGATATACTGTATGATATTGGACTTGTGTGTAAGTCTAAAAGCCTATAGCAACAGCAAGGGTTAAATACTATCAATCAAACGTTTATATTATTGCCTGTAATCATTATGGCTTTACAAAAAACCTCTGCGAACCACTTTTGATCCAGTGCATGATATGCTGTGCTGCATGCTAGTAGTGTATAATGTCACATCCACCTACATTATCATTCAATTACTTTACCTTTACTGTAAGGAATATATACAATGCACTACTGTAATATAAACAGAGACTTTCACATGCCATTAATTAATGTAAAACGAATTTAAAATGCGAATTTTGATCGTGAAATATTGTTACCTGGTGCTGTATATAGGTATACTTAAGTGTCCTTAGGAAGCCATATTTTCTATTATACTGATACTAAGATGAGCCAACAATCTATAATCAACTACTGTCTTTTCTCAGAATTTCAAAAAGAGGTGCATCAACGACTTCACCAAATCCAATGTGACCGGTTCTTGCTACAAACAAGTTTCATTTGCTGGCGCTGTGAACTTTGACCACATATTTGATGTCTGCAAAAGCTTTGGTCCGCTTGTTCACCCTGTCAGTATTGAAACTGAAGTGGAACAAAACTATGTTGCTGATTTTCTGTCTAGCAGTGGTAAGGTGTTCATCATCTAATGTGTAATTATTGCTATAACGTTTATCATAATTCAATACTTTCATTCGAAATGTAATAGTCCAGTTTAGTATCTATCAAACCATTATACACAAATAAAGATTTTCCACTTATTCATATAATCAGTGTGCCTACATGTAAGTTTCAGTGTTGTATACTAGCATTTAGCGTCCATTTTATATTTAGGTGTTGTCTGTCAGTACATTTGGACAGCTGGTTTTGCAAAAGTTCTTGGGAGTATGGATCCAAACGATTGGTACTGGAATATGACTTATGCTCAAGTGCCGCTATCATTTGTCTATTGGAATTCAGGCGAGCCCGACAATCTATCCGGAGACCAATATTCAATCATGTATAAACCCAGCGAAGGCTATAATTGGATTGACAAGTCTATAAACCCAGCTATTACCCCTACGTGTGTGCTGTGCGAGCAGGATATTGTGTAAAAATGAGATCAATTTAATGTATGCTTACACAGATCTATGGTCGGGGACTGGTCTGGACACACACACCCATTACAAGTAAAGTGTGTTTTATTTTGACGTTACTGTGTGGTGGATCTGTTTTTAGGGAGTGTTGGGTTTACCAAGATTGTAAGTCTACAAATTTGCAAATTTATACATCTACTATTTATATGAATGTTCTGTATTTACAACATATAGTGTATAATATACGTATATGCATATCACTACTTTATTCATGTTGTTGTATTTGTTCAAACAATTTGTTTCTGTTGTCTATGGGCCGATTATCCTTAGTTCATGTAGTAGAAATATCGATTCAGATTTAAGTTCAAGAACACTACTACTCAGTAATCAACAAATTACTTGTTAACACAGTGTGTCGAAAGTCGACATACAGACGAGTTTCTAAACTGGTAGTCTAGCCACCACATGCACATTAAGCACACACGTTTGCTGGTACTCATGCTTCTAGGAAGAGCAGAGCAGTTGGTGATTTTCTGGCTACCAGTGGTAAGCTTTGATTAGAATAGAATTTTTGGGGAAAAGTTGTGGTTGGTCTTGATTATTTTTTTGCAATTTCTGATTAATGCACTTTATTCTTTTGTGTATATGAAGTATTCATTTTGTATCTGTAACAAAATTGTACTTCACATATCACGATGACACAGAGCACCATGGAACATTTACCAATAGCAATGCTGACTGGAAATGAACAAATTATGCCTACTCACTATGGTCGCTAAGGGATGTGCAAAAAAAATACACACTTGTGGTATGATTTTCAGGCCTCACCTTCAATTTTTGTTTTAAGATTTCAGGCTCCTCGCTAAAACTACTACACATTTGTCACACTTGCACTGTGCTTGATTTTCAAGCAACTCCTCCAGAAACATTTTCAGCCCATCCCCCTAGTCGTTTTCAACCGACCCCCGGGCCAGGAAACATCGTTGTAGTCCCCTTTGTATAAATGAAAAACGTATATTTTTCTAGCCCTACTCACTTTAAATGAAGAAGATTTACATTTAGCTTTTGCCTATGTACTTTTTACATATTTGTATATATGCATTTATCTATCTACTTAGGTGTTGACGGTTCTCTCCATAACCAAAAAGCATTTTTTTAATACTACCCGTGAGCCACGGACCATTATTGGAGTCCCCTTAGTATTAATTATGGCAGATCCATGTCTTTGGAAAAGGGAGTGCATTGCAAACAGTGATGTTTTTATTTTAAATTTCGTGGAGATAAAAAAAACTTAATATAATTGATTTTTTTTTAGAAAAATAGGGATCTCACGACCCAGATGCCCTCCAATCTTTTCAGTGCATCTTTTCTCATGACTTTCAATAAACATGAGCAATGATGATCATGTAGTTGTCATAGAGTATGGCAAGTAGGTGTAAAGACTTTGTCAACTATGCTAAAGAAAATAAACTTGGGTATGATAAACGAATTGTGAAATTTTATCGTCTATTGTGTGCACAAGATGAATATATATTTCATGATGTTTAGCAGCAACAAATTTTGCTTGATATGACAACATTTTGCACCTTTAATTAATGTATTCTGTGTATATTGTTAAAACTTCATGTATTTATAGATGTTCCATTGTTATATGAATGTGTACGAATCGCAATCGATTCTTCCAATACATCCAGCTTTGCGTTGGTTAAACAAGATTTGTTTGTGGGCATGTTTTCAACAATGTCGACTTTTATGATCAATATATACATGTACATGTGCGTGCAGATAACCAAAAGCCTTTCAGGGCATATTATCTTTATTGCAATAAACACAAGAACTGTGTAATCATTCTTTTTATTATTCCCGCGTTTCTACCTAGTCGATGAAGTACTTAGACCTTCAATCAGCCCAATATGAGAGAGAAATTTATATCTTTTCTTTACATAATTTACCCCAATCCCCTCTCCTGCAAGTGCACATACGTGAGCTTGTTGCACATACAGTATCTGCGTTGCACCAAAGGTTATAATCCTTATTTTGATATGATTTGAAGTATCAAACATCCTTTGAGAATGATGTAAAAATGATGAAATGTGGATGTGGTACAATTAGTATTAAGGCGTTGAGGAGAATGGCGCTTGCTTGTGTTTTTCACCCGAAATAAAAGTTGTTTGTTTCTGATAAAGTAACATGCAAATACTGTTGGTATTTTTTTCCTCCCGATTTTAAAATGGTTTCGTCGCTCACTAACTTTTAACCCGAGATATTGGCAGTGAACAATATATTTTTAAGAACAAATCCAAGCCCCATCTCCCAAAAAGGAAATGATCAGCACCTAGTTTGACATCCCAATTATTTTCTGTATGGTGTGTGTAAAGGTAAAACCTATACTCTATCACCTTACATTTCTGCATGCAATACGTGGTCAACATCAACATAAAGGCAAATGACAGTGCTATCACCCGATGGAGAAACAGAAGCTTTTGATATCACTGCAGAATTGATGCAGGGTGACACCCTCGTTACATTCCTATTTACGGTACTGCTTGACTATGCTCTGAGGAAAGCATCGACAGGATAAGAAGACGAACAAGGATTCACACTCACACCAAGACGATCACGCATACAACTAAAAGAGGTTCTTTCTGATCTAAACTTTGCTGGTGATATACATGTAGCTATGCTCTGTGGCGAGATCAAGTAGCCCCAGGAACTTTGCTTGTGGTAGAGAAGGTATACAACAAGGTTGGACTGGGACTGAATTCCCACAAGATAAAATCATGAGCCTCTCCACACAGCCGATGGCATTAAGCACGAATGGGAAGATGACCTTTAATGTATTGGGTCATGGGGAAGTAAGTAAGTAAGTAAGTAAGTAAGTAAGTAAGTAAGTAAGTAAAGCTTTATTAATCACTATTCGTGAAACTTGTCATGGGAGGTACGTACAGTTGAAAAATAACAAGTAACTATAACAATACATAACATTTAAGTAACAATAAATAACAATACAGACTAGACAATACAAATACAAATACGGACGGATACAGTTGATAATACTGACAAGAAAGTTATATACCTTCATACAATGCAATACATGAAAAGGAACTTATGTGGAGAGATTGCGATAACGAATTGCGGAGAGAACGAAAGAGTTTTTGTACCTATTGGTTCTTGATGGAATTGAACGTAATCTTCTACCCGAAGGCAGATATGAAAATTTGTAATGTAATGGGTGGTTGTTATTTTCCATTATCTTCTTCAATTTAGAGTCAAGGCAATTAATATAAAGATCGGACAGGTTAGTTGTTATACATCCTAATTTTTTGGCACACGATACAATTTTGTTTAATTTCTTTATGTCAGCTGAAGTACATAGTTTATACCAGTTGGTAGCTTATGGTGATGGTTCAAGTCGCATTTTGCTATGCCGAATACTTTTTCATTTTTGAAATAAGATATGCTTAAACCAAGTAACTTAGAAAAGATATTGAAATCCGCAAAACCCTTGGTTCTGAACAATATGTCTAGGATATGGAATGGAAGTCTAACATGAATAGAGAACTGAAACTTTGCTTCTTCATTGCAACCGATGAGTCTATGACTTTATTACTCTATGTACTTGGCAAATATATACTCTACAGTTTCAAGCCATGGGTGCTTAAAGGTAATACTTAGTATGTTCTTCACGGCTTGTCAGAGTATTTCTTGAAATTCCTAGAAAACTGTACCCTAAGGTACAGCAAAGGGTAGATTTTGTTGGTGGGATATAGCCGTATCAGCATGAACCTTTTAGCAAATATCACCAAGTGAGATATGTCAATACTATATTTTGCATATGGCATATAACACATACCCAACAATGCAGTCTCTGAACAGTGTTAACTGATATGCAAACTTGTTTTTACATTATATAAACACAGAACCTATATCAGGCCATGTACCCTTGCCAATGCTACACCAAACAATGATAATTTTATGGAAATCGGTTTGATTGGAGTAAGTCAAGAGACCAAAGGTTAGACACATGTATAATGATACCTCGTATAGTAGCCTAGTAATTAACTAATGCATTCTATGTTTGCATGGTTGGTGTAACCTGCTAATAAATGTTTGCAAAAGCCATTAACACGAGTCATTTTGCACTGTCTCTATATAATTGCGGTATTTTCGGTGAGTTGTCCGGTGAACTGTCCCCTAGCTCGGTGTCATCTGTCTACTGGCGACTGTTCGTTGTGCTGCGTAGCTGTGCACATCTGTGCGTGTTTTATGGTTACACTGGTGGCAAAATGTCATCAATTTGGTGTGCTTTACTGCTGTTTGTGTTTGGAGAAGTACATGGAAATGAAAATTCAACGTCTTCAATCAAGTCGGTAAAATACAGGCGCATGTGTCCTTTGGGATACACTCAAGATTTCGTGCCACCACACAAGACGAACTATGTCACCGAAAAGCGCTTTTGCTTTGTTGAATGCAGTGCTGATGATGATTGTGCTTCAATGAATGTTTTCAAACCTTCAGGTGTGTATATGATAGTGTATGTCTTCAATTCAACGTTTATGATCACATATACTACAGGAAAGTACTAGATTATTTATATAATTATTAATCAAGTGACAACTACAATGCAGACATTGCCCTACAACCTTGTTTCATGCTCGAAGAGGTCATCAGGGGCTCTGGTCCAATATATGTACACATTACATTTGTCATGCCACAGTGTGCCACAGTACATGAGTTCTAATGTACTAATGTACTAATGTACTAATGTACTGCGTCACACTGTGGTATGAAAAATGTAATGTGTACATATATTGAACCAGAGCCCTGATGATCTTTGAGCATTTGTAAATCTGCATTTTTTTCACTTGATTAATAACTATAAATGCTCCTTATAAAGAAGTTGAGCGCCCTTTATGAGCATGTAGTTATTGTTTCATGAGATAAATATATGTGTGTGTGTGTGTGCGTGCGTGTGTGTGTGTATAACAATTAGAGACAACGTCTATGTCAAAGAAAAGCACTCTTCATCTAAAAATAATTATTCAGGTTGCCTTCTTTGGAATCTCAAAAATTGATATCTTTAAAAAGCATGATGACACAAGATATTGGCGGTGGGCCATCCATATTTATCTCAATAACTTTTATTCGTGCATTTTCCTATTTCAAAGATCATTTGTGTACCTAGAGTTTTGTGTACATTTTATGAACTAATCACACCACTAGTGTATATGGCTTGAATATCAAACTTGTATTATCAGTATTTTACACATACCTGTTGTAAATTGAAAATGGTTAAAATTATGTGAACCTACCGCTTTAAAGTATTCACATTGGTATAAGGTATTTGAGATAAAATAAACCATGTATTCAACATCAAAATTCAATAAGAATCATTTCTATATGTTGAATAATATAGAATATTTTATCTAACATTTAATGATATTTTATATTTATTTGTGAATTTTATTTTGTAATATTTTAACAAATACAAAAGAACATACCCTTTCAACATATATGAATATACTGAAAATATCTAAAATAATGATTTATCTACAAATTGAAAGATAACAAAATAGTCTCAATTAGAATGTTTAACTTACTAGAAGTGAAAATGCACCATTCTGACCTTAGATGGCCACTTCTCACCAATTATTCCTAAATATATAAATATGAAAAACGTATTCTACTATCTGCTACTGCTAATTTTTTTTACTTATAGATCTATGGACGTGAATTTTTTGGATGTCATTGTTCCCAGCTGTTATTTCAATAGAACAGATGAAACCCGCCGTTACTACGCTAAGAAAGCGTTCATTGTAATTAATTAACTTGTAACGATAAAACTAGCGCATACATTGTGCAAAATGAGAATGCGATAGAAAGATACAGAGCAACTGAAAAAGATACAGACGTCATAATACGATGACCATACATTTTGAATGTCCATCTTGCCACAGCAAGGTACCATCTATCAAATGTTATCGTTTTTCTCAGTTGCACTCATGAGTCCTTAATAGACGAAACGGTTGTAGCCACCCACCCACCCACCCACCCACCCACCCACCCACCCACCCACCCACCCACCCACCTACTCCACCCACCCACCCACCCACCCACCATTCACCCACCCACCCACCCACCCACCCACCCACCCACCCACCCACCCACCCACCCACCCCACCACCCACCCACCCACCCACCCACCTACCCACCCACCCACCCACCCTCCCACACACACACACACACACACACCCACCCACCCACACACCCACCTAATCCCACACACACACACACACACACACACCCACCCACCCACCCACCACCCACACACACACACACCCACCCACACACACCCACCCAATCCCACACACACACACACACACACACCCACCCACCCTCCCACACACACACACACACCCACCCACCCACACACCCCACCCAACCCCACACCCCTAAAACACACACACACACACACACACACACACACCCACACACACACACACACACACACACACACACACACACACACACACACACACACACACACACACCACACACACACACCCCACACACACACACACAAACACATAAAAACATATATACATATACAACGGGGCGTTTCTTTCAACTCCTTTTTCAATATTGCTAATGAATTTTTTTGTTCTATGACTTTTTTCCCCAATAATTTATATAAACATTTTAAAAAAACATCCAATGAATGATGGCGTGGTGGATTCTGTGAGGACAATTTTAATAACGCTTTGGGGCCCAAAGGAAGGTTGAAAAATAAATAATTAAAAAAAATGGTGGACAGGGCCCTTTACTTAGCCTGCATGGGGCGAACCTGAAGCGACCGGCCCCAACCCCTTTACCAACCTTCCCCCAACCACAGCCTTGTTTCAAATGACTGCCGCTTTGGGGGTCAAAAACTTTTAATAAGTAGGTTTCCCGTGATGGTTATAAGCCTTCCCCCATGTGGGACATTTAGGGGATAGTGCAGTTTTTTTGGGAAAACCTTTGTCTGAAATTCCCGTAAGGTTTATAGTTGAAATTACATGGATAGTGCATTAATCAAAGAACCAAATAGAAGACAGACTTTAATTTGGCCCGGACAGCCCCCTTCAACCCCCAGGGGCCGGGTTTTAAAACCCGTAGTCCAAAAGAAATAACTTATCACGTTGGGGGGGTTTTGAGCCCCCAACATTAAATGAGCCATCTAATTTGGATAGATGGGGAATTTTAAGGTGTCTTAAAAAAAGTTCAAGGGCCCAAATGGGAAAGGGAAAACACAAAGATTCTTAACTGGTGCTGGTGCTGTAGTTTCATTTATTTAATCAACCTTGAAGCCTTATGTTTTTTTACCCATCAATCTAAATAAAAAAAATAAAGTATAATCAAATGCTTTTTTCCTTTTAGGGTTTTTAAAAATTGT
>CM032662.1:11745716-11813829 GCA_019095985.1 Streblospio benedicti
GCATCTGGATTTATCATTTTTCTGCATGGTGTGTATAATGGTAAAACATAAACATACTTTTCACCTCAAATTTCAGCAAGAATTAAGGTCTCTTTATAAAAATCTAACAAATCACCGAACCACACTATTTTGCGAGTATTTACTACCTCATCATTTATGAATAAAATATTTATTCCATGATAAAACAATACTTAGCAACACGTACTATTAAACCCGTTTTAATCTCATAAAACAAGATCATTTAATACTGCAGCAGAACAATACTAGAATATCACGGTTCATTAATCCCTGCACGGTCCGCGGGGACACCAGTTTGGAGTACTGGTTTCTTGGTATCCACCATCTCTTTGGTACACACGGATGTAGTCAACCTGAAATATGTATTACAATTTTGAAAGGGTGGAATTCTACAAATGTAATAATACCAAATGTAAATAATCAACGTATTGGAAGTCCATGTGCATACGGACATTGGTGCTATTCGTTTATGTTCTTGGTTCAATGATATTAAGAGGTATTCTGTCACATTATTTTCATTATTTTTGCTGCTAATATTTGTTTTATTTTATGGTGGGGTAGGGCTGGAAAGTATTTGAGAATGCCTGTAGGACATGTATTAACCGATATATGGTTTCAAATGGAGTCTTGACCTGTTGATATAGTTAATTAAACTCTACACGAGAAGCTATTAAAATAAACACATCATTAAACATGTCAAATCTAACAGCCCCAACCAAATCCACACACAGAATCCAGTTTATACATTAGCAACAATTCAAAATTGGAAATTGCAGTCGCACAGAACAACTAAACGTCGATACTAAACCTGTATATATCGTCATAAAAAGTCCAGCCACCGACGCGCGTCCTGAAAATGAATACGCTTCTATCTCCCAATATTAGGGAAGGAAATTTAAATCGCGAGAGACATCTGGTCACGCTGATTATCAGATGTCAGATTTACCTCTGAAATGTTTCACCAGAGAGTGAATTATCATAATTTATTCATTTATGTCACCTGGTTGTAATTTTTCAGCATCATGGGACTTTTCAAACCATCTTGATATGGGCTGCTCTTAGTTTTATAACCATAAAAGTGTAAACAGAGTCTGTAAATCTTCTGGGTACTCACTAGACCTAAACCCCTGTGGTTGGTCACATTTTAATCAGTAATTATGCTTCAGAGGTCATATCTTGACATCTGATACTCAGAGTGATTATTGGATGTATCAGTCTGGACAGTCCCATCCCTACCTTCATGGCGAGGTTGTCGGTGCCGTCCTCTGACGTCCACGTAGGGTACCAGGCAGCCTCATTGTCGTAGAAGGCATTCATGCCGTCCACCTGGTTCAGCCCGTTGTTCCAGGGCTTCTGCTTGCTACAAGTGGAACGTTATGCACAGTTGAAGCGGTTGGTCATTTTAGATGAAGCAGGACTTTACATTAGCACTAGCCCGCTAGCCTGGGCTAGTGATCGTTGTGTCTGCGCTTGTCAATGTCCAAAGTACTTGGTCAAATGGGCGAGTGGTGTTTAGGCTACAAAGCTTGATATTTGCTTCAACAACTAGTTCTGAATGGTGTAAGATTTCGTCCTAATGCTTACATGCTGCCATTTTTATAACACTATTAAAAGAGAAGTATAACTGATGCTGTTAATAAAAACAAGCAGCATCACAATATTCAATAATTATATCATCAATCATTTAAATAAGACATATTTATAAAAACAAATGCAGCCAAGTTGGATGAGTATGGGTCGAGTTAAAAATGTGTTACTTGTCTGATGGGGCAAGTGAAATTATAAGTAAAGCCTTGTTATTGATATAGTTTAACAAAATGGTGATTTAAATGGTGCGCGCTTTCATCAACAATACGAGGATCTCATTGCTGCGTACATCTATACCAAGTGTTACAAAATCTCGTAATTTTCAATAACTTGTGAATTGAATAAGCCCATAATAATTATTAGGATTGTCCCTGATATTGAGCACTCACCCCTGTTCTCCGCCCTGGTTGACACATCCGTCAGGGATGAACCCGTTGGTCCCTCCCACGGCCACATTGAAGATGAAGTGGAACTACAGTGAGGCAAAATGTATGATTTAAGAACGCTTCAGGGGTGGACTTGTATTTTGTGTGGGTTGGGTTGGGGTGCAAGAACCTAGGCTGTAGGAACTTGTGCAAAGGTCTCACATTTAGTTGCATACATATTCCTCTAGTATGGGTCTCTTCTATTAAGATCGGCTTGCAGACAGGTATAAAATGTCCTTTATATGAAGGTGGTCTTGCTAATAGAAGTTAATAATGTAATTTTTAAATAAGTTTCGGACGGTGAAGTGAATAGTGTCATTATAGACTAGTCTCTTTAAACACTGTGGTATTTATAAGAGAGTCTACTATATATTCATTTATTAGACGGCTATCATGGCACAAGGGGGTTATGAGGGCGGTCCAGAAAAATTGTAGTAATTCTAAGGGTGGGTGGCTGAACATTTGTGGAGGGGGTGGGGATGAAAATCATACCATAGTTTTCTTCTCATCTCTCTTTTCTATGGTAAACAAGCTCCTACCACATATCATAGTGGTTTTATCGTTTTATACCTCCTACAAAAATGATAAATAGAAGAATTCCCCACCTCCTGGTCAAAAGGTGCCATCAGGTAATCGTGGTAGTTGTTCGTCCACACGTTTGTGGTGTCGTCGGACCAGTACTTGCCGAACTCAAAGAAGCCTAAGAAGCAATCGCCTGCTGGGTATTCGTCAATCTTCTGACCACCAGGAATGGACACCACTTTCTGTCCATCAATGAAGAACCTGTTGGGGGCAAACGAAATTGCATATATTGAAAAAGAGCAGATCTAGGATTTTGTCAGAATCTGGGGCTTATGCGTCAAATTATGAGTGACACTGTGGGACCCTGTGACTATGTGGCTCCAGCAACTGGTTAAATTCATGACATAGTTGACTATAAGTGGGTGGGGGGCAGGGGCAGGGGGTGGGGCAGGCCTACGTAGTACCCCTGTGTGCCGCTGCTTGTTCTTCCATTCAGAAAGTGTTTGTTTTATACTAGGCTACATGTATGTTGACATATTATGGCATGGATGTTGGTTTGGAATATGTTGGTTCATTTTGCTACGAGAAGTTCATTGTTATACATCAAACTTTGAGGGTAAAATGCAGTAAGTTGCAGATTTAAGTCGTATGCCACTTTACTTGTTAAAGGAATAAAACGTCACTTGTAGTATTGCAATATTGCTAATAGTGAAAATGTTTATGGTGTAGGGATGTAAAACCACTGATAGGATTTTAATAGTTATCCTGATATGTATTCCATGAGTTTATACTCACTCCATTCCTTGAGGATCCCACTCAAGAACGTAGTCATGGAAGTAGTCACCGTAGTTACGGTCATCGTTGTTACTGAAACAAAATATGGCACTTACTGTGGAAAATGATACGTGATAATTTAAGGAATTAAATGACGGGGAAGTATTGAGGTGATTTACTGTGATACTATAAATGATTGTGCCGGAAGTTTTGACTGACGTTCAGGTGTGATATTTTATTATTACATTTACTGACATAAAAATGTTAACTACTATCCTGATGTATGATATATATGTGTTTCCCAGTGCTTGCGGATACATTTTCACACTTCTCACTTTCTCACATCTTTTTAGCAAGCATATTTCTACCAACGATAGATATAGCTGAAGACAGGTTGTACAACCCTAAGCTTCCATTTGACTGTATCAAGTGGCGAGCTGCTTGGGATGGTGGTATCATTCTGGTCTCACAACCTTGGGGTCGTGAGTTCGAGTCCCGCCAGTGCCAGTTGATACATGTATAGTCAAATGGAGTGAGAAGTGTAAAAATGTATCCTGATGTAAAAAGGCAAATCTATTTTACTTCGGGAAATGGGCGTAGGGGAGCTCGCATCTAATGGACTTTGTAAGAGCGATCGATGGCGTACACGCAAAAAAACACCACGAAAATGAAGTATTTTGATGGGAAAGGGGGTGGGGGAAGGCTGGATCTGCTTATGTCTATCCTTAATCAACTAGTCTCTAGTCTCCAGTCGTGTGTGTAATCACGCTACAGGGTGTCTGTGATTTTTACTGCAACACCCGAGGCCAACTATATGCACAAATCTTGTGGGTACCTATAGCCTTAAGCTGACAAAAGCAAACCACCAATCATTAGCTTACACTGATCCGGAGGTGAGGTAGTATCTGTTGTCCTGGGGTGCCTGCCCCCAGTGAAGAGTGCTTCCCATGTGCTGGATTCCCAAATACGTTCCACCGCATACGAAGTCGCGGTTGCCTGGAGTGTGAATCAACTTTTATACAACATACTGGCCAATTGGATTTATTGGGAATTACGCAAGAAGTTTGATCGGAATTGAGGGGCATTTTTATCTAGCTGATTATACATAATGTTACATCAGAGATTTCCAAATTTATAGAATTTATAATACCATCGTTGAGTACATTAGAGGCAGCAGCACAGAGCTACTAATACGTCATTAACTGTCATGTATTTGTACTGTTATCTGAAGATGATTACAGTTGTTGATCAAAAGTGTTTAATCAATGGCATTGCGGATTTAGTGTGAAAGAGAGTTGTAACTATCCGTTCAAAACATGCAACCTCGCCCAACTTTGAAAAATGTTAGTATTGGACTGTCCGGTTAATCACAACGTTCTCAAACTGTCCCGATGATATTCTTGCGTTAGTTTGAACCATGACTACTACTTTGTGTATTATTGAGACACTACTAGCCATTACAAATCTGTTATGATATTCATTTAGTTCAAACTAAATGCATCAAGAAGAAAATATGCTCAGACCCCTTCCCGTATCAGTACCCCTGTTGGTTTCACCCCTTCATGGAAACTCTCTTCATCAATCCAGTAGAGTAGAGCGACGAACGCTGGTGGTCTGCAGTCTGGTAGTCTCAATAGAGAAGTGGTCTCTTTTAAAGATGAGAGACATCAAAGAGTTGTCTTATTATAACTGTGGTCTCTTTATAGAGCTGGCCTTCATATGAATGTTCTACTGCAAATTATGATTTAAGTGTGCTTACCAATAGACTCGGTGATGTCGATTTCTCCTGACATGGGCCAGCCTCCGTAAACCCACTCATCGGGCAACATCCACATGGCTGAAAAGGAAGAAACCATTTTTGATAAAGGGTGGCTTAATAGATAATGAAGGTCATCGGCCAACGTTCATGTTGAGCTGTCGGCGGTTGAATGTTGCCTGAACAAATATACAGATTAGAGAGGTAGTGGGAGCACGTTTGTTTTTGCCTTAAGTGCCCTCCTCGACCCCCACCCACTCGCACTGATTTCTGACAGTGGAAACCAATTACACTCTGTTCCTTAATTGGTACCCACACATCAAATATGTACCGAGTACCCAGCTAGGCAAGCAATTGCGACAATTAAAATGTGATGTCATGTCTTGATAGAGCTTCATGTTTGCTCACCAGGGAGGTGAGAAAGAACACGGCTGAACCTCAATGAACATATTAGCTAAGCTGCCTACAGACTAAAAAGGTCAGCTGCACAAACTCAGAATTCTATGGCAGATCCAGGGGCGCAGCCCCCCCCCCCCCCACACACACACATCAACCCCATTTCCAACCCAAATACTTCATTTTCCTGTTTTTTTATAGACGTCTGCCATCGATCGTTAATATGGAACCCATGAAATCCCATAAGTGTGCCCTCGCCCTTTTTTCCAAAAACCTGGATCTGCCATTAATATTTACATTGCAAGCAGTGAACTGCGGATAAGAAAACTGGCCAATTGCGGGATATGCGATAAAAGGCTAACATATGTGGCAAATAAGATCAACAGGTAGGGAAACTGGATGTTTTGACTTCTTAAATTACGCAGGCACAGCCAAACACCCACTCACCGACCCACATAGCTTACGTGACCGTTACAAAATAGTATTTGATGAACAAGATTGTTTACTAATTAACCATAGGCTATTTTCAGCAAACAATTTATTGGTATTTATTCTTGTTATCTCTCACATTAATGGAGAATTCAAAGAGTGACGTAGAAAGCTATTTACTCAATCAGGAAAGTCTATGATGACAATGTCATGAACTTGTCCGTAGGTGTGTAGTCTTGATTTTTAACTTTCTTACTTTTCAACATCGTCATGAGTTAATTACTTCTTAAACATGTAGCATTAGATAATTAAATTATCATAAAAACTCAATTCGCTGCCCTGTATTATTTGGAAAAACAGCACAATCTATCTACAATTGCATAATAAGACTACGCCTATTCGTGAACTTGAAGAACATATTCATTTGTGTCGTGAATCATGGGGGGTGGAATAAGTTTGGAAACCATCAACCTATTTATACCTTAATTGTACTCAACCTTACTGAACTACTTTGCGTAGGAACATGAAATTGGCTCGTAATGGCGCGTTTCTTATCACGTGACGTCATTATGATACACATTTATGCAGTGAAGTAGCAGAAGCAATATCATTGAGTTCAAAAAGCAATCATCTTATGGCCGTGCGGATGTTTATATTAACACCCCCCTCCCCACCTATTAACTAATCTCCAAATCATAGTATCATGTGTTTGAGGCTATTAATGGAGACAACAGAGGCAGAGATTGTTAAAAGCCCTAAATCAGCTTACAACAGTACAACATAAAAGTAAACCACCGGAAGTGCATTACCTGGCCACAGCCAATCACCGACCGGCATTTTGGCGCTGATCTCCACACGTCCGTAGCGGAAGGCGAATTTCTGGAATGACCTAATTCTGGCCGATGCTACTGGTGGGATTTCTGGGCCGCTGCGCGCGCAGTCTCTTCCATCTCCAGTGCAATCGCCGTACAGGTCTTGAGAGAAGATGTAGGTCAGTATTGGGGAGACAATTGTCACATACAGCAGTTTGAAATAATATTATAGAAGTTCATTGATCCTGGATCTGATTATTCAAATATTTATTTATTCTTAAACAGGACAATAAAAGATCACATTTTGTGACAGTGACGACCTATGACGTCATCACTTGTTGTGAACAAGGCAAAAGCGTTTGCCAAAAGCTCAAAATGTGAACTTTTATTGTGCTGTTTAAGAATAAATAAATATTTGACAGTTTGAAATACATGTAAGGTGTATATCCAGAGAAGATCACCAGGAGTAGTCTCAAATTATAATCTAACAACGGCTTTCTAGAAAATACAAGTTAAAAAACAACTAGAAAATAATAGTTGTTTTTATCAATTCTATTCTCATTTTTATTCCAAGCAAGCTCTTACCACTGTATTGACATAACTGAAAACAACCGTGGGGTCGTGAGTTCGAGCCCTGTCAGGGCCACGTCATATAGTCAAATTGAAGTTATGTCTTCAGCTATGTCAATACAGTGGTAGGAGAGCTTGCTTGGCAGAACACTGAGAGTAGAATTAAATTCACAAGCAAAACTTGGGAAAACATATATACAGTTATTAAAAGAAATATTTTATGCAAGCCACATAAATCGTGCTGTGCAAAGATATAAGACCCCGTCCGATATTACGTGAAACAAAAGTTGTGAATACTAACCGTTCAGATCCATGTAGCCGTTGTCCACAAAATCGCTGCCGAATGGCTCGCCAGTTTTAGGGTTGATATTGTCCCTCAGCAATGTCTGTGGGGTAGTAAAGTAAAATTATAATATGCCACATTATTTTAACTAAATTGAATCAATTGATCAGCAAGTGTGCACATGACCTCATGTAAAATCTAAAGTCGTGAGAACCACACTTAAGCGACCTTATGTTTTTCAATGTACGATCGATGGCGAACTTATTAAAACTTCATGAAAAAATGACTATTTCGGGGGAACAGGCGGGTCACGACTCACCTACCCCCATCCCCATCCAGATCCCCCTTTCATGGACATATAGATTCAGGATGCGGTACTCATGGCGATCCCCAATCATAATTTTACAACAATTTGAAAAGAAGGAAATGACGACTGCCAGGATGCATCTTATAGGATTGCTCACCCATTTTTTTGCCCCCCCCACACACACACAATCCAACATCTTTTTTCTACAAACCAGAAATAATCTTTATGAATGAACTAAAGTAGAGGAAGTACGAACAAAAGGATAGCCTTGTCCTGTTAATTGGAATCATGTAAAGTTGATTAGTTTATATTTATCATGTTTCCAGGTTTTGTGTTACCAGTGCCAACTGAAGTTCAAGGCGAAAGAATTATATTAGAACGTGCTAGGATGAGGTAATTTAATTGAAATATAGTTTTCCTGTAATTTTTAATTAGTAATTCCTTGATTGCACCAGGTCTTACGCATATCATCTTGTGTGAACTATTCAATAAAGGTACATATGGGGTGAATAAATAGATGTGCGCCTGTGCAATATGTAAGAAGATATAACATGTTTGTATAATGGGCCAATGCCAGCACATGTATGTTACCATTCTTTAAAAAAACGGGGTTGAAGGTTTAAGGTTTTTGTGACAACTCTTTTGGTCATCTCATCTTCAATGCAAAGCCAAATGTGCGTAAGAACGAATTTTTCAAATGAACCATGAATAATGTGCAATACATTGTGGCCATGGTCAAGTAGTCGTTACAGTTTCTCTTAAAACCATCAGAGGATTCAAAGTAAGGGAAAGGAGAACATTTCTCAAGTGCGTTGCCCAGGTCTCTTTCATAATGTAGCAGTCAGAAATAAGTGTTTAATTGCTGTCAACATGAACGGCTCTGCTGCAGCTTCTATAATAGACTTACCAAACTTTGAATATGAGCTTTAATATATACTAAATTATATTTAATTATATTGTACGGATATTAAATTTGTGTTATGAAATCAGTGATAATGGTACTATCTATGCATTTGCATATGTAACAACCAATTCTATGAATACTATCTAACCAGCATTGGCCTAAATCATTCAACCAGCTTCTTATCTATGCACTGTACACAAATACTGATAACATTGTGCTCAATGTGATAAATGTGATATGTGAGTCAACATTTAGAATGGCTATTGTCACAATAATACAATAATTCGGTGTACGTGAGCTACGAAATTAGCAAGCAATCTATAGCACATCTCGGAATTATGCAGAAAACATATTCTGTGCGTCATCGATAATTGCTTATAATTTATATGGACTTGAAACATGACTTGGCATAATAGAGTTTTTATACTTAAATTTCCTTGTATCATAGTTAATTGGAACAAGAATCTTATGCAGTGGGTGTACAGGGCAAGTAATTAGGAACGCGTAGAATGTATTTATATGACACACATTTATTTATAGGCATATCGAGGGGGTAGGTCTGAAATGGTTTGTCCACGCCTCACACCCACCCATTTTCCACCAAAACGTGTCTTCTAAACCGCTTGCGATCGTGTGCACACAATTCATCAGGTCATTCATCGGCACAACCAGATTTTCAGAAAAGGGAGGGCCGCACTTAAGGGATGTCATGGGTTTCGTGCAAGCGTCAAACGTGCAAAAGGAGTGTTTCGCACGCGCCCCCTGCGCCTACAGAATCTGCCTATGAATCACTTAAGTGCACCCCTCCCCCTTGTACAAAATACAAATACCTGTATCTGCCAGTGACACATCTCTAATCTGTCCCATTTGTTGGCCCCACTTACTGGTTTGATGTGCAGACTGCCGTCCCTCACGTAGCTGTTCTCTTCAGCAGGCGTGTACACTTGAAACTCATTGTTCTGAAAGGAACAAAGACATAATATTAGTGCTCACACCAAGACAATAGCCTTAGAAGCACATCCACTCGATACCCATCATGGTGTATCAAGTAAACTGTTGACAACATGTACGTCATGAAGATCACGTGGTTAGTGCTTGACCATGAGTGTCATAATAAACTGTATAAAGCTCAACGAAGCACATATGCGCCCGCATATTTGGGATTTGGGATTTACTTGCAAGGGCATATTGTCAAGTCAAATAACCCATCAAATGTGCTTGACAGCAACTTCATCAGTTTTGCATGTGTTTTCTAGAATTGCCTTGTAAAAATAAGTTGTATCCGGTACTCATCGTATACATGTACATTGGCTGGTTGTCAGCCGAGCTACTTTGTTTGAATCCAGTTTCAAGATGCGCTGATTCAAATTATTGGTGCATTCTATCTTTTAAGCTAGTTTATTTGTAAACAGTGCTGCAATTGCTTCAACAGAATGTTAAAAACAAAGCAGGGTTCATTGTGTAACATTAATTATTTTATCAGGATTTGTGCTTATATAGCATCAGACCACTTCGGGCTCGCTGTGATACGCCTCAAGAACGCGCCTGTTATATGATTCATGTTACGAACTCACCGGTTTTGTCTATATATATATGGGTTTTGACCTCAAGATGGTTAATCAGTAAATTCTTTTTTTTTCCTGGAAAGTAAGATGAACATATTTACACACACATGCTTAAATTGCCATTGTGTAAACTGAAGGCAGAATACAGAGAATACAATGATTTAGTCAAACCACTTTGTAATTCTTATAAACATCTGTCAAGAACACTCACGCCACCACCCCAGGCTGTCACTTCGTGGCTCCAGAACTCTGGATTCAGGGAGTCCCCATCAAAGTTCTCCTCGAAGACAAGGTCCCAATTCTGGGCGGAAGCGAGCCCGACTATCCAGAACAGCAACAGTGGGTTCATCTTGTCTGAAATGCAAAGAACAAAGGTGTTATCTTGGGTACATTGGATCCTCCTACCACCAAGGGCGTAGGCAGCCGTAGAGAGCTCCGATGGTGAAGCCGGAGAGGGGAAGGGGGGTGGTGATGAAGTCGGGAGGGCCTCGGGTGAAGGCTCACGGAGAAGGCCTGGTGGGTGAAGGCGGGACAGTATTTGGGAACAAATGATTATATTGATCTAGGTTATGGGTAAAATATTAGCGAATTATTTATTGGTAATTAAAATGTAACTAATTAATAATACGATGAAATGGGAGCCGAAGCAAGATACCACCCGCAGAGGGGATATGTTCCAACGGCATAACGACCACTATTTACGCCACATTGTTTCGATTCACATCTGTGCAGGAAATGGGGATGTTTCACTGAGAGAATGAAGCCAAACAGCTACGTGAAATAAGTTCAACCACATTGCACTTTAAATTGCAAATTAGATTACATCTTTTTTAAATTGCACCGCTGTCCCCGAGCTCTTATGATTGACTGAAGTGAAGATCTTAGATGTTAGATTTCAAACATCGTATACCATTGAAACGAAATTCAGTGGCAAGGCTTGTAAAGGTAATTTGGAGAATCGTGGAATCGAACTCACGACGTTCCAACCATGAATCAGACCGGTCATGTGTGTGATAGTAACCATTATACCAATTCCCCATGACGAGAGAGACAAGTTTCTTAACCTGCCTATATGCTTCAGGCACACATGTCTGACACCTTGGGCTATGTATAGCCTACCATCAGCCTTTCGCTGATCAGCCTCTATTATGCCACTGAACCCTACTATGCATTGGGAACGTTGTTAATCTGTCAGGATGCATTGTGTCCGAGCCACTTTTTTGACACCATTCAAGAATATCCATCCCTGATGATATCATTCCCACCAAGGGGACTAGAAATGCATCGTGGAGGACTTACCTCTATTTCTCTATCAAAACCACACCAAAATGTCCCAGATGAACAGAGACTACAGGATCACGACTGTATCGTCTCCTGTTATCGGAAAGTGAAACTGTGGTATTTCCGTTTTTTTGTTGTTGACCAAAGCCCCTGTCTGACACTCGCTTTACCGTGTGAAATATGGCAAGAAATCAGATGGCAGTTGTGGCAGTATTGTGTAAAATATGCAATGTCTTCAGTGTCTATAGCGTGTAGCCTACCCAAGGACAGATCTGTCACGTCTTTCTAATTATTGACCAACACAATAAGCCTAATTATGAGGCCAGATGAGTCATTACATGACTGTAAAATGGTATATTTGCAATTTTAAATGAACTGTAATTTCATTAAAAATTATTGCCACGATTACCATGTCTCGTATATGGTATCCCATTTTACAAATAGTCGTGTGTCGTTTGTAAAAAAAATTCATTGAAATTTCTCAGACGTTTGTGAAAAATATAGAGAGAAAAAAAGAAAAATAATCCACTGTGCAAACGTTTTAGGACCAATATACATCATGGTTAAAAGTACCCAAGGCCACTCTGTTATTTATATGTTTATTCTATTATATTCGTAACGTACATTTTGATATATGTCATGATGTTTTACCTAATGACCCTAATGCATTATACATTAAACATTATATGACCATATGTATTCTTGCTACATAGAATGACATAGAGAGAATGGTGGCTATTTTGAATTGTTGCTCCCATGTTAAATGCTCAATGATGATAGCCTGTCATCAGTCAGTTTCTCAGTATATCATTAATGCTTAACTCAAAAACACAGGTACGCAATTACCTTATGTATCAGGGTTACTCTGCTCGGCTATCCGAATATTAACCAGATGAACTGATAAGTAGCCGGTCTAGCTAGCATTTGATTGGATGGGTTAAGAAAATGTCAAGACTCTTAAGCGCTTAAGCGTGTAATAAAAATCTAATAGCTGATACTATCCACCCTGTTATCTCAACAACATAAATGTTCTTACAAGAGTACTCACCTGGCATGCGTGACTGTTGAGACAGTATGAACGCACATATCTTATATTTATACCATTAAGTTATCAGTCACTGATAGAGCATTGCTCATTCTCAGATGTCAGGGTCAAGGTGGTCATGATTACATTTGTGCACATTACTTAACATGGCTCATAAATTATTATTTTGAACTTGATACTGATGCTGATAACATTCATAGTATTTTAAGGAGTAATGATTTCAATGAAATCTTTATGTTTCCTACAGAGTGAATTATAAGAAAAATGTGCACTGGCAATTGCGTCATCTTAGGGTGAAATGTATATTTAATGGGGCTTATTGTTTTTCTCTGTGCGTTTGCGCACAGATACATATACTCCATTTATTATCAGATTCATTAGAAATACAACCGAACATCCTTACACAATGATTTATTGTATCTTAACCATATCGAGCTTATACCTTATCACCAATGCATTTCATAACGTGTAGTCTTGAAAAATAATGTCTACACTTTAAAAGCTTAGTGAAAATAGTGTCTCCGTGAACGATGTATCGAATCATGCGTCTTACAACAATAAAAGATCATGATGACATGATTAATGTAAGCTTAATTGACCCTTCAATATACTCCACTATGTGTGTTTGTTCCTCCAAAAGAACTACATGTACATGTAGTATCTAATGTGTACATACACTAACAACACTGATACATGTCAGCGATCATAGGTTTAAGTGCATTGCGGAAGAAAGAATTAAATGCAACACTTGCTCACTTTAGTCATAATAGTATCTAAATTCTCAACCAGGCATATTGTCTCGTATTGGCCATAATAGTGATGCTTATGCTAGTGTCAGACAGTCCTGAATAGTGAAAAAAGGTAGTAAGCATTTCCCCTTATGTATCTATATGCCCTTACAGCAAAGTTAAAACTTGTGGACGGACATTGGTGACTGTAAGACGGGGGCTTTAGACAACCTTTGCCAAAAGCAAATGATAGAGTTTTGTTGACTGGCGCAGTGCTATTTCTGAAGTTTTCAAGGCCATCTGGTGATAAACACCTCATGCAAATACATAACACTCTACGGCCTTGTTAAATTGCTCATACAGACACTATTAAGAAGTTCAATGGTCATTTATTTCAAATTAACGGAAATAAAAAAATCTTCGTCTACTTTTACAGTGCAATTAGTGGACCATAATTTTGATGATATAATTCATTGCAAACAAAAGATTATTTAGCGTTAATTTTGATCAGCCTTTTGGGGCCATCCATATTATACGATTAATAGACCATGTTTTTGGTAATGCGATCCATTGCTAACAAAGGAAACGTGATCCATTGTCAACAAAAGAATATTTATTGGTGTTTATGTTCATCAGATTTATGAGCCAATCAAATATTGTTATTGTACTTTTGTCTGCGACCTTAATAAAAAATCCTGTTTTGTCAGAATGTTTTTATTGAATTGATAATATGTTCCACGTGACAACGTGACTAACTAAATCAGGAACCTCCCACGTGTTCTTTAATAGTGTAAATCAAACATCACCATGCAACTCGTTACCATTGACACTCCAATCTCGTGCTCAAATCCTACATTTTGCAAAACTCAGCATGCCATAATCCCGTTTACAGTGGATTGAGTGTTGGTAGAGGCTATACTTGAATAGAGAATTGCATTTTCAGTCGCTCAATTCAAGGCCAATTTCATATGCCCATCATGACCTTCATAAAGCTCACGACAATGCACATGTAAATGTCCTAGTTTTTATCGTCTGCTTTCAGTGTCCCCGCTTTAAAATTCATTGTGGTGCGCTGGTGTTCTTGCTTTTAACTCCCAATGGAGCATACAGTTGGAGTTGGCATCTCTTCATTTTACAGCATTATTCACGTATGCTTGCCTTGTCACATGGGGTACGATAATATGTGTGGAACTCTGTCCATTTTAAGACATTCCAACAGGTTAATGCATCACTTTTTTATCGTGATAATCGTATAGAAGGATTGTGCATGTGACTAGTGTCCGTTAATAAGGAAGTTCAATGTGTGCTTTACGGGTTAAAATGCTACAAAAAACTGCCGTGACACCGTTGTCACATTTAACGTTGTAGAGTTCTATGCATGCCCTACTTAAGTATACTATCAGTTGAGAATGAATTTCCTCAACACACCCTACCCACTATCTATGGCACCCGAATTAATGGCCCTCGGGTCATGACTTCATATACCTATCCACTAAGGGCTGGAATCACACAAGACCACGGGAAATAATAGTTTCAGCAACATCAAAAGATGTCTGCAACTTTTCACCTCTGTGAAGTTGATAAGATTACTTGTATTATTCTAAACGACGCATATATACACTATGAGTGATATGCGCTTTAACAACCAAGGAAAATAGGACGAACAAATTATACCACTACACACGTATATATTCTCAGCTGGGAAATGCCCCCATACTCAGTGGTACCTGCAATGGCAAGTGGCTGAGTGACACCAAGGTTGATCATACATTGATATTCCGTTTGCTCAATCAAATGAAATGCTCACATTCTTGTGCCACTTGTACAGTCTAGTCTAGGGCTCAGCTCACGGGCTATGCTTAAAAGGAGGCTCCCGACAGATGCTCACTTATCTGTGGTCGCCACTCGACAGTTGAACTGTCTTTGCCATTGTAAGTTCATCACCAGAATTTTAATGTGTTATCTCTTAAGGAGGATGCTTAGACAAGGCTTAAAGTAGGGTTCATAGATTTACCAATATTGTATGGCTTTCTGAATAGTGTCATTTAGTGTGGGGAATATCACGTGCAAACTTTTTTAATGAGTGATATATACATTTTTGTAGCTTCACTCTTATGGATTTGTGCAATGTGGACATCTTGTGTAATGTTATTAAATACTTGTGGCACTCATATTTGGTTCTTACTTTGCATATTATCATATTAAGAATTATATTCGTCTATGGTTTAAAAATGCATAATCTCTAAACAGGTGGAAATTGTTTCTTAACCCAAACCAGTAAATTAATCTGCAAGACCAATATAATCTATGAAACGGAAATAGACATTGCTAGTTCATAAGCTTACGAACACAACCCAGAAGGATACCACCCATAATTCCATTCAATGTTCTTGGAACCTACAGGCGGGAAAACACCTGTCAATCAAACAGCCATGACTGACAACAGTAGTATATGGGACAGTGGGGACGTAAACGAGGCACGACGTACGTGGATGAACGTCTCACGAGCCGTGGATTACGAGGTGCACCTGGCCCTGGGCTGCATTTCCCTGCTCATCCTGCTGGTGGCTGTGACCGGAAATGGCATGGTCATCTACCTCTTCCTGAGGTGAGTACAGGGGTGACAGGCCAAGTAAATTACAATGTGCATGAACATATTTCAAAAATTGCGGTGTGGGATGGTTGTAAGGGCTGCTCATTAACGCTACACTAGAGGATTTCAGCCAAGCCCTCAGAGTTTAGAGTTGAAAATTATTTTTAGTAGTAAACTTTTAGTAATTCGTTTGGCTGCCTGGTTACTTTTTGCAAGTGCCATCTACTTGTACGTGCGCGGTTGCTAGACACTAATTCATAATGTAAATGTTAATGCGTGTAGTTTTAGAACCCAACCCAAGACCATAAGTGTCATAAATGACAGAGGTCTTATGAAACTGTGAAAAATGTAAAAAAAACATTGGTTGTGTGTGATGAGTTTCGTGCACACAATGTCTCGTGCAGTTGAAAAAATACCTAGGAAATGACAATTTGGGGGAGGGGGTGGAAAAGAGGGGACGTGCATCCTGGATCTGCCTATGTTGGAAAATTGGTGCTCGTTCAC
The DNA here is from genome assembly GCA_019095985.1 of Streblospio benedicti. Classification (NCBI taxonomy): domain Eukaryota; kingdom Metazoa; phylum Annelida; class Polychaeta; order Spionida; family Spionidae; genus Streblospio; species Streblospio benedicti. Next base: position 11,762,216 of record CM032662.1, read on the forward strand.
AAGTTCGCAGTAAGGGTACGAATGAAGCATCAGAAATAATTAGCTTGTAGGTGCCACAAATCGTTGATCAATCGCCTGGGTTCATTTGCTCCAGGCGCACCATGCCTTTCGGGTCACTAGTCTAATTCCCTTCACAACCACTGGACACTTCTACGAATGCTAAGTACATGTTATAACGTTAGCTTTTTGGCAAACACTACTGCATAAACTATGGCCACCACAACCTACCGAATACCAAAGTCGACTGTGATAATATTGTAGCCATTCAATGGCAGATTCAGGTTTTTTGAAAAAGCCCCCCACCCACACCCCCACCCCACCCCCACCCCACCCCCGCACTTGAGGGAGTTCATGGGTTTTGTACATGTCATCGATGGCGGACATGTCAAAGCCCTATGAAAATGAAGTAATTTGGTGGGGAAAGGGGTGGTGGTGGTACATGCGTGTTTAAAGTAATTCATACACAGTTCCAGAAAGGCTGGTGGTTCATGTGTGCGTTCCCATGCCCTTTTTTTCCTAACAAAAAATCCATGCTAGTGTGGTTTTGAAATATACGCTATCGACAATGCGTACAAACCAATTGAGATCATTTAAGTGAGCCCACCCTTTTCTTTAAAAAATGTGGATCTGCCAGTGGGTAATATTCATCTTTTCCTCTCATGATCTAGCACACGGTGCCAATTAGAGTTTGAGCATTCATTACTGTCAGACCCCGGCTTTTTATAACTGCTCAGCAATTCTAACGAGATTTGTGGTAACTCGTGTAAAACTGGAACAAAATGTTTATTTTTATAGGGAAAACATGTATTGCTACATCTATTTGTAGCTGCACTTTACAAAACAAAACTGCCAAATCAACATCTGCAGGTAAAACTTAGTTTATTTTCGCAACGTGCACATTTTGTGTTACATTTAATAAGATGATGCTTGACCAAACGTGAAGGTGTGCCAGCAAGGGTACCTTGTTGGGGCTGGTATAGTGAGTATAACATATTCAGATCTATTGCAAATCAATTTGCAAAGAAAAGTGAAATGATTGGAATGTTAAAAAAAGAGATAGCTACAATACAAAGGTTTTTAGATTAGCAACGGAAACGTATATATTGAACTACATGTATATGAACGGGGCATTCAAATTTTAAATGACAAATCATTAATTGATTAAACATACTTGTTCTTCAATTTATGTCTGGCCTGGGAGCACTTTCATTCATCTGTCTAAAACATGTTGGGCATGCCATTTGTTGATATGAAGATTTTAGTGATTTATATAAAAACATCAATATTTGAGCAACACCAGGGACATGTTTATGTAAGTAAATCGTTAGGACCATGAACCATACATGTAAAAATGATGGTTTGGAAGATATACGTCGATATTACACAAGTTCACATCAACTAATCATTGATGTATTTGCCATTCCTTATACTTCTATGCTTTTCCTACCAAGGTTACTTGTGTTATCATAGGTGGCTTAGGGTTGTGAACGCTCTGCGTTTTCAGTTATTTTTATCATGGTGGGATATCCTTGGTATTAAGTGAGATATCTCAGACAGAAATCGACCCTTACGGTCAACCAGAGTAGTGGCATTAACGTGATAATAACCATTGAGCAGCTTACATCACCAAGGCTGCACAACTGCACGGATAATACGATAAAGGATGTGCCATTACCTATAACCAAAAGGTGGTCAATATGTGCAACATTCGTGTATAAACAGAATGATCAATTTCGTAGATAACACAGGACTTCAGTAATTATCAAAACCAGGCCTTTTTATGTAACATGTGTAACACATCACCACAGCATCAGTACATTGCGTTGGACGGTAACAGGGCACAGAAACGTCTGAATCGACGAACAAAATGGCCGTTTTTGCTGCACGTAATTCTGTTGCCCGTAGAGGTCGGTTTCAGACGGTGGATGTGACAGAGAAAGGTAAAACCATGTCACTCCATATCTAGGTTAGCTTCGTATGGAGCATATACATGTATCACTTGCAGGACATTGATTTACAGTGTCATTTTTCACTGATATACACATTTTATCGCATGGCTGTACCTATTGAACATGCAGTTATCACGAAGATGCAGTTATCACGAAACAATGATGAAAGTGGAGACTTTGTTTGCTCAACACCCATTAGTAGCAAGCCCAACACCACGAATGTCAAACTGGGTCTAATATGGAATTGTCTCACAAATGCAGACAGTGGACTGATATACAATATATGGCTTGCACACTTTAGACCACTTTGATGTCTCATCGCTATGCTTATTTGCGGTTTGTTCTTTTCATCTCTGTCAGCCTTTGTACGTAGAGAACCCAGCAAACCACTGGACCAAATGAAGTGGAGTCATTCTGTCTCTGGTTGACTGCGTACCAATCGAGTTATTCTTGCTATTATACACACCACATTTCTTGAAAACCCTGTTTCGCCATCTAAATTGCATGTTGGATGAATTAAAAAACCTAAACCAACACCAAAAGAAAAACCAAAAAAAACCATGCCAATGCTGAAAAAAGTAGCAATGGTATGTGACTCACACATGGGATTTTCAAGGTCATAGGGCACGAGTAGCACATTCACTTCCATCATTTGTAAACTAGTACGGTAGAACCTCCCAGTAGGACAACCTTTAAAGCGACCACTTCTATTATAGATCATTTTGCGGTCACAAGCCTTCATATATTGAGACCAGCGTGAACCTCTACATAGAAACCACCTCTCTATTGAAGGTACTTGAGGCCAGTTCCCGGTCTTAATAGACACGTTCCTCTGTATATTGCGTGTACATGTATCATGATCCTTCATGTCATGCGCATAGTCACATATGTATTGTGGCTTGTGGCTCCAGATACATCATCATTGTTGAACTGTACCGGGTTTGGGGTGGCAAAGTGCCTTGTATGGGTGTGTCTCGTGGGGCGGGGGTTCATAAGGGGTCAAGAAATCTCCCCCCCCCCCCCAATAGTTTTGTGGCATTTTATCCCGCATCCCTGGATTTGTTGGTCATTTTTCCCACAACCCCATATTTTGGCATTTTTTTTCTTACATCCCACTTCTTTGAAAATCACACATCCCTCTTTTGTCGACCTTTTTTTCACCACATCTGATTACTTGTAAACCCACACCACCAACATATTTGCGGAATATTGTCTTTGTAATTATTGATATAGTTTTGGTCTTTTGAGCTATTTCAATTCTGTCAAAATATGTGTTTGTGGAGCAAATCTAAAGCTCTGTAATGGACCGGAAGAGAAAGGAAATTACTGCACTCTGATGTACTCTTTATAATGATGATGATTCAGGGCAAGACAGAGAAAAAAGACTGAAGAGCAGAGGGAGATGTAGGTTGATTAATCAGATGGCGACAAACTTACATCCTGGCATGCAGTCAAGCAAGCATATATTTGGAACAAACTGTAAAACAATTAAAAAAAAAAAAAAAAAAAAAAAAAAGAAAAAGAAAAAAAAAAAACATTGGCAGTTCCAGATTTTTAGACGGGGGTGGGGGGCGCTCACTTCAGAGATTTCATGGGTTTCCTACGCACGCTTGATGGCGGGCGTGTAAAAAACATATGAAAATGATGTACTTCGGTGAGAAAAGGGGGTGGGGGCGCACGCCCCCTGGATCTGCCTATGAAAACTGTCAATTATTTTAACCTATTCTCATCATAAAATTCAATCGCTCTCCTAAACTGCTATTCTCGTTCCACATAAAAAGGCCCACTAACAAGCTTCCTCCTCCATTCACCACCATAGTTCATTCTATCAAATCACTATGCCTACAATGCACTAGGCCATCATCAACAACAAAGACTCTTATTGTTTGAAAACACCGGCATGAACTTGACCCCCAGCAAATGCTAGCAACGTTCTAATCACAGCGGTGTAGCGGTGTTTGCCTTGCAATGTTGTGGTTATTGCAGAGCGCCGACAGGAATTTCTCATCCTCATTTATTTCAGGTTTGGTATTCCAATCACAAGTTTTTGAGGGCATTGTAACTCTGGACATTTGTACAGTAGGTATTTCTAGCCATCGCAGACCTGTCGGGACCAGATCATGCTGTATTTTAATATGCTCACACTGGCACATCTTTTTTCTTTCTTTTTTCTTTTTTTTTTTCTTTTTAAGGGGAGGGGGTGGTCAACTCAGGGATCGCATGGGTTTTGTACTCGCGATCTCATTATTAGGGGTCGATGGACGCCCCTTGTATCTGCCTATGGCTCAAGAACATAACCGTCTACGTGGGGGTGGAGGGGTGGAAAAGGTGATGGTGCAGGCATATTGATGTGTTGATCACGCACGTGCATACAATGTGACTGGGGTATTATTGACTAGGCTGCTTGTTCTTAGAGCATTGAGTAATGCTGTGATTTTTACAAAACACATTTCGTAATCTCTGGCTCTTGTAGGCTTTTTTGCGAGCAGTAGATGATGATCCAGAGTGGAAAAATCCTATGGTGGTCACGTGTCTTATACGCACAAACAGACCACTTCCAACCCCTACCACACCCCCACACCATTACACCCTCAAACAATTGCACTTTCCGTCCTCTACATACCACTTCGCACTTGCTCCCTAATGGTATTTTTCACTATCGCCACCACTTTTGCTGAAAACCTTGATCAGTCATTAACGTCAATACACATTGTGGTAACATGACAAGACATCGTAGGCGTGAGTGCCATCAAAGACAACAGCATCAGTGTGTGCGCTTCTGAACATGGCCTTTGAACAAATATGAAAGAATACTTAATTCTGTTTCGATGGCTGGATCGTGGGGTGTGTGGGGAGCGATAGAATGTTTTATATGTGAGTGTCACATTTTATTCTGATAAGATTAGGTATGACCTATTCATAGGAACCTGGGAAATGTATATAAGCGTATACGCGGAGGAAGGGGGTGGGGTGGTACTGGTTCTCACCAAAATATTCATTTTCCACGCTGTACTTTGGCATGTCCGCTATCGATTGCGCATCCAAAGCCCATAGTATCCGGTAAGTACACCCCATCCCCTTTTCCTAAATCATGGATTTGCGCGTGAGGTGATGTAAATGTAAATGTGGTGGTTTATAGTCGCGATTCTAATGTGCTCTCACGACTCTACGGTTTACACCAGGTCACTGGCCACTCAATGAGCATCCAATGATCATTTCTTATTTTCTCATGTGCTTGCATCAGCAGCACAAGTCTAATCAGTCATAGACTCACACACTCTTTCAATCCAATGACCTGTACCTAATCAACATGTACGTGTTACAGAGCAGTGTGCAACTATTTAGGGATGGGTTTTCTCAACGCCCACGGCAATACCCGGCCGGGAATCGAACTTGTCACGAGTCCAACTCCCTATCCACTCGGCCACTAAAGCAAGCATAGGTATATTATCATTCATTGGACGATTGCCTGTGAGCATTAAAAATGAACTCTCCTTTACAAAAAGCAAAGCACGTGCCTGTGTATTATTATGCTACTTTTAATAGTTAATGGTTCACATTATGGGAGTTTTTGAAGATCTCTTTATAAAGGATTGAGAGGGTGGAAACAATTATCTTTGATTGGAGTTTCCACTGCATGTAGTAGTAGTTGTTGTTTTTATTGCTTTGAGTCTAACTACACCCTATTCATTTATACTACTATATGTAAGTAACACTCCTCTCAAGGACGCATTAATTTTATCGACTGTATAATTTTTCGTTGGCTCTTTTTACCATGATGTCATTGGCAATATTCTATGACATCTAGGATAGTACTTGGTATGTTTTATTTGTTATGTATTTGAACTTTGTTCTGAAATAATAATAAAAAAACGCTGCACCAAAATTGTGAATAAGGTCCCTTACATGACGTCCGAAAATAAATGCCATGATCCTGCATGTGTGCATTTTAAGACATTCAAACTTTTTCTCATGACGTTCTATATTTATGAAGAAATATGTATGTCTCTGTGTTTTCAAAAGCATTGATACACTCACATTTAGTGTGATTAATCAAACTTTAATCACATTTGTGAGATTGGATTAGGCTTCGAAAAACATATTAAAACAAATTTGGCTCACTTTGTATTCCTTATCATTTCCACTAATAGTTATTAACAGCATTGCCGAAGTTAACAACATTGATTTTTAAAATAAATAGCTTACCTTAATTTTCTGCTTCAGCTATTACAAACTCCCATTTTCAGTTTGGCGGCACTGACGGTATAGCAAATCAGTGGTGTGGAACCATGCTATAGGTTATATTTAATATATGGCCGACCACACAGACTAAAATAGTGACCTGGTCAAAAGAGGGCATTTTCCAATATGGGCATAATTGATGTATTACATTCGGAGATTCTTTATCAAAGTAAGAATTCTATAAAGACAATAAATAAAAAAAAATATCTGAAAAAGAGGTGAAAACATGGCCTTACTGGTGGCCCTGATTATATAATAACGTTTGTCTTGGCTAAATAAAGAGTTTATCAAGTGCAGTATGTAAATGAATAGTGCATGGATTTGAACACGTCCATTTATTGAAATGCTAAAATATGAGATTCAATTATAATGCACTCTATTTAACTCGTGAGAAGGCATTTTATAAATATAACGATGCTTACACAATAACGAATGACAAAACTTAACGTATATATGCATGATATATGCTGTACATAACTTATAACCAACGTATTGACAACCTAATGAAAACCAGATGACTTATACTATACCAAAGTAAACATGGATAAACTAAAAATAAAATAGTTTTCACTTTACCCTTTGGTAGCATATTTATATGATTCTACATACACTATTGAAACGTAATTAATTGACTATCATGCCATTTTCGTCACAAAATAACTCTTCTCACTGTGATATCAATAGACAATATTCTCGGGAGGGGGGGGGGTACTTCCACAGTCGCCCTATATGGCATGTGCCACTGATAGGGGTCACTTTTTCCACCACTCAGTTTCACTAGGGGTCATTATTTCAACATTCCAGCCAGTTTCAATGGAGGTTCGATAGCGAGGTTCAATATCTAGCTCTCTTTTCATGTGATTTTGCATTATTGAGCCATAAAAACATAAAAGGTAAATATACGTTGAAGAAAATCTTGTTTTCATTACAGTATCACATAGAATAATACCCCTTGGGATAATACCCCATCGTTTCCATCCGGTGGTTTCACTAGGGGTATCATTTTCATAGTTTCACTGGTTTCACTAAAGGGTATGATTTTAGACGTTAAGTGGCACACCCCTACCCATTCACCTCTGAAGAGTACCCGCCCCCCTTCCGAGACAATATTCCAACCACAAAAATAAAAGTTTGAGAAAAAGTCACAGATTAAATATACAGGTCTTAATTTGTCGGTAAACTTAGGTCACCCCATAATACCCATACGTGTACATATAACTAATGTAACTACTAGTTCATTCAAATTAGGAATTTAGTGGGGAAAGTAATGGCTATTCCACTTCTTGATTTTCGCATCTATGCACCTTGCAGAATCTCTGAAAAAATTCCCATCGATATTATCGCTTTGAGCGAATAATTTTACAGACACTTGGATTTTTTTCACTGAAACCGAAAGGATTGAGGGGTAGGGAAAAATAAAACTCATGGTAACTGTTGTTCTAATGCATTGCATATACTTTATGTGTATTGTGTGCATGGGAAATGGTGTGTCTATATGTAATAAAAATCGTGAAATAGAAGTATATACATACATGTATTTATTGTAAGCACATAGACTGATTTATGTTTTATCTACATGTCTTCAATACCTCTATTAATTCCACGAAGTTGAGAAACAATTATGATATATGATTAATCGCAGGTACTTATTTAAATCTTCTGATGATGTTTTAACGATTGGATATTTTGTGTAATCACAAACGTCATAAAACAAATCTCATTCGTTTTACTCGATTTTGCCTGATTTTGATGTGATTTACCTGGTTGCTTCGGATGCTTAAGAAAATGTACCAATAAATGCATATTAAATGCATGTATTAAAACAAACCGAATTAATCATCACAAATGCAATCATGCAAAAAGCTCATCCTTAAAGTATCGCATAAAATGTCATCATACAGGACAAGTCTTGTCAATGTACGATGAGCTTTTTGCATGATTGCATTCGTTTTTCTTGCAATCAGACTCATACATATACATGATCCGCGTCTCTGGTTCCGTAACATCTCCATGACAAAGAATGTACAGATTGTTGCAGTATTGCCATGATCTACATATATGGAGACACTCTTTCTTACTCTCACTCTTTCCCTAACAGTTTCCCCCACTTCATGTCAATCATGTAACCTATTTTAACCTATTTTACATTAAATAACATGCCCCCTACTGTTTTATTTGAAATAAAAATACCCAAAAATAAAACAAAGCAAACCGACTGTTTTTGAAGCGAAGCAGCAAATTCAATTTTTATGAACTTATCACTTTGAATGAAGCCAAAATCTGCCTCACTTCCTGTTTCTGTGCTCATCCAGACCGGACTGTAAGGAGGCAGGCTTCAGTGCATCAAGCTTATGCTTCAGATGTCTGGTCACTTTGGAATAGGCAGATCCAGAGGGGGCGCCCCCCCCCCCCACCGCCCCCCATTTTCCAACCAAAATGCTTCATTATCATCATAGCTTTTTGGCATGTCAGCCATCAATGGTGTATACAAACACCTTGAAATACTTCAAGCGCCCCCCGCCCTTCCAAAAACCTGGATCTGCTTGTGCATACTACCTTACGTATAAATGCAATATGGTATTCTGTGCTACCTTTGTAATGTTAGTTGTCACTACTGGTGAAAATTGCCATGTTTTATCCAACGTGTAAAGTTTGCTTTAATTAGTGAAGTATTTTCATATACTGTATTTAAAAAAGAAGTTTCATTATGGCATGCAATTTGAGCATCAATAATATCTGTATACGCTCTGGAAAACTGGGATTGTCATAACATCACCAGATTGATAATACTCAGTACCAGGCAGTTAGAGTAAAAGCTACTCCATGTGGAATACATCAAAGTTTTTTTAAGGTAACCATAACAATCGCGACAGTATGCCATTCTATACCAATTTATCGTATTATCCACACTTAAAGGACCGTTCATTATTTATAGGGAGTGCGGAGGCGGAGGATTTTCTGAAAATTTCTATACAAAATCGGAGACACCCCCCCTCCCCCCCATCTTTTTCATGTAAAATGTTGATGGTCCGCTCTCAATTTCAATGTACAAAGTTGGCGCCCCCCTGAATTTCTTCCAACACCCTCCTCATAGATAATGAACGGTCCCTAAGATGACACATTGTTCTTCAGCCCCCCCCCCCCCACCCCCCCCCACCCCCCACCCCCGCAATCCACCCTACCTCACCACTACCACCACACATCCATAGAGCCATGGAACAATCAATGAACAATCCTGAAATGAGCAATTTCTAATAAAACCAAACGATTTCTGAGTTCACCGAGCAGTTCACTTTGACGCAGTTTTGGATACCTTGTTACATGCCTAGTTGATTTAGCAATCTTTTGTACTCTCTTTTTTTCAATTGTAGACTAGTTTATGGAGTTTGATTCTAAAACGTGGATATTGCAACTTTTTAAGGAATTTGAACAAGTGGAAAGTACAACATTGATAGTTATCGGTATAGGTTTTATATCAACTAATTATTTTGCACTTTAAATCAGTCATAGTGCCATGTTCATACCCAATGGTTAGCTACTATATATACATGTATTATGTCATCGTCGATTTATGGAAGTCTCTCTCAATCTGAAATTGAAAAAAAAAATCAAAATATTTGAGTATGATACATGGGTGGTAAACACCATTAAAATCATCACTATGAACTTTTACAGCAACATAGCTTAGATAGATTGAATTAATAATTAATAATTTTGTTTTTTGATATATTTGTCATGTTGCTCCTGATAACTTATGATGTTACAAATATTAGTATGCGTTTTGATAAAATATCAATACCCATAAAAAAGTGCACTGTCATATTGATTGCCACTTTCATATATCCCCTGCAAAAAAGGACCAGTGCATGAACTTGCAGCCTCTATCACCCGTGCGCCGACCGCCAAAATTAGCTGCTCAGAAATATTTATTAAGGCTGTTAGGTGTCAGTGTTTAGTACTGTTTACAAACAGATTGTTGGGTATATTTCATGAGAGCAAAAATTAGATAATTAATTGATTATGAAGAAATGGAACACTGCACATAGATAAAAATATATGTATTCAAATGGCTCAGCAAGTACTATTTATGTGGCATAAAAGGTTGAAATGACACGAAATTAACATGTGCATGTCTCTTTAAACTTTACTTGTACTTTGAAAGCATATAGTAGTGAAGAATAGTTTAATCATAATGCCCATTGAGAACGTTTTAGTTATCAAATATTCTATTTCATTTTAACAAGAATATAGTTACAAAATAAAACCTACGTGTATTATATATCATGGCAGAATCTTTACTTCGATTTATTGACGAATCTGTCAAAGTAGGGCTGCACAGCTGAATGATTAATTCACTTTAAGGTATGTGGGTGTTGGGGGCGGGCGAATTTTCTACACATTAGATTTAGCTGGCAATGTGCCAATCCTACACTTCCCTTCGGCTTAGCAGTGAGCGCGTATTAGTTAACTCTGACAGTCAAGTGTGGAATCAATCTGTAAAACGTGGTTACCCGACGCTTTTTGATAAATTGCATGCCTGATTTGCTCGAAGTCGCGAAAACCTTGACTCCGCTTAAGGCCCAAACAAAACACTAATCCAATTGTTAGTTCTAGGCCGTAGTATGATCCTGGCTTCCAGTTATATGTCTGTGGTGACCTGAAAAACAATATTTGTGAGGCAGGAGTTCGGGATGGAGGAGGTATTAACCTCGAGGGGCACATTCTACCGCAAGGTGGGTCTACAGCCAGTCTACGACCAAAAACGCATAGCAATCGCAACGATCCGTGATTGTACAGTGCGGCAAAGGTACGTTTTTTTCAAGAAGAAGTTTGGCTTGTCAAACTTCTACGACCACCCTACGTCATGGTCTGATCGTAAGGAGGCAGTGCAGAGACCTTACGTTAAACGCAGATGATTTACCCGCACATTGTCGGCACAGACACAATACTAGGACCGGGCGTTGCCTGTACCAGGAACGTGCGGATCCCGTACTTTGGTAATCACACGGTGCGCAGGACGTAAGTTATACGCGAGTACATCACACGTTCTATGCAAGCTGAAGGCTCGGCCACCTCAATAAAAACCACTCGCCGTGCCGATGCACTCATAACGCACGGCTCACGTGCGTATGTACCCACAACTGTACTTTTGTCAATGCTTGCGGGAAACGCCGTGGACGCCGCAGATCTCAACACGCCTTGTGGCGACCACCGCCGCAAGGTGGAAGGTGCCCCTCGCTTTATGGAGTCTGTGCTAGGAGGACGAGTACATTTGTTTGCAGGATTTTTTTAAAGGACAACATGGGAAGTAATAGGAAATTTTAACAAAATGCCACACATGTCAGATAGTCTGTTGAAGTATACCGATAATACAAGCAGACTGTATCATTTAAATGCGTTTCATATTTGTTAATAATCCAACAGTTTGAACTATTACCAGAACCTAATCCTGATCAATATTCATATCCAGCACGTTGCAGATGCTACTCTGTCATGACTAGCTTTATCATGATTTTACACGTCAAATGCTTCCAACCCGCAGTCATGATACAGTTTTGGTAGCCTCATACTACTATAGTGCTTAATCTAATCTAACTCTTTGATGATATGGGTGAGTGATTTATGAGGCTACCAACATTGAAGTCTTTACTCACAGCCATTGATAACACCAAGGTTTTGATGACGTGACCTACTAAATATATAGGTCAACAGGATTGAAATCACCAGTTTGACTGTGATTGGCCAAACACTTGATTGATCACAAGCTTTACTGACAAACATTAGAATGCACAAGGCTAGACATTCTAGATATACAAACAAACTTAAAACGTGTTGGGTGTATGGATTAACAATAAGCCCTAGCCTCGTTTAATGGCGTGTGGAATTGAAACAGAGAAATTTGTTACATTCACGTTATTTGATACATTGAATTATGATATGTTAGCCCGTTTAGCTTCATCACATGGAATAACTAACTTAAAGACATTTGACACATGTATTCCAGTGTATTTAATTACAATTAACATTTCATTCTAATATTAGTTTGGTCACGCATGATACATGATTTCCTGATAACATATGGATAGTTATTCCAAATAGTAATTAGATAATTGGAAATGCTCTTGAATAAATAAGATAAATACATAAATAAGAATGAGTTTATTTTCACCTTAGATTTACATTTAATCTATCAGTACTACCAAAAATAAACCAACACAACAAGAATTAAACATATATACAAAATTACAAAACACACTAAACTAATTATGGGATTATGTTACACTTATGCATGGTACTATATTATATACTAATATAATATAGTACATGTTACTTTATATAAAAATATAGTATATCAACTATTCCAAATGTCATCATTCTTGAATTATCTATGTTTTAGACATGAAACAAAATAAACAAAAATAGATAACATCATCACCAGCTGGAGATGATGCTCATATTTCACTACACATTGTAAAAAAGACATAGCCAAAACATATACATAGCATCTTCAAGACAAAAAACTTTTCATATTCAGTTACCAGAAGTCAAAGCCAACGATCCAACTAGAACAGTACTTATACCTACAATACCAGCCAGTTGAGGCATTTTCAGCTTTATTTTGTAACCGATCCATTCCACCAAAGATGACTTCTCTGAAGATCAGTGCAAACACGACTATATCCATCACAAAACCAATCAGTATCAGGGACGGATTCAGAAATTTGAGACCGGGGGGGGGGGGGGGCTAATTTTCAAATTTTGAGAGCCGGGGGCGGGCGGTTTTGTCCGTGCGAGGGGGCAGATCCAGGTTTTTGGAAAAGCGACGTAAGGAAAACATGAGGAAAAGGGGGGGCTCACCTACGGGATTTAATGAAAAACCCTATGAAAATGAAGTATTTTGGTAGGAAAAAGGGGGGGGGGCGGGGGGGCTAAATTGTAGGGGCAGGGGGGGGGCTTTAAGGCTAATATGGCAGGCGGGGGGGGGGGCTAGAGCCCCCCGAGCCCCCCTGTTGGATCCGTCCCTGGGTATTGACCAAAATGACACACTAGTAGCAAACAAGACGAATACAGCACCAATGTTACCGCTCTTGTTGAGCAGCGTTTTGCAACCAGCCGCGTTTTGCAACCGGTTGCATTTCGCGTTGACGAGTTTAGCAACCAGAAATGGGTCTGGGGCCACGTTTTGCAGCCTCAAAGCGTTTTGCAACCGTCAATAAAAATGTAACCTGCAGATATTTTTTAGTTATTCTCTATATTACTAACACTCACACATATGCATTTGAAGGATGGTGTGTATATTTCTTAAATATTATCGCATTGTTTAACATAATTTAAGAATGTATTGATTTAGCATTGGAAGATGCATTTCACATCATATATGAGACCCACATCACAGCCACTTTTCACTTACAACATAAAGGTTTCTGTTTCTGTTTCTGTTTCTGTTTCTGTTTGTTAAGGTGACATGATTATTGACCCACTATTGTGGCAAATTATCATGCGTACTTAATAATTCAACGTTGAGGATGAATTTACTTATCACTTCTGGCGACATGATTACAAGGCAAATACACATCACAAACATAGGCAGATCGAGGTTTTTTGGAAAAAAGGGCGGGGGGGGGGCGCACGTAATGAAAGGGGGGGGCGGCACTGAAGCGATTTCATGAAAAACCCTATGAAAATGAAGTGTTTTGGTGGGGAAAGGTGGGGGGGCCGCCCCCTTTGCCCCCCACCGTGGATCTGCCTATGATAATAGCATTTTCTTTATTCAATAATAAGCTGAATACATTGTATATGTACGTAACGAGCTCAGTTGGCCGTAATATTATCTTTCTCTTTTTCCCCTAAATCACACTATTGTTACTGGCAAGAATGAAAGTGTGCGCTTGTCTTTGTTTGTGTTACCCCAGTAGACAACTCGTACTTGCAAAGCCAATAAAAAAGACTCTAATCTTGTGTCTATATGTGCAGCATTCCACCAATGGTGTGTTTTTAATATAAAACATGACGACCAATTTAAAGTAAAGTAATTATCAACTACTATCAATACTGCAACTGTCAGCTACTAGATTGTACACGGCTAGCATTCTAGGCTTGGACTATGATGGCTAATGCGATTATCCAGTGACTATAGTCGTGCTTCAATGTTCAATTTGATGTAACTGGAAAAGGGTCGTTTGAGATTTTATTAGCAACATTCTATTCATGGTTCAGTGAACATTTGCAGCAATACATTTGTTTTACAGCAATATAATAAGAAATGACCGTTATGATATAGATATACATGTCTCATGTCTCTGTGGATGATTTTTTCTTATCAATGAGTCGGATCTTGATGGTAAATCGTTCACAAATTGCCTAAAATGTTCGACTACGGTACGATTTACACACAAAGACCCATGGCACCTACACGTCTTATCAAATTAGTTTTTACAGTCTTTTCTTTATGTACATACATAAGCATGAGAATATTGAGTCTTTGAGTGATTGCAGCAGTATGATTGCAGCTGAATAGTCGCTTTTCTTACACGATCATTAGCAAAGCATATGCGAAATGTTTCGATTGATGATCAATACCAATTTTATGAATGACCTTTGCTGCAAATTATAAAGTAACGTCAGTGCACTGCTATCTTAGTTATTTTGTTTTCAAAAATGACATTAAAATAATTTAAATGGAATATAACAGATATTTTAAAGTGTTAACACCACATGTTTTTTTGAATATGACCTCTTATTGATCTTTCATGGATCACTGAACGACTTGCAAATAGTGCACAACTTGACACTTGTGTTATATTGCATCCAAATTGGTGTATTTCATGATTCAGTGAACATATTGAATATTTGTAAATGCGCACTTTTAATGAGAAATGACCAGTGTACTTATGTGGTGTGGATAGAGTTGGACTAGTGACTAGAATTTTGTGGGTGAATTATTTGTCCATTTAGTGATGTTCAACAAAGCTACCTTGATAAATAGTTCAATGTACTGAACGTTTTAACATGAAAAAAAATAATGTCATGAAAAACATTTGCGCTAAATGTGCAAAAACAGCATACCTAAAAAATTGATGAAATAAAGTGGGCCAATGACCTGGTAAATAATAAAAATGAAAAAACTTTGTCACGACTATAAAACCTACTTTAAATTTACATTTTAATCATATGAAACGGACTATAAAAATTTTGTTTGTTTATTAACCGTGTGTCTATGTGTGCATAATTTTACAAATAACGTGCCTTTTATGATCTTTAATAGAAAGCATGACTATAGTCTATACCAATTATCCACTAATATCAATGCTGTAAACGTCTATGCCTGTCATTTTCTTTGTTTTTATTCCTTATTATTATAAATATCATTACTTTACAATACCAAATTTTCATTGTATGAGCATTGTCATTATCCATTTTCTCCAGCATTATCACTCTCATTATCATCACTATATATATCATCAACAATAACAACCCTGTAGATCTTTTTTCTTTCAGCCCTCTGCGCATCTCTTCTAGCTGTTTCAACTTCGCTTCGTAACTTCTCATTTTCATCACTGAGCATCCTTCGAGACTGTTCACTAGAAAAAGTACCAACGAGGTACGCACCAAGTATCTTCCACGCGTGTCCTATAGGACTATTAAAGGCCCATCCAAAAATAAAACCTTTGCCTATGCCCTCCCACTTCCATTCAAATAACCCTAATTTAGATAAAGTAAATGCCAGCACAAGTACTACTACAACGCTGATGAGTATATCCAACCAATTATTGGTTATATTGCTTGCAAACAATTCGCCCAATGTATTACCGATGACGACATTGTTCCACAAGAAGTTCCACCAATAATGCATTGTTATACCCTTTATCCTCAGCTACCATGCAATATGTAAACCAAAATCTAAATCACGAACACTTATTCATTCAATTTTGATTTTTGCAAGGTTAAGACACAGTTGGAGTAGCTCACTTCATCAACATATTATATTATCAGTATTATATTGGATAGTCTTGCAGACGAAATGGATGAGAAAATAGGGACAGAGTGTAGGAGTACAGAGGAGATGATTGCAAGCTTAGAAATGACGAATGATAGGAACAGGGAAGAAACAGTGGTTTGGAGTAGCGATGTTAAAGCATTATACCCCAGCCTGAAAGTGAAAGAAGTGGCGAAAGTCATGTGTGATGAGTATAGAAAGTCGGATGTTGACATTAAGGTAGATACTGATGAATTAGGACTATACCTAGCTTTGGTGATGAGTAAGGAAAGGGTTGAAAGGATGGGTCTGGGAAAGGTCATAGCAAAATGGAAGAATGAAGGCAGAGGAGGAAGAAAGCCTGGAATAACATCTAGTGAAGTGGCAGGTGGACCAAGTGCTAGAAAGAACAGCAAGTTTCACAAACCTGAAGAGAAACCTACAGAAGAGCAGAAAAGGATGATGATCGCCTTAGCTTTGGAATATGGGATAACGGCGGTGATGGAGAACCATGTATACAAGTTTAACAATGATGTATACAGGCAGAATGATGGTGGGCCAATAGGTCTTAAGCTTAGTGGAGCTTTATCTAGAGTATTTATGTTACATTGGGATAAGTTGTTCATTGATAAAATGAATCAAGCAACAGCAGAAATAGAGTGGGAACTATACATGTATATGAGATACGTAGACGACACCAATTGTGCCGCTCGTGAAATGCCGCTAGGAGCGAGGGTTGAACATGGGAAAGTAGTGGTTAAGCCGGAATGCAGGATAGAGGATAGTAGCATACCGGCTGATATCCGTACAGCAAGAATTATGCAAATTTTAGCTGATCAGATATATGATTTTATACAGGTCGAGATAGACTGCCCTTCGTTGCATGAAAATGGACATGTACCTATTCTAGATCTAGCCGTCAAGATGGAGAATGGGAATATTGTGTACACATACTACAGAAAAGAAATGGTGAACTTTAGAGTTCTAATGAATAATTCGGCCATGCCGTACAAAATGAAAAGGATTAGCTTAGTTCAAGAAGTAGTGAGAATGCTAAGGAACACATCAAAGAGGTTAGGAAAACAAGAACAATTAAAACATTTAAATGAATTCAGCGTAAGGCTCAAAGTGAGTGGATATGGGCCAAAGGCAAGACTAGACATTATAAAGTCTGGAATGAAAGCCTATGAAAGCCAGATAGAAAGAGACAACAATGGCACGGTACCGTTGTACCGGCCAAAGGGTTACCGGAAGGGAGAAAGGGCAGAGAAGAAGGCAAGGGCAAAATTTGAATGGCACAAGCCATTTGATACTGTGCTCTTCGTACCACCAACGCCCAAAGGGGAGCTGAAACGCAAAGTTAAAAGTGTTGTTCAGGAAGTGGGTAAAGGGACAATTGATATACAAGTGATAGAAAGAGCGGGTCAAAAACTATGTCACTTACTCCCAGGATTGAAAGAAGAGACTGACTGTGAGAGAGGAGACTGTGTGGTACATGCGTTTGGAGGAAAAGGGAACTGTAACAAAGAAGGGGCTGTGTATCAAGGTGATTGTAAGACATGTGCAGAGAAAGGGGTCAAGAGCATATATATTGGTGAGACAAGTAGATCAACGTATGTAAGAGGTCAACAGCACCTCAAGGCCATACAAAACCCTGTCCAGAGCAAAAACAAAAACGCTTTTGCAAAGCACATTATTGAAAAACATGGGGATGGGGAAAAGGTCAAATTCGGATTTAAAATAGTTAAAAATTTTGCAAAACCATTAGAGAGACAAGTCCGGGAGGGTGTTGAAATACTTGGGATGAGGGCAGATGTAGTAATGAACTCTAAATTAGATCACTATAAACCAGCAATAAGAAGGGTGGGGTTTACAGACATTTTAGACGAATTAGAATTAAATTTAAATCTGAATTAGATGTATAATAGAAGTAAGGGAAATTAGTGCTCTGATATGGATAATGGGTGCAGTATGGCACAGTATAGTTATGTCTAACCTATTAGTGTTGTTTTATTGTAATATAATATATTAATGCATAATTGATAATCCTTTATGAAGAAAATGGTACAAGTTTTAATATTGTTGTATTTTAATCAAAAGCGATACTTTTAATGTTTTCATATTTCTGAATAGCTCTTAATATTTTGTATATGGTGGTGTATTTAGTATATCATGGTAATGTAAGCAGTGACAAGCAAATTTGAAAAGGAGTCTGTGGACTTGAAACATGTAAAATAAATGTAAATGTAAGTAGGATGTCACACTTTCCCAATATAAAACCAGCCCAAAATCACATCACTTCGGTGTTGCTTCATACAGCATAGTTGCGTCAAGTGTGAACAAAATCGGTTCATGTAGCCAGTCCGTAGACATAAATTCAAAGGAAACCAAAACCAACACGTGCACTAGAGTTTCGCTTCAGGTTAAGCAACGCAATCATTGTAAAAGAGAAACTTCCCAGAGATTTCGAAACACAATGGAGTCAAAACGGTGATTTCGCATGACAGACTAATTCACTGGTCATCACTCACTCCAAATGAGTTTGTGATGAGAGTGACGGGTGTTAGCTGGAATGTTGACCTTCATAAACGAAATCATGCATCATGCTGTAATGAACAAGTATGTATCTCTGTACCTTTTGCAATGACAGACCCAGTTTGTTTTTAAGTGTGGGTGGGTGGGTGGGTGGTGGGTGCGTACCGAAGGGATTTCATGTGCTTTGCACATACAATCGATGGCTGACATGCCAAAAACCTTATGAAAATGACGTAATATGGTAGGAAAACATAGGCAGATCCAGGCTGAGGATGGGGGGGGGGGGGGCGGGCAGAGGTCCGTCTATGTTTTTTCCTTGATTCATAGATTCACATAACAAGCTTTTGTTAACTATGTGTCGTTTCAATGCAATTTCATCATAGCATTACAAATTGCCTATACTAACTGCATTATCTTTCCAACAGAAATCTACGTTTTGGGCTCTCAAAAATTATCAACTCCTCCGCAAAGTTGGCTTCCCGTCCGACCCTCCCAAACACCCACACAAGTCAAAACCACCCACCAACTTTAACAACAGCACGATGTGGATCATCTTGGCCTTCGGATGGTAGTACTGTATAACTGCTCTATTACGATCACCTAAGAGACCGGTCTTAAGTGGTCTCAATGGAAAGAGGGGTGTCTTTATTTGAGATTGGTCTTCTGATAGATATGTGGGACCATGAAACATCAAGGTACTATTATAGAGGTGGCCTCATTAGAGAGGTACCCTCAATTGGAGGTTCTAAGTACTCTATTTCGACTGTTTATCGGCCCACTTTCCACTACACAGGATTGTTCAATTGGTAATCTCAATAGTAGAGACAGCGGTTCATTGAAGAATGGTGGGGGAGCCAATTGCATTACTCTTCTGACGTTTAAAGCCTGGTTTGCTCATATCCAGCATTGCTCTGCACCCTAATAGCATTTGACACTATGAGCCCACACAATATGAACCTGATTTCAAAGTGAAATATTGCATTACTATGAAACACGTTTACGATGCCGTTCAAATAGGTTAACCACATGTGTGCTAACAGCACCACAGTGTTGTATTAGTCGTTTTGTTAACAGTTGTTTATTTATAACTTAAATCAAGTACAGTACCCCACCACCAAGAGAAATTACAACTAATTCATTAATAACTAGCTAACCCACCGGGTGGCTTGATTCTGAAACACACACACGTTAGAAAAAAAATCAAATCTCGTTTCAGACGAGATTTAGTCTAAATATTGCTCAAATCTCGTAGTTTACCGCTTATTTTTTCATAACATACGGAAGACATTAATGTAGAATAAACTACTTAATCCCGCTAGTTAAGAGAAATTAATTGCTGGCTTTAAAATTGAGACCTGGTATACAGATACGTACGCCCTCGGGGAATTACATTACATTGTATTTGTTTCACATTTTTTGTATGCCGTTATGCTGAACAGGAAACAAAATAACAATGTTATTTTGGTGACGACATCAATTGTTGTTATTTATAATTATCCCCACTGCACATTCCATTACATGATTATTTTAGAGTGTGAAACCAACCACACATTTTATCTATGCACATAAGCTGTATTTTGACAACAATACACATACAGAAAACTGTAAGTGCCCATTTATAATGGTAAATAAGGCATCAAATTATTCCACACGTCTACTAATATTTTGGATAATAAATGTCTGTTTATATATTATGCCATGATACCACAATAAATTGTCAAGTAAAAATTGTTTATGGGACCTGATAGTTCTTGTGTTTAAGATATGGTACACGTATTTCAAGAGCAGTGCTGCAGGCAAGAAAATACACAAAGACTAAATATCATATGCCACAAAAGACATTACATTATTCAGCTATTTATTACCAATCATTCGTCACATCAAAGACACTAACAAGATTTGAGCACTATGGTTTACATTTAATCATACAGTTACATACACTTGGCTCAACTTTGTTATCAGATTGCTAATTGCATGTAATTTGGGGCCAAGCATATTTATAGTGCATGGACAGCGATAACTAATTTGTGTACTAATTAATTCATGGACATCAATAGTGTTGTGACTTGGCTGACCCGTTTTTTCTGATATTCAACATAGCTTTTACATTGTTAGTAATTCCACCACCAAAAAGCTACGTCCTCATCGATTTATGGCAGGCTTGAGAACCTTAAGATAGATAATAGGCAATTAAACGCCATTTGGTGTACATGGCCAAACTTGATAGGCTGGATCTAGGGTGTTTGGCATTTTCGCAAAGAAGACTCATTGTTAAGCTACTGTAATATCAGTGGCAGATCCAGGGTTTGCAGACGAACCATAAAAGGTCCAATTAAGAATGTACATTTGAAAACAACCGTCTCCTTATAAGAAAAGCGTCTCCCACATGCTTTTGAGCCCTTCAGATCTTGCCAATCCGGTCAAAATGCGCATAACACATTAGGTGTTATTGACAGATCAAACGTCTCAACAAATTAGCGATAGCTTTAAGCGGATTGGCTAGTTTTCTAGGTTACACTTAGGAAGAACATCGAGAGCCATGTATCATGGCCCAATATTAAATAGTGTTATTCATGACTTACTGAGAAGTCCGCCTCTTTATTAAGATCATTCCCCTTGGTGGTCTTAATAGAAGTGTTAAACTATACATGTATGTACATTTATATGAACAACTCTATTTATTTTTCCCAAGTTTATCCCGTTAGGGCCACTTGATAAAGTCAAAATGGAAGCTCAGGGTTGTAAAACCTATCATCCGCTATGTCAGTACAGTGGTAGGTGCTTGCTTGCCATAGAGAACACAGAGGGTAGAGTTGTCTGTAAATTGGTTTATTTCTATTGCAGATTAAGACGGTTGCGGAGTCCCACGAACCTTCTGGTGGTGAATCTTGCTGTCAGTGATGCCCTCTTCGCCATTACCAACTTTCCCCTCTTCATCATTGCCAGCTTCTTTGGCTACTGGCCCTTTGGAGATGCAGGTATTGTGTATAGGTTATACTAAATGTTGTCATTAGTAGGTATACTAAATATTGGGTAAGCGCCTACTATATATACACTAGAACCTTCAATTAAGACCACCTCTATAAAGATACCACCTCTCAAACTTTCAAAGAGAGACCAATATGGACATCTATACAGCGCTCTCCTCCCATATTGAGAAAGCTTGAGGGCACTCCGATGTGTGGTCATAATAGAGAGGTTCTACTGTATATACACCCCCCTATCACCACTGACATATTGTTGAGACCCATGCATAGAACTACTTACTTATATCTCTTGTTCACATTCCGTATTTGAAACAAAATTCGTGCTTACTGCTTAAGTACATATTACCCGAGGGACGGGGTATTTGTATGCATATAAATGTTGAAATAATATAAATAAACTGCCGTTTAAACTATGATTACATTGAAAATAGCCGGTGTTCAGATAGAAAAATATGTGTCACAATAATCCGTCCAAGTAAAATCTATGCAGGGGTCCTTAAAATGCAATGTATGCTGGGGATATATAAAGGGGAATCTATTGGGGATAACGTACTAGCAGAACACTTACCTAATGGCAGTGCCCCATGGACATGATATGAACTGGGGCTAAAGATTGCTCATAAGACAGCAGCCATTGTGTTCTCACCAAGTAAAAACTTGTCTTCTTTTTAGCACACAACAAAAGTGGGACCAAGAACATCTTGTTTCACTTTGTTTTAGCATGCAAATAAAAAAATACATCCAAATCCAATCTAAAATTTTAGATTGGATTTGGATGAGTATTTTTGCTGCATGGTAAGACAGACTGAAACAAGATGAGACCACATGCTATATACCCGATAAGCTCTATTTAAGTAGGCCCAAGAACGTGCTGTTAACAATGGAGGACTAGACCCTTGTGGGTTGTCTGGCATCCTTGCCAAATCTTGTACCATAGTCTGAGACAAGGTTTAGCATGGGATTAGAGATACGGACTGGTGCCATATCTATTCGTTCACAATGTTCAAGAGAACTTTGATAAGTTAACATGACATTGAGTACATGCAGGGTGAAGTTTTTGCACGTGTTTTCTTCTTTTTTTTTCAAGAAAACTGTGCTCATTTAATTTCAACTTGCTCTCTTGAATTTGAGATGTGGCTGGCTATTGACAAATCTAGGTTTGTTTAGGAACAGGTGTTTGGGGGCGGGGGGGGGGGGCGTACTTAGGCTTATCATGGGTATGAGCGATTGATAGTGGCAATAAACAACAAAGACGTGAAATATTTTGGTCGAAAAAGGCGTCTGCAGCTGCATCTCAGTCTGCATCTGGCCATGTAATGACTTTGACTTTGACAGAAGCCTATCAAGAGATGCTTCCCACGTTAACACAATAACACAAATTTCACAATTGATTCCTAGAATATCTTAGGGTGTAACTTCATCACATTTAGTTGTAAGTCTCCTTGCTTTTGTAGTATAGATAACAGTACTGATTAGGGGTTGGCACTCTAGACCATTTGGGTAATTGTAAAATGCCTACACAAAGAAACCGTATTCAATTAATCACTCATTATTTTTTCTATTTTTAGTAAATGCCTGCTATTGGACAAACTATAATAGTACATTTTGGAAAGTATATACCCAATATATTGGAATGTAATCGTCTCAAAATGAAGATTTCTTTACACCGTTTTATAGCTATATATTAGAGGGAATTGATATAGAGACCTGTACATAATCATCAGTAGATGAAAACTTATAACATTTGCTTAACAACTAACTTACGTTTTCTATATTTTGTATATAACTTATGTACCTAGAGTTTTTACTTGTTGGCGCATAATTACATGATAAATAACATTACAATATTTCTTGAAGTAAAATCTAATAAAACAAAAAGTTACGAGACGTACAGTACATGTATGTAGCCTCTATAAATTAATCATGTAATATGTTTGTTATAACAAGCTCAATTCGGCTGCTCTTACATATACTTAAAATCGTATAAAATTAGTCTGATGTGTCATATGTACGGGCTAGTAGTAGTATTTTACTTCCCATGCCAGTACCCCAAAAAAGTAGTATAATTCTCCAATATGTTTATTCTTTAAAAAAGATGGTCAGTACTAAAAATATCATGATCCTGATAAGTCATAATAAAACTGTTTCTCTATCACACCGAGGCTCCAAACAGTAAAATTGGAATAAGATACAAAATTATGATGCCACGTATATTGAACATCGGTAGCCTCCATGCGATTAACGGTACTTGCACATGTACAGGACATTCGCAAATTCATTTACATCAAATGACAGGGTGACCATGCCTATATTTGACCACATATTAGTATCGGTCAATTTGCTTTCTGTTAAGTCATCTCAGCAGCAGAAGTGGCAATAACTAATAACTAGATTGTTTCCTGATTGGATTTGTGGCCTAAGTTCGTTATCTTACAACGTTGGGCCGCACCAATGAAGGTCATTTCCATACCTGGATTAACCATGTGGGTATTTCTATTGAGTATTGGTTGGGTCCTGGTTAGGTGGACGGAAGCAATGTGCAATACGTGGAAACGGGTTATCTTAAATCTCTATTGATAATAGTAAATTGCTTGAGATGGCCAACATTTCAATCAGCCGACTGATATATTGTGTTTTGGGGGAATTAACTAAAGCTGATATAGCAAATTAAAAATAGATATGCTATGTTGATGTAATGATGTTCTATTGTACATAGTATAAACAGCCCGTGGAAATGGTCTGATGTGAAGTTTTAATTGAACCATGCAAATACTATCTACTATCTACTTTTCTATTCACTGTCTTACTATGTGTAAAGGTGGGTGCGCTAACCATTGCACCAACCATCCCACACATTTCAGGACAGGAAGCAACGACCTAGTTTATTGGGTTTTTTTATTACCAAGGCATATGTCACTACTCTGCGATGCCACTGAAGCACTTGTTACATTATCTGAGCCTTTCAACCTTGTGAAGTGTACATTACTAGTTAATCTCGGCTATCCTGCCGGGCATGGCCTCTTTTTTAAGATAATCCCTCTCAGATTAGAGGCAAAAAGACTATTTTACACACATGGTTTATCCAGTCATTCCTCATGTGATGTTGTGGGCGTGTATTGTATAGAAGATGTAACAATGGTTTTGTGCATTTTCTCTTGTTCGCATGGTATGGAACCATTTCATACTCATGTTTTACGTTTAAACTGCATCCTCGAATGTGTCTTAAATCATGGGAAGTCAGCGCTTAGCCGATGTAAATTCACCTCACCTATAGAGACTGGCTGGCATACATTTTAGTGGGCATGTGGTAAAAAGCCTCAGTGGAATACTTTAGCAATAGTTTTCCTTTTTTATACATTTTATGCACAAGATTTTGTGACGTTCAATACTCAAAGGGACTATTAAAATTAAATTTGTGTACACAATGATAGTTTCGTACTGATTTTCTCTTTAGTCGTGCAAACATGTCCACAAATGTGGATGTGTTTCTTGAAATATGCTTTCTCAGAAAAAAACACACAAAAAAAACACTTTATAGGAATACTTTTTGTTTCCTTTTTTTCATGAATTATGAGTGATTTTGTATAGATTGTCAATTATTGAAAACACATATATCAATGAGGCACACCTTTCTGGATAATTGTATTAATTTTGTTATTGGATAGTGGTTTTGATGATTGCAATATTTTCCTCTCATTTAAATGGTAGACAAAGCAAAGAAATGAAAATTGCACACCATTTTGCATTAACCTGTATATTTCAAACCATGTTATTTTCTTAGACATGATTATTACCTGTACAAGAAAGTGTTATTCGTAAAAAATGGAATCAGTTATAAAATTGGAAAATGCAAATTTAAGCCAAATTCCTCAAATAACACTTCTATACAATTGGGGCTCCAAACGGTAAAAATGGAATTAAATGCAGATTCCACACCATCAGTGCACTAAAACGTGTCATGAGTTGTTTTACAGGTAAAAAATCGTTCAGTCATTTACAATGTATTGTACATGAATTGACACAAAATCGTTGAAAAGGTCACGCCACTCCAACATTTCATCTTGGTTTACAAAAGGTTGACATTTTAAGAAACTTTGAATTGAAAAGAAACACCAACATCCATCCCAGGTAGATTATGTTTTCATACACGTACTTGCACCAAATGTTATAAAAATACAGGGTGCATACTCAAAAATCACATATTTTTTATTAAATTGTTTTATTAAAATCGTTAAAATGTGGCATGGGATTAATTTTACTTGTTTTTACTTGAAACGTTTTCACCGTTTTTGTTGATTAACCTTTCAAATGTACCAGTTTTTGGGATAACACTGGCATGGCCTTACTTTCAATCGTAGTTGTTTTTAAGATGTTTTTCTTTTGTCATATTGACTATTTTTATGTACACTGTACGTGCAAAATTACCGGTTTGAATCACAGTGTTTTATCTTTCTTTTTGGGTTGAACGAGTTGGGTTGGGTGTTGCAAAACGGCGTTGGGAGCATAGACAGTAACAGCCAGCACTGCGTTACGTTGAAAAAAAAGCATCCTAATTGTTGATTATTTCGTTTATGAAGATAGTGCAGGTTAATCATTGATGATGTAAGGGGGCGTTCACAATTGACGTCAACCCTGAAGGTGGGTCAGTAAAAATTGACGAATGTTGACAGGGGTAGGGTGCGGGGTGGGTTCACCCCAAAAGTTAACTCGAGGGGGAAGGGGGGGGGGCTACATTAACGATAAACCAATAAACCAAAGTTCAATTGATATTTAAATTAAGGTTGTAGTTTAAAGAATGAATATAAAATAACTGATTTGTATTTGCTGGAATGTTTGTTTATAAATCGCAAACAATTATTGTATCAGAATGGAGGCCGGTCTAAGAATATTCCGCTCTACCACATATCAAACTGAAAACTTGTAGAGTCTATGCGAGACGTGATAATATTGAGTACGTTATGTTTTGTTTTTTAACAGGTAATATTATCCGTTATTTTCCGTAACATAGTTTTATATAGATTTGTTTTAATTGAATAATTGTTATATTTAATACCGCATTCTAATACATAAAGACAAGTGTAAAATTGTCTTGAAATTACACTCATTTTAGTGTATATAGCACGCGATTGCTTACAAATTTTATAATATATAAAATAAGTGTCACTTCACGGGTGTGAAAATAAGAAACTAGATTAACATTATTTCGAGACCTCTTATTGAGGTTTTTTTTAGTTGTGACAATTTCATTGTGCGTGATATAGTTCAGAGTGTGGTTTTTAAGTTTTATTCTAGTAATTTTGTAAATTGGCGAAAACATCTATTTTAAAATATGCTTTACAACTAATTTTTAACTAATCTTTGATATAGACTGTGATATTTTACTATGCATTTTATGCGAAATAAACTGATACAATACAATAACTCTTAACTCCAACACAATTTCTCACGTTTTAATCTATGTGAACCTGGCTGCAATGCTGTTGAACCAATTAGTTCAACCACACAATATAAACGCACTAGATCTATAAAAGTGAAGCAAAATATTTACATAAGGTCAGGTGTATCTTTTTTGCAAATTTTCGAAAGACAGCAAAAATGACGACTGGTGACGATAGATCAACGTTAAATTACCCAAGAAACACAATTGCTGTATGACATGACATGACAAAACTGCACATAGATTCAGTTTCAATAAGGCATATCTTAACTATTGGCTACATTAGATGGTTAACTGAGGGGTTTGGGGTTTTTAAGTGAAGACTATGCAACCCGCCATATTTCTTCTTTCTCACATGACCAAGATGGCCGCCCCCGCATGTAATGATGATTTCTAAAATGGAGGCTTTTTTTCTCTTTTTTGTGATGTCTTTTCCTTTAATTGATCATGTAACATTCAACTAGAATATCATTACAAAAGACAATAACCATAAAAGAAGAGATTGAATCCCCTGTAATATGATCAAGCTTCCCTTTATTCCACAAACGAAAACCTGGATTTTGTCTTTTACAGCGTTTTGATTAATAATAAAAGAAATGAATTGGACTCACTCCACATTCATTTATTTGAAGAAGTCCTTTCTATTTAATATACCACGTCATTTCAAGTTCTATTAAAGCAGTGGTGAACAAAGCAACTGCATCAATGGCTTTGGCAGGATAAAATCATAGAGATGCAGTTGACTTTGGGAGTGAATACCCAATTTGAGACTACATGTTCTATTTAGGGAAGATTTATTCTGATTGAAAAGCGAAGACTGCCCCCACTGTCCTTTAAAGTAATATTAGGTATTCCATTTTAATTTCAATTTTCCTTTTTTGTGATTTTTATGGGTCTGATCAAATTAACGTTCCACGGGCACTGTTAAATAGAATTTGATGTGCTGCTGAGAAAAAATGTGGGGGTGGAATAACCAAAGAGGTTAGAGTGAGACAATTTCAAGGGCTCCCAACTTAAGACATGACATTTTTATTTGTGTTGTGAGTTCATACCCATAAAGTCAGAACAAAGTGGGGAAATTGTGCAGATAATTATTTGAATAGATGCAATTCTAAATCGCTGTAATTTGAATGATTGATGATAATGACAGTAGTGTCTTGTAACAACCAATGAGTAAGCATAGGCATAGGTATTATTTATGAAAATGGTAATATTTCCTACTTGTGATGAAAGTTCCTGTGTGGTTTCACACGTATAGACTTGCAAGTTCCAGTCCCAGCAGGATCAATGCGATCTAATCAAATGAAAGCTGGAGTCTGAAAATTGGGCCACTAACCATTGTTTGTCACGTACATCAATAATTTATTACAACTATCCCTGTTATAAGATAGGTGCAAGATAAGTGCAATGTAAAAAATGAAAGACATTGTGATGGATTACTAGTAATGACTTCATTTAGATCACATAGCTTGTTAAGGCAATGCACCCGTGTGTCCAACGTTAATATTGATAGAAATGTTTACTCCTTTTCCCGCACCTCAACAGGTGCAAAGTCTAGTGTACAATCTATATAAGCCATGTAGAATAGAAACTTCCATTAAGGCCACATCTAGCCCAATAAACGACCACTTCTATAATAGAAACACTTAATGTGATCATCAGCCTTCATATGGAGACTGAAGCGAACCTTCGTAAAGAGACCGCCTCTGTAGTGAGAGTAATATAGACAGCCCCCACCCCCATGTGATCCGAGTAGAGAGGTTCTGACGTATGTCTTCTAAATTGCAGTGTAGTCTGCTGTTATTGTTAGAGTAAGTAGAGGACTGCACTTAGTCAATTGTGAATTGAAAAGTGGCTCAGTTACTGGCCTGTTAGCTTCTGTTTATTGAGTGTAGTCAGGTCATTCATTTGAAGCAAATAATTTTAACAAGCCGGTCCCATGCCAGTTCGACCAGCACCAAGGTTTACGCTCTATCTTCAATGCACTTTATGCACTAGACTAGTACAGCAAAGTATCTCTATTAAGACAGCACAGTTGACTTGCCTTATTTTGTATCAATAGATTTGGTCTCATGGGCTACTAATGAGACTACTATTGATTATGCCCAGGTGGAATGGAAAAAATGAAATTATTGTGGTAGGATTTCCAGGTCCCACGCCTAAGTTTGATTGAAACTTTCAGGCCCCATTCGCCCCTAACATTACTACCAATTGGATGCCCCTATACGTGTACCCTTCATTTTCACACACCCCACTCGACACCCCACACACACCAAACACCACCATGTTTTCATACTCCCTTGCCCATGATAAATGGTAGAGCCCTAAGTGTTTCTAAATATCCATACTAATAGCCGAATAAAAATACTCTATGTATAAAAAGAATCCTGAATCTGTCCTAGAGGTATGCCATGGAAAATAACTTCCTGGTTTGATACTTTGCTGGAATGGGTATGAGAGTTATACCAGGGGAGTTAATATTGCACGTCTGGTGACATAGGACATTGTCATTGTATTCCAATTATGTGAAGTGATGAAGTATGTAACATAGCATAGCTCCAGCCTAACATGGATACCCTTTCTCCCTGTGTCAGATACTCTATGCTATTTCTCTACTGATAAGAATTATGTACATGCTGGTCCACATAATAGTTGGTTTGCGGGTAGCGTGCATTCCACATCTCCATATATTCAAATGCATGTTCCCATTTCCGCTTACTCCTATATACACCTGTAAACTAGTCATAACATACATTCTTACACAGCAATCAAGTGCAGATAAGTAACTAGGTTAACTAAGTAGGTGAAATATTCATGTTACCACTCAGTGTGCTTCAGTGGGTCATTATCAAACATCTCTCCAGCTGGACAATATTTAGATGGGCGTAAGTTGGTTTAGTCTATTGATTATTCTGTGCGTATCCATTAGGTACTCTGTGTGAGCTCGGATTACACTTAGATGCTTACAAGAATGATTTGAGTGATTCCTTCAGGCTGCTCTCTGCTGGAGTGCTGGTGTGCCGTTCACAATGCTCATTTCCATCGGAGATTACTGGGGGTTGGGCACACTGCAGCCTCTTAAATTCTATTTGTATGTTAGTTTTGTATCACTGGCCGATCCATGTTTTCAGCAAAAATAGTGGGGGCTGTGCTATTGAAGGATCTCATTGGTTTGGTAAGAGTGATTGATAGCCAACTCGCCCCAAAAACGTGAAAAAGAAAGAAAGATTACTGTGGGAAAGGGGGAGGCTCATCCCTTGCGAATCACCCCGTGGATCTGCCTAAGTGTATATTGTTATTGCTAACATGTCCTATAGTTGGAGAAGCCAGACAAGGTTAAAGCAGCCATTAGGTTGCATTGTTTCAACGCTCCCCTTTTCCTATTCATAATTCACATCTCCTTGAACCATGAACGTGCTGGAATGAAATGAATGCGTAATCAAATAGGTCATCTTCGTCGGGTTATATAGTATAGGACGCTGTTTGAGTTAAAAGATGAATGGTGACATGACCGTTTTGGGTAAGTTCTTCCGTGGCCGAGTGGATTAGACTTGTGACCAGAAGGTCGTAGGTTCAAACTTCGATTACCGGTCCAGTCTGATGGTGGGTGTTAAGCAAACCTACCTCTAACAGGTTGCACACTGCTCCGCGGTACCTACACGTTAAATAGGTACAAGTCAGGCGAGTGAGGGCTAATGTGAGTGATTAGCACGTCTGCGCTATGGTAGCGATTTTCTGTATGCTCCCCGGGGAGTTGAGAAGGATATAGTGTGACAAGGATGCCAATGACCTGGTGTAATTATGTAAAGTCGCTAGAGCACGATAACAGTGAATTCCGACTATGAATAACCAAATTAGCATTTACATTTGATGTACAAAATAAGTTTTTAAAAAGTGTTATGGGATTTATAAATTGGTGTGGTGCAGCGGATATTGCTGAAAATATTTGTATTTTGGCACATGGGTGAAAGACCAAACTTGTTATATATAGAATTTGTTCCAGACAAGAGAAGTAATCTCTCTGTATAAGTTACCATTGTTCAATTCCACAGTCAAAATGCAAAACATTTTCCTACATCTGCAGCTCATCAGAGGGAGTTAATTTGCATATTTGCAGCAACAAAAATGTGCATGTATTCATCTCCTGGCCCTGCTGATTTTACTAAACCTTGTAACACATTTCAAATGAGACACTACGATTTACTTCCTCTTTGATTGATGGGCAATTACGGTGTACACAGTGAATACAAGGGATTTTCGGTGGTGACTTTTGAAGTAGCTTCCCATGGACAACAATTGGGACAAAGCATGTTGTGGAAGAATTGCTTCTTTCATTATAATACTTAAATTCATTTCAATGTCACTTTCAAAAGAAGACCAAATCCTTTGTGCATTGCCTTTGCTTTTAAAGAACACACGACCAATGCCTCTAAGATTAGTCTCTTGATTAAATGCCATTTTTGGCAGATGATATTTGTCACTCTTTAATGTCCATTAAATTTACGGTTATGTGTTTGCATATATGTACACCAAAAAGTGTACACACATATGGAGCAAAGCTTCAACATTGATAACCAACTGCAACATGTGGATATGCTGTTCCCTTTCACAAACATTAGTGTTGCATTGGCTGCCTCTCCTAACAGAAAGCAGACTGTCAAATCTCACGAAGTACGTATGTGGAGGAGTATGGACTAGAAAACACTGTTACATCATCTCCCAAGCACTGCAAATAGGCCCACACAACAATAAAAAAGAAAAGTATAAGAATGCATAGCAATTTAAATTTGCTATCCAAAAACAATACATGTGTACAAATGCATCAGAAAGCACCATTGTAATGTTAAATACTTATGGTATGAAATTCAGTCCTGAGTGTCCCTTTAAATGGATAGCTAGTGAACAGTACATGGTGATGTGATTAGCTAATGCTAGGAGTCGGCTGATGGGTGACAGTAGGTGCTAGTTCACGTCAAGGATTGGGTGATTGGTCTGCGTATGTTGCCCCAGTTAATGGCATTACATGGCCATTAAATTCCAAGTTTCACTTTGTTACCACATTGTTGGAGACACTCACGCCAAGAGAGGTTACTACCTTAATGTGCTGACAGCAGGTTCATGGAGTAATATTTTCTACCATAGCTAAAGATGGTTACTGAATATCAAAATAAAACTTTTATGAATAATACACTATATATTTCAGGCCCGTAAGCAGGGCTAGGGCGGCAAGGACTTGGCCTGACCAATAATTTTGTCGGTAAAGAACATATTTCAATAATTCAATCATAGCCTGACCAATCATTTGTGAGAAAAAAATCCATAATTTTAGACCACAATTTTAAATGGCCTTCCCAATCTCATGTTGCTTCCTACGTACCAGTATTTTGGCCCCATCTACATTGTAAGTTTTATTATTCTGATTGGTTTACACAATAGTGAATACTTACATGACCATTAGACACCTGGCCTATACATCAAATTAAAATTCATTTGCTAGCCTTTGCACCAACTTTCACCATCCAATGGAATCCTAGCATAACTTTTAGTTGAGTGAGAGCAATAATGGGAATATGCACAGACTGTCAACCCCATGCAGGGTCATATCATGTCTGTGTATTGCATGATGCTGCTGAATTATAGATTACTAGACGTGATGCAATTGCTGCAATAGACACAGGAAACAGCTCCATCTAATATGGGTCATGTTAGATGACAGGAGATGATTGACACCCACTGGTCACCCACTCCGATAGAATGGTGGCATCCAGTGCAACCTCTCAATCAAGACCACCTGACTCAAGTGGTCTCTTAAGAGATCTTTTTATGGAAGTTAACGATGCAATCTGCATGAAGGTTTAGGACCATTAGCTTTTGGAATTTGTATAGAGGTGGCTTCTTTAAAGTACTTTTTTGTTTGTTTGTTTTTGTTTGTTTGTTTTTGTTTGTTTGTGTTTTTTTGTTTTTTTGCTTTTTTATTTGGATTTTTGCATTGAACGGATAGCTTTTACACACATGTTTAACCTGATTATGATTATGTAACCAGATTATGAAATTGAAGCGCTCGATTAAATGTGTGAATCCATACGTCTTCGTTCTCTTTATCACGTTATTGGAGAACTATAGCATAACAATAACAGATCCAGATTTTATATAAATGGGTGAAGGGGCACGTAAAGGATTTCCTGGATTTTTTGTGGCTGCTTGATAGCGTACATGCAAAAAATCAAAACAAAAATGAACTATTTTTGGTGAAAAGGGGGAATTGCGCCCCACATCCCCCTACCCACCCGCACCCCACCCCCCTCCCCTCAGTTTACCCCCCCCCCGGTTCTGCCAGTCTGCCATAATGCCTAAAAACGTCTGATAAAGTAAGATAGAACTCCAGTGCAAGTTTCTTTTTATTCTGACACTATGAAACTTGCATGTCATCCTTATAAATGGGTTACAATTTTTATGTTGGTGCTGATGAGTGCATGACAGGCGCAATTTATTGGGGTTTTTGTGCTTCCGTTTGCATGAGACTGGGAGTAGCAATGGTGAGCTGAATTAGTCCAAAGTACATTTCACTTGGCGTTAAATACTACTCTGTGATAATTGAAAATACCTAACATTTAACCAATGAATTTATATAATGAATTCATATGGATTAATGGCAGGTCATTTATTTAACTCATTCTGTGATCCCTTCGGAGAGAATACAAACATAAATTCTAGTAAAAAATGTTTTCAAGTTCTGATTTTTACTTCCAAACGTTGAAGTGACTTAAGCGAAACATGGCCAGAAGCGTTCACTCGTGTTACAATTGCGCTGCATAGACAAATCCGGGGAGAGGGAGGGGGCCAAGGGGGTGCATATCCGCAAGGCTTCTACCTAAACTAACTTATTCGACATGTACATTATACCATATAACAGTTGTATTTTTATAGGCATGGAAATGATCTTAACTGAAGGCTGTACTATACTTCATTATCCCTGCTTCAGGATGTGCATATTACGGCTTCGTGGGCTCCACGTTCGGGCTGATGTCCATCAACACCATGGTTGCCATAGCGATTGACCGCTACCTCATCATCCGTCACAATATCAAGATCACGTACAGGTGGGTTCACTTCTACCGTGCACTAATACTCGGATAACTCGAATCTATGATTTGCTGGATTGTTGGTATACAGTAGAATCATTTAATTTCAATATTGCTTCTCTCGAATCTTCTGTTAATTTGAAGTTTCTCCCATCCATTCCCCTTTCAACCACATCGTGAACAAATATAAGTTGGTTATCTCGAATATTGAATATCTCAAGAATGTTATTATTATCCAGACAGATTCTACTGAAGTAACTTTACTCCCTGGTAGTTCTCTGCATAAACTTCTCAACATAGATAACTCAAATTTTCATACACTCTCTTCAAGACCGTTATGTATATATGTATTTATCATACTTTGGCGTAGAGATTCGTATCATACTCCACGATTGTCTTATAACCTATAACCTGGACAAGGACATCATGCTCTTTCGAACTGACGTGATGCTCAAGTCATAAGTGTTTTGTGTAAGCAATAGTTTTGACCGACCATGTACTTATACAATAACAGGTTGTGTGTGTTTGTTTTTGTTTGTTTGTTTTTTTGTTTTTTGTGGGGGGAAGGGGGCGTTGGTAAGAATGGACTTATAATACAGGTGGTCTCTTTGTAGAGTCGGTTATAATTGGAGATTCTATTAGGCAGGAAGTAAAGTAAAGGAAGCAGACTTTGCCCATGCAGATAATGACCAAATCAAGCCGTCCTTTGAAGGCCCAGTTCAGGAAGTTTAATGAGTCGTGTAGAACAAGATGGCCTCTGGCAATGGGGTCAAAACATGGGACTAGTTTAAACATATTTTATTTAAAAATAAAATTGGATTCAGCTAGGCCAAAATACCACTTGAACCGATGTTATAACTTTCTAATAACGTGTAATATACCAATGACTTTAGAGTTTTAAGTAGATTATATATTATTTCAGACAAGCATGGTTGGCCATTTTCTTCACGTGGGCGTATGCGATTGGCTGGTCCATGCCACCTCTATTTGGCTGGAATCGCTATGCACCGGAGGTAAAAATTTTGAAAAAAAACCAAACAGATATATTCAAGACTCTGTGTAATCTCAATTACATTGCGTTTTGGTGCCTAAATTGCAATCTAAAAACAAAGCCAGTAACCTTTTTACGAAATTTGGTTTTCAATGCCTCTCACGAATTGCTATGTAAATTATTAGAAGCAAATATTAAACATGTAAATAATAGTACAACCCGTTTTGTATTTGAAATGAATTGAATTTCCAGTATACAAAACCAAAGAAATTAACCCTATTTTAATTTCTCAAGATTTATTAAATCTGCAATATTAGCAAAACTAAATTGCATGCAAATTATTTCATTTTACTTACTGTAGATGACAACTAATTTATAAATGTATATCCCAGTTCTTGATAATAAGCTTCCCTCTCGCACACACATCTTTTCTTTAGCAAGCATATTTCTACCAATGATAGACATGGCTGAAGACAGGTCTTAAAACCCTGGTGGCCCTTGATATATAATGCAAGTTTAGGGCTGTAAAACCTGTCTTCACCTATGTCTATCGTTGGTAGAAATACATGTATACTAGCTAAAAAAAATATGAGAAGGAGAAGCTTAAAAATGAAAACTACTTGGCATGCAATTTACCAATTCATTGATTTTTTTCGTTATTTTCATTGATTTTTCACTATATGCAATCATAATTTTCAGGGCGTGGGCACAACCTGCACCTACGACTACATGACCCGCAAGTCTCCGGACAGTGACTTCCTCATTGCCAT
The DNA here is from genome assembly GCA_019095985.1 of Streblospio benedicti. Lineage (NCBI taxonomy): Eukaryota > Metazoa > Annelida > Polychaeta > Spionida > Spionidae > Streblospio > Streblospio benedicti. The sequence goes on from CM032662.1 coordinate 11,798,185, forward strand.
CTGTGTCTTTGATTACTTCCTGCCGTTGACCATCATCTGCTTCTGCTATATCTGGATAATGCTCAAGTTCAAGCTTCACAAGCATCAGTACCACGCCATTCTGCACAAGAACCGGGTGCGCAGCCGCAAGCAGCACCAGCCACAGCGCGATCAAGTCTCAGCGACACCTCCTAACCACAACGCACCCATTCGAGCGAACTACAAGTGCCAACTGATGAAGCTACCAGCTTGGACTCAGATCGAATACAAGATCGCGAGAACCGTGGTTGTGGTGGTGCTAGTCTATGTCGTGTCATGGACTCCGTACGCCACGATGGCTCTGATTGGACAGTACGGAGACATTCATCTTCTCAGCCCCGAAGCGTCAATGGTACCGATCATCATCGCAAAGCTCTCGACGGTGTACAATCCGTTCATCTACGCGTTCTCGCATCCGCGCTTCAAGATGGCCATTACAAAGCTGATTCCGTGCTTGGCTCGCTTTCAGGCTAAGCGCTCAGCGGTGGCCAAAAGTAATGGGAAGAAAGCTGCGGCGTTCAACGGGGTAACTGGACCCAGGAGGAACATGTACACGCCCAATAGGCGCATACCCATGTCAATGTTGAACCCCTTCCCAAAGACTGAGTCTCTCTTCAATGAGACGGACCCCACCCCGGCTAGTGACAGCGTTCATTTCTTTATCTCCAGCAAGGACTGTCGCCTCTATTCGTTTCGGAGCGAGGTTTGCAGTATGAGTTGGTCAGGAGAGCAAGGTCAAGAGAGCAGTCCACCGGTGGTCAGAACAATGTCCACACCTGGCCGCTTGTCCGCCAATGACCAGGATGAGTTGAGTTTCGCAGATGACGGTGTTGGTAATGGGCGGAATGGTCTGCGTACTAGTGTCTATTCCAACGAAAGCCTGACTGAGTACAATATGGCAGAGATTTCGATGGAGCTAAAGAGTTATCAGGAATTTTCAACAGCACCAAATTAGCTGAGAAAGGAAAGTGTTAATCATTTTGCAGAAGCCAATTTTGAAAGTGATTATAGAACTGTATATTGAGTAATGTGTTACAAGGGCAATATCAGGTGTGGCACGTTCATATGTGTTAATATGTTGGTAAATGGTTATTAATCTGTGCAGATTCGTGCTTATAACACTTGCTGACAAATACTGGAAAATATAAATAGATGGAATCATGTGCTAGAGTGTTGATATTTAAGGGAACACTTGCAAACAGCCACTAAGAAAATCTCAATATTTGTCTATCAAATTGTTATGCCACGTGGTTAGCAATAACATGCTGGTCACTAGCATCGTAACTTCCATGCATTGTTAATAATTTGTATGCTCATATTCTTGGTCTCTTTGTAGGCTATCAGCCTCATAAGCGGATTACACAATAATTTTGAAAAACAATTCCTGTAACTCCTCTACTTACTAAAGGATGATGACATTCAAGTTTCCCGCAATGTCATAAGAATAAATGGTCCCTGGCTTTCACAGTAATAGTGATACACGTAGGTATTAAGCTAAGGACACACAGGTCTTGATTATTAAAGCCAAATCCTTCCCATGTGGTATCGTAGCCGATGTTGATTTTGCCATTGTAATTTTAAAAGGTACAGTCATATTTCTACACCTTGCATCCCTTGTTTCTTTTTGCACAGCATGCATTCGTGACAGTCATCAAACAAGGCTGTTACATCATCTATAAACAAGCTTAAAAGTGTGAAAACCAGGGTGTTAGTCAGGTGTCAGTCTGACACGTGCCAGAACCCAATCAACAGCATGAGCAAGTGCTAAGTGCTCGTGTGAGTTGACACACAGAGTGGGTGATAATATGGATCTAATGGTGAAAGTTAGTAGACATGAGGATGGTCATGACAACCGTACAGTTGATTCACGTGATGTCATTGTGTAATGGCGTGTTAATAAGAAGGTGGGATGTGTGAAAACGGCCGGAAAATGATAAATGAGCGGGGAAAATAAAAACAAATAGGGACGTCGAAGTTCAAGGAAGTGTGATGTGAGAAAAACTTTACAATGTGTGGGATGTTGGACATATGGCCAATTATTAGGCATGTTGGAGTTCTTGACCCCTTATATATGTACCCCCTTATAGGTGGTTGTTGTATGGAGGTACATAGTGGAATCATGTTATATTATCACAGAGGTGGTCTCAATAGAGAGTTGGTTATAATCGTAGGTTCCTCTGTGTAGCATGTACCACATACTTTGTACATTGATATGTGGAAGGTTTATGTATTTTGGTGGGTTTTTTTAGTATTATAATTCATTTTAATGATGTAATTATATGTTAATGTCAGTGGGTATTAGTGTGAATGTCATGGTTACAAAGCAATCATTGTATGAAGTTGCCAATTAAAAAAGTGTCTTTCCATGTAGAGCGTTCAAGTTTCTGCACTGCAAAAACGTGATACAATTAATAATGGATCAGTATGAGAAAAAAATTCTGAAGAAACATTGGTAATTGAAATGTATATCTATCTGTCTATGGTTACTCACAATGGAAGTTGTGTGTCTTATTTAAGTTGGTGCATAATGAGTGAGTAGTTATAAATCATTGCTTGATTGTCCAAATTCTGATAAACCAGTAGCTACGTCGATTTTTTGTATTATTCAGTATAACTTTGGCAAATGCAGTACTGTACGTCAATATTATTGCGTTATACATACATAACGTATACGTATCACTTACATAATGTATTATAAATGGGTCAAAGTACCCTATAAGTCTGATCTAAAGAATTTTAGTCCATAGCAGATCCAGGGGGCGCAGGGGGCGCCCCCCCCCCCTTTTTTCCCACCAAAATACTTCATTTTCATAGGGTTTTTCATGAAATCCCTTAAGTGCGCCCCCTCTTTTCCCCTATTAAGTGCCCCCCCCCCCCTTTTCCAAAAACCTGGATCTGCCTATGTTACTCCACAAGCTCTTGAAAACTGCTCTCTTTATGGTGTAAAAATAAGAAACATACTAAATAATACTGATGAGGGATTACATCATTTCAAAGTAGCACACCCATATTGTAATTCAAGTGCAATATTGTGTGGATTGTACAAACTGCACCCTATGTATTCTCATAAGAGGACAATAAAAGGACACTCATTTTAATTGATTGTACTACACTTTACTTAGAACTAGTTGATTAATCAAGAAAATCTTCCTTGAAATCATGGAAGTGCATTAACTTAGACACATTCGGCGTGATACAATTCCACAGCAATCTTAAGGTGTCATCATCATCAAATCATTCAATAAAATGAACTTAATGTGAAATGCCGATGACAGTCCGTAATAGTAACATTAGGTACAGGTCATCATACATGTAGCAAAGTGAATACAATAGTGGTTATTAAGTGTAATGTGATACCCGAGTACAATTAACACTACGTGTAATTTCTCAGGTGTAATTCGTTGAAAGCAATGCCACATAGAACAATAATTTGATTGAACATCCCACTCGCCATGATATTATAAGTTTAACTTTAATGTAATTCATTGATAACCATAACTATACAGCATAGTAAATTGTTACACCTTTGGTGAAAATGTCATGTGTGTAACTCAAGTAAAATCTCTATATCACTAATGTTATTAGGGATGGTTCACAAAGGACGTCATCCGGCCGGGGGGGGAGATAGCGAAAGAGGACAAAAGTTGATGTCACCTTTTGAAAAAAGGTTGTACTTCTGTAATAGTAGTGAACTTACTTTCTGACATGTTAAATGGGGTGTGATAAATCTACTAGATGAAATCACATTGCCGTGTTATTGTATTGATACAGTGGCAATTGATAATTGTTTTCACACAACGCAAAAGTATTTATACAACGACACAGTTAAATCAATGTTACTTGAGCAAAATGCCATCGCGAAACTAAGGGTGTGGGAAGGTGAGGCAAAGATGACGTCAACTTACCAGGAGGGGTCGCTGCAAAGTAGACGAAAGGTGACTTGGGGGGTGGGGGTCGGGTAAAAAAAGCCAAAAATCAGGTGATGTCATTTGTGTACGATCCCTTAGTGTAACCTAGAACTAGCACCTAGTTGGTGGAAATAAACCACTTTTAACTTTAGTTTGAATACTTAATGGCAATTATGCCTAATTATACAACAACTTTGCCCTCCATCTGTAAGATGGTGTTGAGTATGATACAGAATAAACTTCCATGAAGGCAGTCTACTACAAAGAGACCACCTCTCTATTAAATCATTTTTTGGGTCCCAAGAGACCACCATGAATCTCCATTAATAAGATACTACCTTCCTATTAAGACAACTTCACTTGAAGCTAGTCCCAAAGCTCGTCTTCGTGAAGCATGTACATGCACTAGTTGCAACGTACGCGTGTGGCATCACTAAGTCTTACTAATTGTCTCCAAATGAGGAATATAATGAACAATAGTCCACAGTTATGTTATATTGGCAAGTGTGGAATGTAATGATCTATTGTCTATAATCATGCTCTATTGGCAAATGTGTTTATGATCATCGGTTGTGCGTAGAGGAATCCAGGGTAACCAGTCATATAGTCATGTTGGTGATTGTGTGTGAAAATTTGATATTGTATCCAGTATTGCCTAGCAGGGCGAAGTGATGTGATATGGGTATAGTTTGAGTAGCTGACACTATGCCTTGATATTTATGTTCTAAATATGGCTTCAACTCTGCACATATCCAACTTGAATGTGATCCTTAAATCAAGTTGTTGTCGGTCTGGTGTGATGTGAACGTGGAAGGAAATGTAATGTGGGCAAACGGTCTGAAAATATAGGGATGTCAGGTGGAAAGTCAAAAACATTTGCAAATGCCTGTCAAACTTGCAAGTAGTACTGCAACGATATGTCGGACTATCGGTTAATTGCTCGTTTAAGAAACGCCAAACGAGAATCGGGTTGATCTTGCAATATCGCCATGCAACGATAGTGGCTTTTCCCCCGATATTATCGTGCTATCGTCTCCTCCCGTTTTTTTCTCGATATATCGCTCTATATCGTCTGCTCGGCATCTCTATTGATCTTCTATTGTCTACTTACATACGTTGTTTTACTTACGTATTTACTTTATTTATTGATTGCGTATTGATGTACCCATGACATGTAAGATCCTGTAAGATCCTGCCACATGTTTCATTATATAAAACCCGTCAAATGGCATTTAGAAGCAGTGTCATCGGGATGAAAAGTAGATAACTTTATGTAAAACCTCATTAGGAATGATCGTGCATACTTCATTTTAATGTTACTATAATATCTTAAGTGTAAACTAGTAACAAGAAATTTCAACACATTGACATCAGTTTCCTTGCCAGTCGCCATTTTGGCAAGTGTGTACTAGTACCCGACGCAACATGCATTTATATAATATGATATTATATATGATATATCACAACGCAAATAAAGTAGCTCAGACATGTTTTACCCCGCTACCGGCGTGACACAGTTGAAATTATTTTAGTGGATTGACTGAAATCTGTTGTACGTGGGTAAAATTAAAATCAATACACAAACACTGTAATCAAAACGTCAATTAAAAATATGTATAGTTATTCATAAAACGTCAATAGTATCGAAAGTTAATTTTTACATATATATTGATTAATCAATATACATATATATTGATTATCGTTTGGCCTGAACCGATAATCGATATTGAAATTGTCACCGATATGCAGCACTACTTGCAAGTGACTTTCAACCCAACAACTGCTTGCCCGGCAACACTCTACATCTGTGGCATGGTCAATACAAACCCAGTTTTCTCCCAAGTAGGTTACTGATATCGTTATCTTTGCCTAACCTTGTCCGAAAATACGTATCCCATGACGTCATACTGACCACTTATGGGCGATAGTTGACCAATCCAGCTGCCTAAGAATGGTTATGTATTCTCGCCTATAACATCAACAATGCTCATGTCCGGACACCAGGCACTTGTTTTCTAGCTTTGTACGCGTGGCTTTAAATTATGATAAATATGGCACATAGTTAAGAATCCATTGGCCAGTTTGGACATACAGGGTAATATAATACCATAGTTTTCAGGGATCACCAAGGCATTGACGGTAATTGTCACAATGTAGTCATGAAACGGATAAGACATGGTTTAGTGTGCATTTCCACATTGGTACATACAGGGTAAGATATCAACTTTTCAGGGATCAGCATGGCTTAGTGCTAAATGTATACATTTGGTTGCACCTTTAAATGGTCTATACATATTAAATGCATTTACTTGTATGATTATATCTATACAGCTAGAAAATACGTTTAAGTGACCGTATGTCTCTATGTATGAATTTGTATTTGAATGTGGAATAGCTGGACTGTTCAGTGAATTCAAATCTATTAAACACCTCTCTGTATAAAGTCAATTGGATTTATCATTGGACATACTATATTATTCTCAGTTCTATGTAGAATAGAAATATTTGTTAGCGGTAATAAGGTGTTGTAAATGATGTAACAGAATCAGAATCATAAATGCAAATAAATGATTCTGATTCCGTACAAAAATGTATTTGAACATTCGTCTCATGGTATACATGTATCCTACATTTTGAACTTTATTTGATATTTTAATATTGTGATATCATACTGTATAGATGCTATTAATAAACAAAGTTAAAGTGAGAATATTTGCTCGTTCCTTTATGATTCTCTGTTATTTCATATGCACATACGTTGGTAGCCTCACATCACCGATTACTTCTCACGCACTAGTATTAGTCTTCAATGTACTGTTTCTAATACAAGTTCATTCATGCATCAAATGCAATGTACTATTTTGAATAACAACAAGGCATCAGATCGAAAATCTAAACGGGAATAAAAGTGCAATACTATTCTTGAGGTATGTGCCTGTCATTGTATTGACGTGCATATAATAAGTAAAAACAATGAAGTTTTTCTAACTAGTATATAATGTGTATTATATTTCACATACACAATGGCGACTAGGGAAGCTGATACAGCTCTTTGGCTGCATAATAAGCTTTGTTCTACTGATGACCTGTGGTCTGGAAACTCAATTTGTTCTCAGCTTACTCGGGAAAGGCTACTGGCTACCAAAGAATGCTTCCATAACTTGCAACCTCATGTAAAAGTGAAATTGATGCTCGCAATTCTGCACCTTCCTAAAAGAAATGTAGAAGAGTGGCGAGCAGAAATAGAAGACATTCTACAAATGGCGGCTCAGGATGACTCCGATCAATGGGTAGCAATGATTGGAAATATTTTGAAGACCTATCCAGCAACAGGGGATTTGAACACAGAAATTGATGACCATCACGGGTTTTTCCATCAGATCTTAGCTGATCTAAAGGAATCGGTTAAAGAATCACCAGATGCTGGTGTGCCGCCAATGGAGTGTCTGTATCTCAACAAAAATGCTAATTTATCTGTTGCCGGAGAGCCTCCTCCCCAGCCTAAGCACTTCCAGTTGAAAAGAAAACCAAAGTCAGACGATCTGAGAGCAGAGCTATTACAAAGATCTAGTGAAGCTGCAATGCACATTAAGAAAACTGGAGGAGCGTCGGCGATGCCTTTCAAATTTAGAAGTTTTGCAAAGAACATGGATGAAGGACCAGAACAGACTAAAGAACCTGGATTGATGCGTGGTTCTGGGTCGGCGTCTGGCTTTCTAAAGGCTAACACTCTCTCAAGTAGCTTCTCTGGGTCTGCAATAGGTCAAAGGCAAAATCAGCAGAGACGAGAAGGTGGTATAAAGCTGTTGGACATTGGGGATGTTCCTGTGGGGAGGCAAAGGCGTCGTCTAGCTGAGGCGGAGGCAAAGAAACATCGCCAAATGGCAAAAAAAGAAGCAGTTGAAGCTCGAAAAATGGAGGAAAAGAAAGCAGCCGAAGCTCCCAAAATGGAGGAGAAAGAAGCTGCACCAGCTATACCAGATTATGCAGCTGGTTTGATACCAACGGTTACGACTATTGCGCCCGCTCCGGTTGCTGGGCCAGTTGCTGGGCCAATTTATGTGCCGTTGCCGTACGTGCCAGCATCATCCACGCCTAGATTTATTACATTACCATCGAACATCCTCTCGGCAGCGACTCAGCAAGCCCGAGACAAGTTCCAATCACAGTATCATCTTCAGTTGCAAAAGCAAGCAGGCGGGGAAAAGACATTGGTCCATCTTGTGTCTACTGCACATCCCGCGAATAAGCAGCCAACGGCTTTTGTGCCTATTCAGCAAAAGCCACCAGGGCTACATGTACAGCAGCCGCCTTCTACAGCAGTTACTGGTCAGCAGCAGCAACAGCAGCAGCAGCAGCAACAGCAACAGCAGTCAACTCTCCCATCAAATGATCAGCCTCAGCAGCCAATCATAAAGCAGCTGCCGCCAGCTAGGAAACCTCTCCTCACCCTTACGCATGCGCAGAAGCTGGAAGTACAGGAGATGTTCAGAACATCCAACAAGGTAACAAGGTGCGAAAAGGCGGTCATCCTCGGCTTTATTGCTGGATCAAGAGAAAATCCAACACCTCAAAGGGGTGACATAATCAACATTCTGCTGAGTGAATCAAAGGAGAATGTGAAACAAGCAGACGACACTTTCAAGGCAATGATATGTGATGTTTATTTTCAAATGAACTTTAAAACCGGCGAATATAAGCGCATTAAGAAGTTTAGAGAACTGGAAGAAGAAATTGAAAAAACAAGTAGTGAAAATGTTACCGTATCAATCTAATGTTGGACTATGTGTGAAGTTCTGTTGACAGAGTTGAGGGGTGGATGAAGGAATGATTATAAATGTGTAAATAGTAATTATTTGAAATGCATGAAAACTAATGTCACAGTAGTACAGTATGAAAACGATATTAGGTAGCTGTAGTCTATTTAATATGGTTAATTGTAAAAATTGTGCATGCGTATCCAAGATGATAGCATATATTTAAAATGCGAATTAGAATAAAATAATATTATTTAGTAGTCTTCAAAATTCCGTGTTTTAAAAAATAAAATTTAAAACAAACAACACCCTCCCATAAGAGTGATTAAACATGAAGACATGTCAAAATATATGCACAAGCAAAAGCATCCTCCCATAAGTGCACTAAAAAGACATGTCAAAATATATGTACAACTCTTTACAGTATACTATTACATTGGTGCTATAAGGGGAATTCTTAAATATGTATCCTGAGGTATTAAGAGGTAGACCCTTTTTGCCCCATTTCAGATCCACTCTTCTGGATTTATATGTACTTGTGCTTCGATGCAGGCCAACACAAATGAAAAAATATTTTTCGCGGACGTCTCCAGCTTTTTTACCCATTGTACAATTCGCTTCAGGGCATGCCTTGTTGACATGGGCTATCACATTGGCACTGTTAATGGGTTCCCTGGTCATCCAGGTTGCTACATGTCTATATGCAAACTTTAGCGTCTTCACACTCCTAGTGTAATGCGTTCCCCATTGACACACCTTTGGCAAAAAACAAGGACAGCAGGTGCATCAACATAATGAGTCAGCCTGCATGTACAGTAAAACCTCTTTATTAGAACCACGTTTGGGACCAGTGTTAGGTCGTCTCAAAGGAGAGGTGGTCTATATACAGAGGTTCATTTTGGTAACTTTATGAAGGTTTTGGATCACGAAAAGTGGTCTTATGGAGGTGGTCTTAATAAAGAGGTGGTCTTAATCGGATGTTCTACTGTACATCACTAAATGACCGTTCCTACTTTTGAGGAGGCATCTTTGAGATACGTGGTTTTCTGCCCCTCATAAGTGTAGAGTTGATATGCACACATGCACTCTTATACAACCTCTGGAAAGCAGCCTGCTCTACATTATATTGCTTCCATTTTCTAAAACATCTCCCTCCTTTAAGAGACCCAGTCATCTTACATACAGAGACCACGTTTGTCTGTGTTGTTTTTGTTGTCTTTTTGTGATTGCGTGTGCCCACCCTCATGGTTCGATGAGTGGTGGGGGTATGTGGTTCAAACATGATTTTCATTTTAGTGTGATACATTAGAGGTTTTAGATAGGTAAGAAGAAATACTTGTCTAGATCCAGCTGAACATCTTCACATTTTCAGACAGAATCGCTCAAACTAATATTTCATTTTCATAGGTGTTTTATATGTCCCCTATTGGTAGTGCAAGCAAAATCCATGAGATCCCTCAGGTGCACCTCCCTCCTTTGCCAAAAAACCTGTACCTGCCTGTGAAAAGAAACTGGTAATGTATGACTGCTAAAAGCAATGACAATGAATTCAATATCACCTCTGATTTGGCCAAATGAATTGTGCGAATGTGCGACCATGGCATTATGAAGTCTACATCTACATGTACTTTCATAACATCGACAAACTAGCCAATATTTACCTCATTAAAATGAGAGAAAAAGCTACTTAGTCGACCAATACGGTCATCATATTTGGACATTGGAACAGTCTTCCTGGCAGACAGCAAAATTAGCCTCCTAACCAGTCGTTGATTCCCATTCCAATCAATAGTTCGTTATACAAGGGACTCCCCCCTTCCAATAGGTAGTTCAATACACGTAACGGCTTGACCACCTCCACTCCAATGTTATTCCTTGATAATGCCGTCTGTGCGTATCCTTGGGTGCAATAATGACCAGTTTGAAACCAAATGTGATTGGTAATTGGTCACGTGTTCCAAGTACACGTGATCAGCAGAATCGTCTGTTTCAACGGTATTTAGTGCTGACTTTGTGAACTTTGCATCCTCGGTCCGGTTTCAAGATTACCCGAGTTGTTCGGTTTCATCATCATTGCCGACTTTGAACTTTGCAGACTGAGTGGGATTTTAAGATTAAGTTCTAAAGGTTGAGCTGTCGGGTACGAAAAAAAAGAGAACACCACCTACGCAAATGACAACTTTTCAAAAGTAGGTCATGCACATGGACGAGTGGGTGTTAAATACTGTCGTCTGCTGTATAGTAGACAAGCCTGCGAGAGGGTAAAAACAGTGTTTCAGACCACCTTTTGGATACACTTCTCTCCTCATTTTGCCGACTTTACCAAGTGCTGATGGGTCTTTGGAGGCCACTTCATCACCCAAGGGAATATTCACGATAAAATGTTAAACTGAGCGATATTAGGGAGATTTGGTTTATTGTTTTGGTGTAGAGATATCTATAGGCAGATACTGGAGTTCGGAAAACACGGTGTGTGGGGCGGGGAGGGGGGCGCTTAACCACTTGATTGCTTAGTAACATGGGAAAAAAATATAAAAATGATTCCCTGCACCATACCGGAACTGTCTATGAGTGATACCTCTCTTAATATATGGAAATGTGTCAGCAAAATAAAAATAAAAAACACACACAAAAAAAACAAGTGTCCTTAAAAGGGGACATAATATGAATAGTCCCCACAACAATTCTGGGGTAATCAAGTTTTAAAGTTTCCCTTGTAATTTGTATTCACACCTACATGTACATGTACATTTACGCGTAAATGTTAATGTTAAAAATGAGCACGTGCTATTGTCAGTGTACATAATTAAGTTACATGCAAGTAAAGCACGTGCTGACATGCATTGTAAGTAGAACATAAAATACTTAATTTGTCTTCGTAACATTTAGGATGCTCTTACTTTATTTTATGTTTGAAAGCTTCATAATGAAATTAATTACACCATTTTTGAAAAGGAAATATTTGCATCGAAATTTGATGACTATGTTTGTATTGGTTAACATTTGGACATTTCATTTATTTGGCGTTATTTTACATAATGAATCAATTTCCTGTCTAGAGAAAAAAGTTGCTGTTGATATAAATCAAACCCTTTAATGCCTTTATAAGCCAACTCGTGAAAAAAAGTATTGTCATTGTAATAATGTCAACACTTGCGTAGCTAGCATCAAATTAAAATAATTATGCCTATGCATTGTAGCATAAATTGACCAACATTATTATCTTGAAATAAAGATAATATGACCAGTATTCTCTGGTTTCAGCATGACGATTTTATGCAAGTCTGAAGCACTAAACTGCTTTAGTAATCCTAATGATTGTATTAGCTTATTAAAAGTCATTGTATAACGTCATTTTGCCGCGTACAATTAGCTTACATGTCTCCGTATAACACATATTTACATGTATCCATGTGGCCATTATTTTCAAAATGGCTGTTGTTAGTTTTTTTTTCTTTAAGGTGAGACGACATTTTGATTTCTTTTTTTTTTCAAAACATGGTGCCAGGGGCCTAGATAGTGTGAACCCCAGGATCTGTGTAAAATCAGTCTAAGTTAAATCAAATCAATTACACAATAAAGTGAGTGTCTGCACTTTAATTAAGTTGTAGCAGTGACGTATAAAACACCAGACGATAATTATCTCTGGGGCAGGGAAATCTCGTCTCATTCACAATACACTAGTGTGTACTCATATAGACGTGTTTCAAGATAACTTCTGAATTACACGGGAAGCCAGATATGACACACACGAGGATGCAAATAGACAAAACGTGATACTTTTATATATAGATGATTGTGTAAGCCCTCTCTTCCGCACGTTCTACCCCTGGATTGTATTTGATAATATGTATCCAGGTGAAAGTTACGTGTTTTAGCTTATGCAATTTCATTGCCTAGGTCTAGGTCAGCAAGAGGCACCTTGAAGACGGTTGGATATAGTGCATCTAATCAGACTTGGAAACGTGATAGAGAAATGAGTTGACAACCTATTAGCCATATGATGATTTACAATCCTAGTCACAACACTCTACATGTAACAAATTAATTATTTTTTCCGTTATGTATTCAAGATGAATACAGTACAACCCGCAGTTAAGACCTGCCATTTAGATGCCACCTCTCTATAAGATGACTTTTTTTTCAAAGTAAAAATATCCCACATAGATACCACCATTAAACCTAGTAAGCTAAGAAGACCACTTCCCTATATAGGCCAGCTGACGTCCGTCACCCGGAGTGCTGAATAGTGAGGTCCTTCTTGCACATGTTAGATTAGATTTAATAATACTATGCATTGTTTGGAATATTTTTTTTTTCTTTTTCTCTGTATTTCTTTTTACTTTTGTTATTGTTAATCAAAGTTTTGTTAAATAGTATATGTAGACATCTGCATCAAGAGCAACAACGAATAGGTCTACCTTCTCCCTGGACCCGACTTAAAATGTTATGTCACAGTGTTTCTATCGCTGAAATAGCCATATGATTTACAGAAATGTACATCACACTATCTAGACATAAGACTATCAAATTCAAACATGTTGCGATGTTTACAGGTAGTTCAAGAAGGTCGTGACGCACCATATACGCAACACAACCTCCCATCAAACCAGCGCTTGTTATGTTTATTAACAGTTGTCAGCTGTGAAGTGTTTGACCTGCATGGCTTAGCTCTGATGCAGAACGCTACATAACATGTCTGATTGGTCTTCCTCAATTTCGTGTCAAGAACTATGAGGATTGAACATGATTTTGTTCCTGGGCGTTTGTGTGATTGTGTGTGTGGGGGGGGGGGGGTGAAAGGATTGTGCGGGTGTACGCTGGTGTAATTTAAATTTGTAACATTGAAATAGTTAGTGCACTAGTCACTGCATTAGCCAGTGTATCTGTGGGTCAGTTGGTTCTAGGGTTTGCTGATTAGTGAATCAGTGAGTCTATCAATGAGTTAATAATCAGTTTTTGTGAGTCTGTGTATCAGTTATATTGAGCCAGTTAGCCAGTGAATTAGTGGAACAGTCCAATAGTAAGTCAGTGAGTAAGTCAATGAAAATATGGTAGTTATAAAACAAACGTACATATGAGCAACACATCGTTTTTTGACGTTTCTAGTGACTGTTCCTCACCCCGTTCAAATTGAAATTGGAAAAGCGTGGGTATGACCTGCATTAATTACATTTGCCAAACCAAGGAAGACTAATAACCTATGGGGCAATTCAAATTCAACTTTTGGACAGCTTTGAACTGTAATCAAATTTGGCAAGTGTGCTTTGAGAAAAATTGTTCCATAATTGAAAATGACTTGCAGTTATAATACGAAATGAGTGAAATCCTATTGCGCACTGAACAACATTTCAAAGAAAAAGAAATATATAATGAAAGAAAAGGGAAAATGCTCACGGGTGATTGGAGAGTAACTTAAGCTTGTGCGTATGAGTCATGAGAAATTTAAAAAGTGCATGCACAATTTGCCAGGATCCAATTTATGCGTCCGAAACCAACATGTACATCCAACCAAAATAGTGTCCTTTACGTGTAACCAGAAGGGCCATTTTCCTTTTCGATTCAAATATTTGTGCTACTCTTTATTGTTAATCAAGATATACTATATGCTACTGTAAAGCTGTGATTGTTTTCACGTTACAGCAAAGTGATTGTTTTGATATTTATTGGAATCCGGTGTTTTCTATGTAATTGGCCATTAATTTTTATACATGATAGCACTCTGAACTCTGATGTGACTTAATGGCCTATTGTATATATGTTTAGTTGCTCATAAACAAATGGTCGCTGTGGTAACAACATTATTTGGTAGCGCCTCCCGTGAGCGAGCTCGTCGCAGCCTGACCGCAGAGTATATCACCCCTGTAAGTTACTTGTTTTCTATTCATAATGGCCACGGTAGGATTAGGGAACTGGTCAGTACTCCTTAACTTTCGTGGGAGTGGGTCACAAAATCCAAACAATCAAAAGCTCCGCTGCTGAAAAGTTCAGCGAGCATAGGTTCAACATTGATAACTCGACATCGATGTTTTGCACGGCGGCAAGGTGTGGCTTTTTCTTGCACAACAATCCGTCTATTTCTCCCTAAATAGCTTGATAATGAACATGGAGTGGTCAAGGCAGTGTGAATGATTAAGACGTGAAACAATGACCGGTCAGTTTCTGACGGTGACTTTGTAGTCATGAATTTCATCTCCTACCAAGCTAATATTTTGATAGAGTACCAAGGCTTCTTGGACTGTCTGACAGGGTTTTAACGCATGGTTAAAGAGCATCCGTCTATTTATGTTTGTCAACACTCAACATCACATGCAATATCTTAATTAATATAACCTAATAAAAGATCTTGCACATTACATATGATAAGCATACATATAATATTTTTAAAAATGACAATATTCTCAAGGGTACTAAAAATAGAAAATATGCATCCCGCTCCTACTATAAAAATCTTTTTAGTTCATTTTGCACTACATGCACTCACAATTTCTTAACACAGTGTAAAATAATATTAAGTCATATCACAGTAACTAGGTCAACTACTATTTTGGACAGGGACTATTATTATGGTTGTTTCAAACCGATAAACAACTCCCATAGAAGAAAACAGGAACATGATACAACAGGTTTGATACAAACTGTTATAATTGCAACTTGCAGCACATTAATAATTACCACAGCGCTTAGATGATATAGCCAATTCGGCGTGTCTGTAAATGTCATTGTTGCAAATTGCTCAGCAGTTCTGATAAAATATGAATATAAACTCCGTGTAGCGTATGATGTAATCAATTGAGGTAAGCAATCTACCACACAACCTAAAACCATTTACCTGAGTGAATGTAGAGTATATATGCTCAAGTCCAAAAAGGTCTATTGTGCAGTAGAAAATCGTAATCTCGAAGCTGGAAGGAGATAGGTAAAGTGCCAATATGATTTGAGAACACCGACATATTTGTTCA
>CM032662.1:11818921-11873870 GCA_019095985.1 Streblospio benedicti
ATTTGTTTCATTGTATTGTTAAACCGGAAAAAAATTTTTTTTTTTTTTTTTTTAGGTGTTTTTTTTTTTTGGTTTTTTGGGTTTGTATATTTTTTTTTGGGTTTGGGGGTGTTTTTTGGTTTTTTTTCTTTTTTTTTTTTTATTTTAATTTTTAAAATTGGGATTGGGGGGGTTTGTTGGAATTTTTTTGGGGGGGGGTTTTTTGTTTGGGGGGGAAACCCCTGGGGTTATGTTTGTTTGGGTTTTTGGGGGGGGAATTAGAAACCTGTGTTTTTTGAAATTTTAATGTTGGTAAACCTTAAGGGTTGTTTTGTGTGAAAGTTTTTTAAAGTGTTGTGTTGGCATATTTTTGTGTGTGTGTGTGTGTGTGTGTGTTTTGTGTGTGTGTGTGTGTGTGTTTTGTGTGTGTGTGTTTTTGGGTTTTTTTTTTTGGCAGTCACTATCGCTGCCTTTATTAACTTTAAGGGCGGGGGACGATTACAATAATTTGCATGGATATGCTGTAAATATCGTCTGCCACCCCGTTTACCACCATTCTTTTTTTTCTTAATTAACACCGGCGATAAGCGGTATCTCACCACTATATCTCTGTCATCATAAGCATCCGATGGATATAGTCGATCACTGAACACACAGTTTCGACGTATATTGAGTCTGTGCTCTTGTATTTTTAGCGAAAAGTGGACCCTACTAGCGATTTGCAGCATTTTGCGTTTCGCAATATTTGGCGTTGCGTTCTCACGTTAAAATGTCTATGCAACCCGACTTGCATGCGTTTGCGAATACTACATTTGCGATGCGATCTTGGAGCTGCGAACGTTTATGCAACAGGCCGATGATTTATCGCATTATTTCTGTATTCAAGGGCGTCATATATTTACAATAAAACCTTGTTATATCGATATTGCTGTTATCGCGTTGTTCAATCTGCAGTATGGCCAGGTGTCTGTTGGATATCTGGAATATGTGACTGTTATACCTACAGGTTCGAGATAACCAGTCTGTATAATGGCTGAAATCGGGATAAACATTTCCCTTGATAAATTCAGTTGTGTTCAGTCATAGTCTGGAAGATCAATTCTCTTGCAAATTATTTTTAATGACTTTTAAGACTCTGCATGGTTACCGCCTACTTTAATATCCTGTGGGCATTTCTCCTATAGATGCTCGCTTATAATCTGTCAAATCCAATGTCAAATATGATTGGATATATTACTATACTAATACTATTATACCCCAAGGCAATGCTAACAATATCAAAAATAACCTTCCCAGACCATTTAGCTCTAGGTATGTAATATCATTCATAATCAAAGTAGACATAATATTGACTTCGAGGTGTATGTATTATGTAACAAGGACTGCATGAATATGTAATACTGCATATAAAGTGCTTACTTAGCTCAACAACTTTTACTTCCATATGTCTTTACAAGGCAGAACATTAAACACATGCACTTAGTTTACATAAGCTTCAGAGGACGGTTTTTACATTTTGTGCATGATTAACACACAAAAAACCATGCAGACTGTGTGGGCGGATAAACCTTCTTTCTTTAATTTTTTAGTGGAGGTTACTCAACTTCTATGATTGTTAAACATGTATTGGCAGATCCAGTGGTTGTCACAGTGTCTAGTGCCCCCCTTTTCTACAAGTTTTTGGCATGTGCGCTATCGATTGCGCATCAAAACCCATGAGATGTATTAAGTGCGCCCATTTTCTGAAAACCTGGATATGTCAGTGACCATGGGTGCTTAAACTTCACAATCTTTCAAAACCAAATGGCTTTTTTCTTATATATTGAGTCCTCCATTCTGCTTCCGTGCAATACAACACATCAAAGTGTCTCCTTGCAAACAAATGAAGATCTTCGTCCTCGTATAACAAAAAAGTAATTATTTCACAAACGGCTGCATGGCCAACAGAGGTGACTCTTTGGAAACGTGATCCACGAGTGGGTTACTACAATGTCATTTCACATTGAGATAATTAATAATGATGTGCTTCCATACAGGTAATTAGCCTGCGGTGGAACCTCTTCTAAAGATAAACACCTGTCTTGTGTGGACACCATTCTGTTGCAGATCTCCATTGCATTTTTATATCATAGAAATTGTAGAGGATGAACCTTAGTGTAGTAGAAACCTGTCCTGTGTTGACATATTTCGGGCCTTTTCTAGCAGATGTCCAATTAAGCTAAGCTGCTATGGACAGATTATCTGGCATTGGACATAATCACGACCACATTTGAGATGACCGCACTGACGTCAAATTACTCATTGAAATCTGACCGCGCGCATGGTATGAACTAAACGAACTTATGTGATTTCGATTTAATTAAAGAGAGACCAATACGTTTGGATCCATTTATCTCATTTATCTCCAACTCTTACAATGTGAAATGTGAATAACTCGAGCAAGAATACTTGTTTTTTCCTTTGTGTAACTGTACACGTACATCATAACTCACTCCCACTCTCACTCAAAAAATTTTGGATAGAGTCAATCGACTAGTAAAGGTGGCGCACAACTGTTGAATTTCATGGGTTGTGTGCATGTGTAAAAAAGCTCGAAGATAAGTGGATAAGAAGGATATGAAAATTGTATTTTGTCTTTGTTTGATAGGCGAGATTGGATTTGTTCTTCCTGGGTTACACCTTGCACACATTGCTAATGATATAAGAATATCACTATATAGTGAAGAACCATGACAAGTTTTGATGGTGGTGGGGGCTACAACATTTGGGGAAGAAACACTTTTTCTCAAACTCACACAAACATTGGTGAATCCCCTGCAGTAAAAGAGTTGTGTACTCCATTCACATACAATATTACGGCCGAATCACGTGCAAAAGGCTTTGAAAATATGGCGGACGTGGTTGTCAGTGGTTATTTGTGTTCAGTTTAGGCTTAGAATTGATTTTGTACGTAATGTACCCTTCCGCGGCAGTTACACTGGCTGTCTTAGCACTACTTAAAAACCACGTACCAGACACGTGAAATATCAAATAAATGCAGTTGTCAAATTACCGCGCCTTGTGCTTTCTGGACAAACTGAACGTAGCCACGGTAGCGCCTGGTGTTGTACTATGGTCTTGCAGCGTCCCCCACGCATTAAACACTACCGAGCATGGACTGTCTCGTCTGCTTCACGTGTGTCGCACGTCATTATCACGTGTACCTTCCGTGGTTCGTCTCGGATAGAATGAAGTTTTGAATTGCTCAAAACTTGTTTCCGCGTCCATTTGGACGTCGTCCAAGGACGTTCTGACTTATCCCTACGTCTTTCCACGTGCTTAAAGCGACTGTAGCACGTCTTAATCACGTCAATATCTCTGACAAACTGACAAGCAAATCCACAACATTTCTGTGACTTTTTGGACGTGGCTTGGACAGAGCACAGTCTGACCGGCCCTTAAGGTGACACACGTCAAAGTTCCTTGCGTTTAACAATAGTGGATAATACCTTTTCTGTGCGTGCAGCTATGTCATGATTCTTTTATAATAAATTTGAGATGGTGACATGATTATGAAGCCATTGAATGTAAGATATACGCTAATGGTCTTCCTGGCCTACGTTCTAATTTGTCTGAATCAGTTTAATGGTGGCGTGTCATAATGCCATCTGCTATTAATGCTATTAATTAACCTAGAAACCATAAGAAGGTAATGGACAACGGTCAAGTCAGTACAGGTATTGGGACTTATCATAATTCAAAGTAGTATCTACTATACCAGGAAGCCAATGTAATTATTTGATAATACGTGTATTTGATATACTATAGTCAAATCATTCTTTGTCTTCCATTCGTTAATGAGCAGAACATTGAAATGGTTAATTTCATTATTTTTGTGGTGTGTATTTTTATTAGAGGAGGTGAGATTACAAAATTTTGAAGAAAATATGTTTCTCAAAATCACACAAAACATATTGATGAAGCAAAATTTAAAAAACAAAAAAAACACACACAACAAAAACAAAAAACTTTTTACCTCCATGTTAGGTGCATCCAGAGAAATAAGGTCATAATTTCATGCAATTTTGTCACAAAAAACACATTTTAAATTTCAAACAAGCATCTCCAGAGGGGACAAACCATACTATGTTTTCAGGACCTATATGCAATCATTTTATATGTACGAAAAATTATTTGAAAATGAAACATAATGCACTCAAGTATAAATTAACGGTCAGTAATGTTAACGGTCAGTAATGAACTCAACTTTGGAGCGTTTAGCGGCCTGCGAAATAGAGTGCTCAAATTAGGTTTCTATTTTTTTTCTTCCAGTCACAATTTTCAATTTACAAACCGTGGTAAATTCTCAATTTACAAACCTAATTTGAGCATTCTATCTTATTATGTAACTTGTAGTGTAAACCATGAAACCCACTACATCTGCTAATATCCATGCATCATGCTGTTAATCTTCATCCATATTCATATGATTTTACTTAAGAGACCAGCAATGCAAAACTAAACACTTTCAACGAATAAATAGACCTTTGTATCAGAGAATTCTACCGAGGAAGGGAACCTATGCCCTAGTTTGTGTTCAGGAACAAAAAAATGAGTGCAGAGCTTGAACTATCCTGTAACGAAGTCTTTCATCCTTCGCACCTCATAATTGCAAGGGTATTTTATATACATAGATTGCATAATTGAAGCACTTCTTTGATGTGTGATGGGTTCAGCACTGTAGCAATCTTTACACAAAAACAGGAAAGAATCACAGATGACAGCGTGGGTGTTGAATAGTAATGCATTATAACGTACTGGGCATACAGAAGAGCCTCTAATTAAGACCACATTTCTATTGTGATTATAATGGCAGCAATGATGACTATGATGACAACAGCATCGACGGTGTTGTCGGCTATGAGATCAACAATGACAACAATGACAACAACAATGACATCGACAATGACAGCGACAATGACAACAACAATGACTGCGACAATGATGACGACTGTGAAAACAACAGCAATATGTCACAATCCTCCACCATATCTCCATTGAGAGCTCTTGAGGCCATATAGGTGGTTATTATAAGAGAGGTCCTAATGTTAAAATGTCTCGGAACCTTCAGTCATACATCTACATGTATGTGTCAAGATTATGTCACTTGATTAAACCTCGTTATAAAATACTATGAACTTCAAGCCCTGTGAAGCAAATTATAATAAAACACCCACTAACCATCATGTCATGCATGTACTTCATACAATTATCGATCTCAAAAATGCATTTAAAGATCCTGTAAACCACCCTCAGTTGTGCATGCACTCAGTTCACTCCCTCCCTGTACAAATGAATTTGGATTGAGGAACGAACATCAATAATGATACCGGCGGGTCGTCCAAAAAAGTGGGGGCGGGGTGGGTCGATGAAATTGTCAGATAACTGTTGGGAGGGGGGTCGACTAACTTTTATGGTGCGGTATTCAAAAAAATATATATTCTGTTAGCAATTGTCCAGCAATGCAATGACTATGTAGAAGACTTTTGCTTTGATTGGGGGTGGGGATGGGGTGTCACTCAAAGTTTTAAATGTTAATGGGGGAGGGGGCTAAAATTAATTATCTAGAAGTGGGAGCGTACTGAACATTTTCTTCGAGCCCCTAAAAATGGACAACCGCCCCTCCCCCTTTATCGTTATTTATGATCGTTCCCTAAGGTGGTAGGATGACATGACCGTTTTAGAACAATTTTGAATTATTAACGTGACATGCTCTAAAATTCATTGGATTTATGTACAGAGCACATAATGTCGTGCATAGTTTTTTTTCCCCCTTTAGCCTTGCATAAGTGTAAATTTTAGGTGAATTGGATGATGTACATTGTTACACCATATACCCATACATATGCTAACATGAAAGAACGTTGATTTGGAAATTGTAACATGCGTACAGGTCAGGAAAGTGAATGCTAATGTGGGTGACAAGCACGTCTGCCTTACGCTTACAATGTGTCAGCAGTGTCCTATACGAAAATGGCAAAATATCGTGTTCCTTTTACTGTTTTCAGGACTTCTGTACATTTCTGCCCAATTAAAAGTCAGCATAGAAAGCCAAATCGTAAGTAAAACACCATTTATTATATAAATTTCGCGTGTATCATGTACTACAACTGCCTGATAACCATATTATGCATTTTCAAACTTCTGAAACTGAAAATGTATTCACAAGCACTGGGAAACACAAATAAAAATGCTAATAAGACCTTCCCAAAATTTCGTCCTCGTGTGGAATTCGAACCCACGGCCTCTGGGCTGAGATGATAACTGACCAAGTTGGGATGATGGTATCATTCTGGTCTCACAACCTTGGGGTAGTGAGCTCGAGTCCCGCCAGGGCCACTTGATATAGTCGAATGGAAGCTTAGGGTTGTAAAACCTGTCTTCAGCTACATAATCGTTGGTAGAAATATGATTGCTAAAAGACGTGTGTGGGAGGGAAGTTTGAAAATGTATCCACAAGCACTGGGAAACACATCCATATTATGCATGTTCAAGACGAATTATGAAATCTTTCATGTTCTTACTGGTTGTAGGACTTCGAGACATCCTTGACCAATTAAAACCCGCCCAGGGTAAGCCAGATCGTGTCTAGACCGCTCTGAGTGACCAGTTAATAATCATGGATTATAATCCTTGACCACGAGGGATGAGTAGGGATGATGAGGTGGACAAGGTCACTCCGTGCATAATTACATGCAGCTTGGATGTCATTTAGTGCCACTCCAAGCAGACGGAAGGAGACAGGGTTACAAGTGGGTATGACCGTGCGTGGGTGGTTCCATGGATAATAGAGATGGAGAGCTATGGGGATAGAGAGAGCGGTATTGAGACAAGTGTGTTCTTCAGTGTCCAAGTGGATAGGGTGTTGTAGTATTGCCCAAAAGGTTTTGGGTTCAATTCCCGGCAAACTCATCCCAAGGTCATTGGGCTGAAAAAATGTATGTGCCTGTATGATTGATTAGCAATGTGCTGCCGATGCGAGTATATGTATATGAGAAATGACCAATTGGTGATCATAAAGAAGAAAAACTTTTGCTTTAATGTCAATATTGTTATTAGAAGTTGTGATTTTGAAAGGATACTTTTGTATCCAATGACCTGGTGTGAAATATAAGGTTGTGAGAGCACATATAGAATCACGACTATAAACCATCGGTCCATCACATTTACATTTACCACATTTGTACCCTACGTAAGGTTGGTGACCGGAGATGGCAGGTAGTCGGGCTCGATCAGTACTGATTCACACACAGAAAGAAAGTGGTAAGCGTACTCAAACCATTCCACTATAGAAGAGTTCTTAAAAGGCAAATAGCTAGGGCAATTTTCAATGGGGAGAGGCACGAACTGATTCTGTATCTGTATAAATAATTGAAAAGTCCTTAAAAGGCACATATCAGTGGGGCTTTGGTTTGGCTTTTGTATTGCCGATAAGTGTTGTGATGTTACCATAATACATTACGGTTATCTTTGCCTCGAAGACCCGAAGAAGCGCTGCCCCACACTGTAACTGGGTCAGCCTTTTCAGTAAGTGTCTGCATGCCGTGGGTTAAAAGGAGACTAGATGATCGAGGATAATACTAGTCTGACAGTCTCATACATCAGGACAGTATTAGAAATTGGATTATTTCTTGTGAAAAGATACAAGACAAATTTTGGGAAATACATTTTTTATTAGGACAAACATTATTTTATTAAATGTTTCAATTTTTACACTGTTTAGATATATAGTTATTTAGTAAATTCACAACTTAATAAAGGTGTAGTTAAACCAAAACCTGAAAAGCAAGAGGGTAAGATTAAAACAAATAATCTAGACTACTTCTACCACAAAATTCCTATGGGCTAAGAGTCTAAACATACACAAAACATGCGACGTGTGACATGTGAATTTGGGGCATGGTAGATTCTAGTAGAGCGTATTAATGAGGGGTGATTATTATTATTCCTCATTTTTGGGCAACAGCTAGCTGGACCCCCCTCCAACAGACGCAACAATTACTAGCGCCTACAGACAAATCAACCTCAAGTAGAACAAAATAGCCGTGGGGGAGGTGGGTGGGTACTTTAAAATCCAAGATAGAAGTGATGCTTTCAAGTGAACATGTGAACTGTACGTGGTCCAAGCTGTTTATTAGGCACATCCCTGGGAAAGGCGACAAGCTCCATTGTTTTTTATTGTGTAACAGGTCAGAGGTGGCAAGATGAAAGGGTGAAGATCCAGGGTAAATACGTGACAATCCTGGGTAAAGCCAACAGGTGGAGGCTCCATTGGTTTTCTGTCGTGCAGAAAAGTAAAAAGAGCAAGGTAGCCAGAGGGCAAATGTGAGATATGAGGTTAATTGTTGAAGCAAAGAAAAAGATTAAGAGATCCACTTTTCACTGAAACAAACTTGATTTAAAATTAAATCCCATCAATGATCGATTGGCACTAGTGAATGACATTTCACTGCGTTGAGATAAAAAAACATCCCCAAACATAAATAACACAAAATACAATAACTCTCCCAAAATTAATATGCAATGATTACCTTAAAATTGCCATAGAGAATTGTCTTCAAGTTGAATAAAGTGCCTTTAAGAAAGAGTGAACATTCTTGTAAGAATAGCCATACGATGCTTTGATGATGCATCATGTATGAGGAGAAAAACAAACTTGCGTGAGTGATTATATTCATCAATGTTGGTTTTTAGGTGTGTGAACGCCACGTATGTAACTTTCACCCTACGAAGTAACACTTTTTACACATTAAACATGGGGCACAATCGACAGTAATGCTTCTCTACGGCATCTAAAAATCTACGGAGACCTTAGCATCTGTGCATGTTCATCGCGGCGAAAATATTTTTATTTTCAAGACAGTACGAAGAGAGTAGAGAAGATTTGACTATTCAAATTTCTTCTACGTCAACCCAGCGGTGAATCCGTAGGTTGGCAGTACGGAGCCAGTACATGTACGTCAGACTTTGCATTATTACTGCCGATTGTGTCCTAAGCCTTAGGCACGTGACTGATAGAGACAAGATCAGTTGCAGAAAACGTGATTCTATAGTTACGTATTTTATTTATCAATACTTATGTAAATGTTGATTTGAAACGTTTATATGTAGTGTCTTTGTCTCAATGGCATGACAATGACAATGACATTGACGTATAACATGTGTCATTCAACGATTAGATGATATAATGCAATCACATATCTGTTATGTGACTCGTGTGTAGAGTATTATGTAACTTCTTTGATAGGTTTTGCAAGGTTTGAAATGGACACCATACACGTGGGAAGTTTTTTTTTCTATTGCAGAATGTAATGCCTCAGGGTTATACATTATTAATGGCATCTGTGTTCACAATTGCAAGCTTCAATGAAAAACACGTGTAACATAATGGCCACAAGGGCAGTCACTGTTGCAAATGATTGTTAGATAATCGTGTTAGCTTTGGAATTCCCTGCTGTTGACGTCCATTTGTAAGTTTGAAGAATGACTGCGCGCACACTTAATGGGATGATAATGGACTACATCAAATGACAAGTTGCCATTGGCTCTATCTTTCATGCCCCTCACGCAATTTCAAATGTCCAAATGTGTGACGAAAATGTTATTTTGTATACACATATATTAATACTGGACATTAAGCAAAAATGAGTACATAATAGCATTGGGTAAGCCCACAAAATTCAAATGGCGCCCAAACATCTCTGCGTGAGGCAACCGCGTTGGTTTATTTTTCACCCAATGTCCAAAAAAGAATGTATGAACTACCGAAAACGTTGTTTTAATTTATCGCACGAATACGCCACTAAGTTAGAGGTCGCGTTGACTCATCTAAAAGCGGACATGGGCTACACATAGCTACAGCTTTGTGTTTTTGGTTCTTCACGGATGACTAGACATGAGAACGTTATGATATGGTTTACGTTATAATGGGGGCAAACATATACAGTCATTTGGTGGCAACACACCTTATTAATGGCTAGACTCTGTTGACGGTAATACATAATTGAGTTCTATATACTACACTAGTCAGCTGCATTTGTACACGTGTACATTGTATTAAAGACGTGTACATCGACATGAGACACATACCTAGCTGAGGTGACCATGAACTTTTGCGTCTCAAAAATAAATAAAAAAGACGTGTGCCTGGCTTTTCTGCGTAACTTGGAAGTGAATGATATAGCTGGAAATGATTAAACAAACAAGTTCATGGTTAATATGTTGAAAGTAGCCTTACGTCAACCTGCATGACTTTATTAACTTTATTAACATGATTGAATTGCCAGACTGTAGGTGATTAGGCAATTAACACAAGATCATACCATGAGGTACTGAGCAATGAGGAAGACGATATAAACTCATGATGTAGGCTGCAACGTGACATGCGAGTTAGGATATATATGTATGTCAGTGTCAATGACAAATGCCAAATGACAAATGACGATTTTATTTTTTCAAACTAAAAGTTCTTACGGTATATATAAGATATACATACAATATATACAATAGTTATTATAATATACAAATATGATCTTTTCAAATAGAAAATCGAACCAATTTAAGTTCATTCAAGTGATGTATTGTAGTAGAACCTCTAGTACGGCCACCTACATGGCCTCAAGTGGTCTCAATAGAGAGGTCCACGTGGTCACTCTGGTCTACTTATTATGCTTTGACACCGTGCAGTGCTCTTATTATAATGGTGGTCACATATCATCTTACATGTGGTTAAAAATGTTCAAACCTTTCAGCTCTACATAGCCCTAATCATACAAGTGGTACTTAGTGGATTATAATAATGTTCGACTGTATTATATAAACTAATTGGCAGATCATATTAATAATGAACTTGTTTATGTAATCGTTTCTATTTGTGAGTGCGGGTGCATTGCGATATTTGATACATTTCACCGGATGCAATTCATTAGAATAATTAGTGTAATACTTATTAAGATTCTTAATCGTCTATATATGACGTCAGGGGTGATTTACATGGTATCGCACTCGACAAAAGTGGAACACTTGGTCGGTACATTGGAGGGGGTGTCGTTCAAGTTTCAGATGTTCCACTCTTTTGTGGGTCAATGATTTTTTTCACACTCCCAAAAACTTTTCCTATTAGAAGACAGAATAGATGTCAGGGAATTTGATGGCATTAAAAGGTACACAACAGAAATCACTTTAATACCATGGTTTTACATTTACCGTGCATAATAGATATTATTTTTTGGTATATACGTCATATTTAGATAAATATCACAAAACAACGGGTAGATATTCTTTGATTATGTCACTCATCTGATATTTCCACTTTTGAGGAAGGGAGGGTCAAGAAAATGAGAACATTGTTCCACTTTTGCGTGACAAAACGTACATCATCCCTGACGTGCATCCCGATTAAGGACTCTGCTGGGACTCAAAATATCATTGTCTTTGACAATTCAGTAAAATGCATATGGACAGAGTGCATAGTGGACCAAAATTGATATTTTGTTGGAGGAACTGAAAACCTATCTTTATGTTAAGAATACTTTTTACATAATGGTATTGTGAATATAAGGATAATGGCATGTTTCAGTGTTTCTCTGCACGAGTGATGTCTTTGTATGCACGAGTAAGCGCCAGTGAACAGGTGCAGGCAAAGACAACACAAGTGTTGCAGTAGAACCTCTAGTAGGGCCACTTGCATGGCCTCAAGTGGTCTCAATATAGAGGTGCCATGTGGTCACACTGGTCTACTTATTAGGCTTTGACACTGTACAGTACACAATTATTAGGGAACGATCATAAATGACGATACGGAGTGGTTCGTCGTCCATTTTGGGGCTCAAAGAAAAATTAACTGATCAACATTTTAAAAGTTGGTGACCCCCCCCCGCACCCAGATAAAGCAAAAAAATCCTCTAAATAGTCATTGTTTTTTTTTACATTTTTCAAAAAAGAAAATAGTTGAAAAAAAAATATACCGTAGCGTGATGAAAAAAATGTTCAGCGATCCCCCCAAAAAAAGCCAAAAAAAAACCCAAAGGGAATTAGAAAAGTTGGACGACCCCACCCCCACCTTTTGGACGACCCCCCCCCACCCCGGGATCATTATTTATGATCGTTCCCCTTATAGAGGTGGTCTCATCTTTTTAGGTGGTATTTTTTGGATGTTTCACTGTGTGATTTTTTTTGGTTTAATTTGATTACCTTGTATTTTAAACTCAATGACAGATATTGCTGTTTTTTTCCACGTGACTGAGTGTGCAACACAATACATTTCACCGGATGCAATTAGTAACGATGATTAGTGTGTTTTTTCTTACTCCTACATATTCTTAATCGTGATGTACATTTTGTCATTTCCGCCGGAGATGTGAACTTGAACACATTCTTTATTTGTCAATCGCCAACGTATTTAGAAGTATGATAGGTAAAAGTATCATCGTTTCGTCAACATGGTAAAGCCCTTTCTATTGGCGACGTCATTGTTTAAAACGATTGTAGTTATAATTGAAACTCATCTAATTCTATCAATAAATGGACATGTTAAAGCCATCTTTTATTCGTTTACATACCTGGCGTTGTAAACACTGGAACTGCAATTGATGTTTTTGTTTACATGTCCAAATATTTTATAATTGGTTGATGACGTTCAATCTTGTAATGCAATGCAATAAACCTGTTTAAAGCCATATTTTTCAGTAATTTTTTAAAAATCCATA
Organism: Streblospio benedicti; assembly: GCA_019095985.1. NCBI lineage: Eukaryota > Metazoa > Annelida > Polychaeta > Spionida > Spionidae > Streblospio > Streblospio benedicti. The sequence goes on from CM032662.1 coordinate 11,831,647, forward strand.
TGAAAATGCATAATTATATGTTTACACATTAAATACAAAATAATACAAGTATTAGATGCATGTTGCATCCCAGCCGCTAGAAATGGTCGATGCCGTAGACCGACTATGTAATTGCCTATGCTTACTAGAGGTCGGAACGTTAGGTTCGGTTTGGTTTCGGATTTTACATACTAAAACCGAAACTAAAAACCGAACCAAGCATCGATTAATTGACATTGTATTTACTCTGCACCCCGCCTTTTACAGATGTTTTATCCATTGTCACGTATACTTGACGTCACGTGCACATAAAATTAAGATTTGTTTACAATCGATATGGATAGCGTGCATATAGGGAACGAAAGGCGACATCTTATTGGAGTGAAAGGGAAACCTATCTTTATTTGTAGCGTACTTTTACATAATTGTATTATGATTATACAGTACGCTTAAAAAGTGAAAAACTTTAATAAATAGTGTATGTGATTTCCTCTAGTAATCTGCTCCAAAAATGTCTATATGTTTACACTGTTTCATGTTGCATGTGTGAAAACATGCACGGGTAGGGAATCAATCAGCTTACTATTTTCCCCATGTGATGCAACATAATTATATTAATCTGAATCTATAAATATTTTCATTTTTTAACAGAAATTAACTCACTTAACATTTGCACTCGTGTCACATCACACTCTGTGAAACATTCACCTTATAAGAGGTCTGAATAGAGAGGTGACCTCTCTATGAAGGTCCATGCTCGTATATCAAGTAAGGCTTACGACCGCAAAGGTTGTCTTATTTTAGAGGTGGCCCTAATGGACAGAGGTGGTCTTAAATGGGGGTTCTGCTGCATTTTTCTGCTGTCAGTCTTGTCTTTAATGTTCGATGTTTCGTGTGACTTGCCACAACGCAAACGGGCGAGAGTTTCACTTGTCATGGTCGAGTGAATACGGAGTTGGACTCGTCGGTTCGATTCCCGTTCTGGTTTTGAAGTTTGAAACCTAATAATATGATGAATAAATATGGGATAATGGATGCTCACTCGTTCTATTAAGTTCACCACTCAGTGAGAGAGTTGCGTATCTATCACCCCGCGTAATAATCATAAATTGGGGTTCACTACAAAGTCATAAATGTACTTACATTCGTCAAACATGACAGCTTCGTTCCTATCATATTGTTGAATTTAGTGTGCACTTTGCGTACATTATGATGATACATTTGCATAAACACTCACATTTTCGAATTAAGGGAGTTGGTGGGTATATGTATCGCATAGATTGCCATAGACATCGTAAGTCACTGTCCGGCTTGCATGTGTCCGTGTGCGGTTTGCACGTGTGGTTCAGGTGGTTGTTGTCTGCCTCTGAGCGTGGGTCTCGACCGCATATGGTAGTTAGGGTACATAATATACACGTAAAAGTACAATCTACACACAATGAAATATAGGAAACACTAAAAATACACATAATAAACACTAAAATACAAGCAGATATCCTACATAAGGCGGTTTCGTGGCAAGGTGGTGTTGTGAAATCAAGGGGAGATGCTAGTCACGGATGGTTGATCGTGAGAGACATGGTAGGTGGTGCTAGATACCATGTAGGTAAGTAGTAAGGTAAGTATCGTAGGTAGAAAGGTGGGTCAAAATCTCTTTTACGAACACCGAACACCGGATTAAAATAAAAACTGAAATTCGGGCCAGTCAGCAAGTGGCGAGCAGGACAGTCAGCATTTGCCGTGAATGATTTATTTTAATTTTTTGGCCACAGTGGTTCTATAAATCATAAAATCCCATTCTGCTGCATGTAGAATCGTTTCTGGATCGTACACAATGAATAGAATCCCTTTTAGAGCATCCAAAATGGTTGGAATCTCTTCTGGAGCTCTTAAAAACCCTTTTGGAACTATTAAAAATTGATAAAAATCCCTTCTGGAGCTATTAAAATTGATAAAATCCCTTTTGGAGCTTCTAAAATACTTACAGTTCCTTCTAGGGCTTCTAAAATGCTGAAAATCACTTCTGGAGCTTCTAAAATGGATAAGATCCGTTCTAGTGCGTCTTAAACACGTAAAATATCTGGAATTCAAAATATTCTTTCGGATCATCCAAACTCTTGAGTAGCCAGGCAGAATGGTCAAAATCAACGTGGAAACCAAGGAAATCTGGTAGTTTGAAGAAACCACTGTGAAATCTAGGTGTGTGTGTGCATTTAATCAATATTTTAGAGACAAAAACAAGAATTGTGCTGTAAAAATGTGTGATGAATATTCCAGGTCATTATTAAAGATATGGGCATTTCCAATTACTTTTGGAACCAAGGCAGTTGACTTAACGATGAACAAAATATGCAAATTGAGTTTTGGTATTCTTTCATTATTATACATTGTAAATCTGACATATTTTGCGTGCAAATTTCAAAGTTGTATCATGTGTGTATAATGAAAGAGTGTACTAATCCTTGCCATCTGGTCACTTACTAACTTACTAGATATTTTCCCTTAATGTGGACACATCACTCTGACAACACTTTTCTACTTTTTTACCAACAGGTGCAGGTCAGGCGAGTGAATGCTTAAAGTGAGTAATTAGCATGTGTACGCTATAGCAGCAAATGCTGTATGCAGCCAGTGTTGTATGCTCTCCCCAGGGTAAAGGTAAAGGTTGAGTGTCAAAGACGCCAATGATGTGGTGTAAATGACTTGACTGAGCAGGTCTCCTGGATAGAAGACTATAAACTCTTACATTTGCATGCACTATTGCATGTTAATGAATATGTATGATGGATAAATTGACCAGTTGATTTACATAATTGAAACATTTTATTAGCATTTTAGCAGACAGTAGCATCACGCTACACATGGTAATTACATATTCATGATATTCCAATTAATTTAGTATTGCAGTTACATATAATATCCTAGACCACACTTTTACAGGGGTAGAAATACTCAGCTATTTTTAATGTAAAGTGATATGAAGTTATACTTCATACATTTAAATCATCAAATTTCATACCAGAACGGATTAAACTGTTAAAGATGTAGTCTCAATTATTACTTTAAAATGTCAAGGTGTAATTTTCCAAAGGCACAGTTCAGATTTGGATGTAGTTCACAGGCTACAAATAATATGTTCCACTACTTTACAAACATTGCAATGAATCACAAAAATATAGTTTACATCAACAATAAGTCACAGCATTTAACAAACAATATAACATATCACAAAATATGACAGTAACACAAGAGCTACAAAAATATAAAGTACAGACAGTTTACAATGGGACTCATCACAACAGTACAGTATACAGTACTCCAATTTTCAATGTAACTCAAGAGAGCTATAAATACAGTACTATTAAAACTCTTGTCAGCAATAACAACATCTCAACAATGACGATCCTGATGAAATTGTCACTATAATCATGAAGAAAACACACTGAAGAGCATAGGCAGATCCAGGCGAGATGCAGGGGGCATGCCCCCACCCCTTTCCCCACCAAAATACTTTATTTTCGTACTTAGTAGGGTTTTTGGCATATCTGCCATCGATCATGCGTTTGAAACCCATGAAATCCCTTAAGTGCGTAAACACCCCCCCCCCTTTCCAGAAACCTGGATCAGCCATTGGAAGAAGCATTGGTATGTGTGAAACCTCTGTGTCAGGGGGCTACCATCTATTATGGCCAAGGGTTATGGATAATCCAATACTCCAGTTTTAGTCTAGTTGACATATCCTTCAAGCCTGGATGTCAAATCTTCATGAAATGAACAAAAATACAACTTAAAGTCTAGTTCATGTCCTTCAAGCTTGGATGTCTTGGATCTTCGTGAAGTGAACAAAAACACATCTTAAAGATAGTACCAAATTGACATAGAATGTAATCCATAATTCAAGTATCAACTTAGATTGAATATTTCCCACAGGAGAGGCGAGATCTGTCCCACATCGGAGAGGATGTGTTCGTTGTGTTTGTGGTAGTGGTCCGTGATGGTCCTCAGCTCAGTCAGTATTGCGGTGATCTTGGCGAATCGCAGTCTGTCGTAGGGATGCTTTTTCTGGATGATGTAGACCAGGGCGGACAGGACGTGGGCAGCAATCTGTTCCACTTTGACGGGCTTCAACAGTGGACATCGGTCTGTAAAAGAGGAACGGGTTAGATTTGGTCAGAATTGCTATTCAACATATGCAGATCCAGGGGGGGGGCGCAGGGGCATGCGTCCCCACTTTTCCTACCAAAATGCTTCATTTTCATAGGGTTTTTTACACGTCCGCCATCGATCATACGTACAAAACTCATGAAATCCCTAAAGTGCGCCCCGTCCCCCTTTTTTTCAAAAATCTAGATCTGCTATTGTTGTTCATAGGATAACAACTAGTAGATCAAAAGAGCTCAGAGCACAGTGTCGCTAGCTAGAAGAACGTGGAGTCGTAGGCAATAAAATATATTTTCTTAAACACAGGGTTAAAGTAAACTTATGTACATCTTCGCATGAGTCAATGTTGTTCTAGCAATGCTGTGCTCTCTGAGCACTTACCAACTAGTTAGCAAAGGGCTAAAGTTCAACATGGTCACCACTCACATAAATATTGTATCAAATTGACCCTACAATGGCCTTTTTGAAGGCACACTTTCAATGGCAAAGTACTAAATTTGAAAACTTATGGCTGTCACTAGATATTTAGAATTTCAAATAAATCTTAAATCATATAAAAAAGCAGTTACTCGTGAATTACATAAAAATAGAGCATTTACATGTACCCAGTAATTCAAAAACACGCACTTTAAAAAAACACTGTATTGTAAAGTAACTCAACAATAATATCCAATTGCCCGATTTTTTCCATTTCCTATTTCTGTAGAGAGCATTATGTTTTCCGTTGCTTAAACACCACCCTATTTCCCACCTTAGCTTTTGTATATTAGATCCATCTAATAAGATGCCAATTCACTAATGATTTGATTAACACCTACTCTTTTGTACTCTGAGAACATGTCTTTGACGTACTTCTTGGTGAGCATGTTATGAATCAGATGCCCCTGGTGAACCATACAAAGTATTTGCATTGTAATTAGGCAATAGACAGTGAATGTAAATAAAGACCAAAAGCCATAGATTGACCTTTTTTTTTGCCTTATTTGTCATTGGAGACACATTTTGTTTTAAATATCTCAAATTTTGGAAGTTGAATCCACCTCTACTTCGGTATCATGCTTGGAAGATGGTTAAGTTTTACTCCTATAAAATCACAAACCATTTCATCTAATTGAAATTTGAACACTGCAGCCCTAGGTACCCAGGCATGTGTTTGGTATTTACATAATTATGATTACTAGTCAATTAGTGTTTGTTTTTGATACCAATTAATCATGATTTCTAATTAGAAATTAATTTCGTCAATTGTAAATTATGCTGTTATGTCTGTCATGTACATGTAGCCCTACAAGTATGTTGACATGTATGCCTTTGTTATTGTGGGCTTCTTTGTACATAATATTCTAACTCAGCCACAGTTTAGATACACTTAGATACATTGTGATTCCACCTCTGAATCCTCAAAAAGTGAATATAAAGTGTGCTGAGAACTGATTCACCACCTCTCGGTTCCAACCACTCACCCCCCTCAAAACCCAACCAAGCCCTCTCCCAGCTTCACCAATCCAACATTCTAGCCGACCCCTCTCTCAACTTAATCGATCCTAGTCCCGTCCCCACTCAATTGCTATACGCTCCCTAGTAAATGTGACCCATCCCCCTGACCCCACCCCCAATCCGCCCCAAAAATCTAAGTGCAAAAACTAACCAATTGCAAGCACCTTAGCTAACCAATTAGAAAGAACCCTTCCTATAGCAGACAAACATTCAACGAAGAGACTTTATAGCTTCAGACAAGAACTTCACTACCTGTGGCAAAGATGAGGAAGGTGAGGAGGACGCACGTCTCCTCGGACGATAGCTCCATCATCTGGAGGCGGTCGGCGACGGCCAGCACGTGCTCGGCGTAGTCCTCGCCCAGCGCCTTCACTAGGTTGAACGTGAAGCCGAAGTTGTTGGTGTAGCACTTGCGCAGGATGTCGAACTTGTGGTGCTTGCTCACCACCCACAGCTCGCAGAACGAATCTGGAAGGGTAGGTAACAGGTGTAGGTCTAGACTGCCAGATACGTAATATTGTAAGGTCTAGAAAGTCAGAGGGGTAACAAATTGTTAGGTCTAGAAAGTCAGAGGGGTAACATTATAAGGTCTAGAACATCAGAGGGTAACATAATAAGGTCTAGAACATCAGAGGGTAACATAATAAGGTCTAGAAAGTCAGAGGGGTTACATTGTAAGTTAAAGAACGTCAGAGAGGTGACATTATTTTATATATAGGTGTAGAATGTCAGACTGGTGATATTATTAGGTCTGGAATGTCAGATAGTTAACATTCTTCACTCTTATGTCTAGGGTGTCATATAGAAAGTATTAACTCTTCCCACACTTACTCTTTTCTAAAAATAAATTGCTACACCAGTATGCTCAGCTTCAGTGCAAGTATAGAGCATAAAAATATACAGATGTTTCAACATAAGAAGAGTATTCTATGCGTTAAAATCTTGGTTATAAATGTTGGGTTCTTGGGTAAATGATAAGGGTATTAAATGTGAACACTGAAGTAAATTGTGACATTTCTAGTGTAGCATATCTTCAATTGCCCATCATCCACCGAGCCATTTTCATCACAATACGTCATATGGAATCCTGTACCAAAATCCACATCTTGATGTTAGTAGTGAATATGTTTAGAGGGTATTCTAGTACAAACGGTGGGTGTAGTAATAAGCATGTATTGGCTAGAACATGGTTAACGTTGCAAAAAATGTAAATATCAAAGACTGTTACTTAATTTTAGCGGGGTAACAAAATCTGAGGGACAAAAACTGAAAATTTATTACACACTTATGAAAATAATAATGTACAATCGGATATGGAGTCCCTATGCAGAGAATTTCATTTTCGAAAACAATTATATGGTCCCTAAACAGAGAACCAAATTGGTTTTGCTCTGAAATTATCAAAACATTTTGCTACAAATAAGGATAAATAATATCAATAATCAAAACTGTAAAAGTCAATATACCAACAAAAGTTATGTTTTAAAGGGTTTAATGAAATCACATATTTCAACTTCAAAATAATGCTTAATTTTCTACCTTGTGGAAATGTGTGTTAAGTAAGTAGGAAAAAAAGTATATCAAAATATTGTGATTTATGTAAAGAAACTGCAAATATAAAACATATGTTGTATGATTGTCCATATATAAAGGCAGATATAATTTTAAAAAATTTCTAATGTTGATTGTAATGTGAATTGAAATCCATTATATGTGGCTTATAAATTATGAATTAACTGATAAAACAATTGCATATAATTTTTGTTTTCTATAATATTGTATGCTATTTTTAAAGAAATTAAAAACTGAAAATTTAATAGAGAAGGTTTAAAATTAGAAAATACAGTTTTTAAGTATAAACAAATGTTATATTTGTTACTTATTTGTAATTTTGGAAAAGTTTTAAGATTATTGGAATTTGTTAATAACTTCTATTTAAATAGAATGTAATATTATATTTTTAAATCAAATCTATTTGTAATTATAATGTTTTTGGAGGTATAAATTTTAGTGTTTATGCTGTATTGGTATTTATTTTTATTTCAGTACATGTATGATATAATTATAACATGCTTTTAATTAGATAAAAACGTGTACTTAGAGTGAATAATGGCTAATGTCAAAAGCCTTCAGAATGAAAAGAATCACATGTGACCACGTGTAAAATGTCTATTTCAGTTGTACTGCTAAAACTGTGTACAAACCATTTCTCAGAAACCAATGCAATTACGTGCGTTATAATTTCGATATTGAAATTACACAAAAATCAACCAAGTCATGCTGGAGATAATTAGTTTTATTCATATGTGTTTCAACCACGCAAAAGATGTTCACGTGCTTACTTTTGATGAAGGGTATGTTTAAAATCAAGAAGTGAAGATGGTTGATTGCATTTTGGTCCAATGGATTTTTACCTACTGGTTATCTTATAATTATGTCATCAAAACTTCATGCCAATTTTTTCACTTTTAGTAGAAATAAACTAAATAAGCTCACAAATTAAATAATAATCTACATGTATTGAAATTATTACTTATACTATTCTAGTACGCTGTATGTGTACTTGTGCATGTATCTAAAACATACTTTTATTCTATACACATGACATTGATATGAAACATATTTTGAGTAATTTACTTTTTAGGGATGTACATTCTGACCCTAGAAATCATATTCTACATTTCGAAATTATACATCTATCTTTGCAGTTCTAGAAACAACATTTCTTACCAGAGTCTTGTCTCATGGACCTCAGACCTAACACTCATGTTCGCGTACACACACACACATGACATTTGGCTGGGAAAATGCTATAAGACAGTGGGAAAGCCATGTAAAAAATATTTAAAATGAAACTGATGCTGTACATGTGGTACTTGTCTGTAGAACAACACCAGAAAACTTAGCACTTCTCTCTCAGCTCCATAGCTAGCTTCAGGCCCTAATGTAACTTACGTTTTATTAACTGTATCTGGTCTGTCATGTCCAGTTCCCTGAAGCCTGGAATGGTCTTGACGAACTTGATCAGCCTTTGTAAGCCCCCTATGTGAGTGAAAGATAAACTTTAGTAGTTGAATACAAAATAGAGGAATTTAGTAAAACATATCTTATCCTACACACGTTGCTGTCATGAAAATATTTATGGGAAGGTTAGGAGAGTCATTGCGTACTACAAGTATCTAAGGTGCTTACTGAAGATATTATAAATGAAGGATTATGGTGTGGGTATTTGAGTGCAAAGTACTTAAATACGTAAATCATTAAGAGAATATGACTGCATTCGAGTGCAAAATACTTAAATACATATTCATAAAGAGAATATGACTATATGGCTAATAAGATTATACATAAAGTCTATTACATCTTAAAATCCATGACCTAGGAAAGAATGAAAACAGCTTAAAACTGACTTATGGATGAATAAGCCGTGTTCTTTGGCCACATTCAAGGTAAGAATACATGTATATTGTTGGAAAAGTAAATAAGTAAAGTGCAAGGTAAAGCTACTAACTCGTGGGGGGTGGGGGGGGGTCTGCATAAAAAATTGGTATGAACGTGCCACGGATAGGTTAAAAATTGCACCCACCATTATACCTATTTTTGAGAAAACGTGACACACAATATACCAATATCTGAGAAAAATGTGACACAATATACCAATATCTGACAAAAATGTGAAAAATAGACTAAAAAATATGAAAAAAGAACAGCCAGAAATATACCAAAAATTGAAAAGAGACACCCAGAATATACCAAAATGGGGAAAAAAACAGTTTTGGGGCACGTCCATACTCACCACGATAATGTGAGACCATCATGACCACCAACCCCCCACCCCCCTGCAGGGGGGGGGGGGTTGTTACTAACCCAAGTTTTCAATAACTATGTAGAAATTTCATGTGCCATTTATCAATCTCTCTCCTACATCTTCCATAAGTGACACGTATTCCTAGCAATATAAATGGCAAGAAAGATGCAAGTGAGAGGTGGATTAGAACTATTCAAGTACTGGCAAAGCTCTACTAACCCGTGTTTTCAATGACTGACACCCATTTCTTCCATATGGCACTCATATCGGCATTCGGTTCCATGTCTGGGGAGAAACGGGGCAGATGAAGCCGATTCTCGGGGTCATCGTGATGGACCGCCACAATCGTCGTCGATGTATCTTCGATCACCTACAAATGATGAGAGATTTTTTTAAATGGGGTGGACAATTCTTTGTGCCTTAGTATCTAGCTTAAAACTAGATATTGCACATGTATCTGTACAGGGCAATCAGTAATGTAGACTGTGCAATTCAATTTGCATGAAATTTATTAATCTCTATTTACGTAGAGCGGAGACAGTTTTATACTCCGCAACAAGTTGCTACAAAAATGTGTTGCAAATCTGGAAAACTATGTGGTTTGTAAAAGCAATATACAGACAGGATACTAATAGCATTATTTCTTAATTCAGATGGGCATACTTTGCAACAGATATCAATCAATAGGCAATCTGGGTATCAGATGTCATATCTGGACATGTGATTCTCAGAGTGTAAATAGATAGACAGAGTTCCAATCCCTGAACCACTCAACCTCTGAAAATGTAGGTAAAGAAAGGTAACACTGTCAAACAGAAGTCTGGTCCGTACTTTATGCAAATGTACATGGTTATATGTATTTAATTTCTTGAAAACTGCAGATGCTTTCCACATAAAAAAATACTGTAACGTTTCTTGGAAATTAATTAGCTACAGCATGGAGCATATCAGCTAAAAGGTTCATGCTTGTTGCAATTAAATCAAAATGAGGTACAGATTTTTTTAATCTTTATAAAAATTAGAGGTAGGCAAATATTCAATATAAAGCAAGAATATGTGAACATATTTATTACTATTGTTGACAATAGATTAGATACCATTTTTGTGATGGTCATGTTCAGAATAATTTCAATTGAAGGTACTTTTGTCTACCATCTCACAACAAACTAAAGCTATCTTATGTCATTTGTTAAGGTTTGATAAAACACTGAATGCAGGAAGTTGTTGTTAACTTTATCTATCTTGTAAATTACTTAATAAACATGGTTCGTATTTAAAGTTACACAACAAAATATATAATCAATTTAGCACATAGTTAGACTGTAACTATATCACATGTTAATAGTTAAGGGAATCGGTTAATTAGGTTAATTAGATTGCTAAAGCATGACTTTAGAATAGGAAGACCAATAATATGTTGCCGTGGTTCTGTGATAATATATACATGTAGGAAACATATGTTAACAACCTGTAGGTTCGATAATTATGTGTGATTTATACATGTAATACTATAATGCCCTTGAAAATCAAAGCAGGAGGTCAAAAGAATAGCGTGAGCAAACGGTCATTTCTTAGGATTGTTTTTACAGTTAACCTTGTGCGTCTTTGATATGTTTCACAATAAATGTAACTTTATATAATCATTGTTTATACCTTGATCCAATGACCATGGGGAAAAAACACCCTCAAGATGAGGTCATAGTGTTGCACAACTGATTGATAATGTACTGGAATGGGCACAGAAGGGTAATAAAACCCACCCACTCATTCTCCAAACAAAATTACATCCTAGATAGGTTTTCTGCACCAATTACATTATATAACCTACACACATGTAAACGGGTCAGTACATAGCATCTTAGGGCAAATCAAATGTGATCTTAAACATAGAGTTGAAGTATGTAAATATTGTGGAGCTCGCTACACATTGAGAGTTTGTGGACATGCTAAAACATATTTTGAAAATGTGTTGTTTTTTTTAAAAAAAGGAATGGGGGGTCACGCCCCTCTAGATCTGCATGTGTTACTTGCACGAACCACTTAGCACGTGAGACAAACACGACAAGAACCAGACAAACTTTGCTCACATGACGGATGTGAACACGTGATCAATGAAACCAAGTGACTTTAAAAAGTCTTCGCACTAAGATCATGAAGGTCACTCACAGAAGCAAAACATTATGCACCAGTCTGACAGTCATGGCTTTTAACTCTTTTGCAGCTTTACAATATGACAGATGAGAAATACGAGAGAAAATAGATGGATCTGCCCCAACACAACTTGTCTAATAAGCAACAACTAGAATAGAACCTCTACTCAATAATGAGACAACCTTTGGCAAACCTTCATCAAAACGACCATCGTGAACAGACACATACAGACTGCCTTTTTATTGAGGCAGTTTAGAACAGTCCCCGGTGGGACTTAAAAGAGGAGGTTCCTGTGAATAATGCCATATTCCGTGTCAAGTAATGAGAATATCGTTCTGACCTATCAAATGAAGTGTGTCTGTCGTATTTAAAAACATTAACGCAACTTCTTTTTCATCTCTACAAGCCATGCTTATGTAAAATGCAAAACCTTCTGCCTCTTAAGTAATGATTATAAAATTTCATCCTAGAATTGTTTTAGCAAATAAAATGGACCTGCCCACTCGAATCACGACTGTTATGTATACCCACAGATAATATGCCTGTGTTTTTCTTCTCTTCAGAGCAAAAGAATCCACGTTGTCTTGTGTTTGCTAAGCTGGGAGGCAACTTAAGCACTACCGTCTGTACCTTGGGGGCTACTGTTTATCATGGCCCAAGGGGCATAAAAAACTATGGGTTTCGTGGTGTGCATTGGGGGTGGGGGTGGGAGCTGAAAAACCCACCTTGATTTGCTGGGTGGGGTGGGCTTGAAAATCTGAGATATGCACCTATATGGGTGGTCCAGAAAAATGGTAGTAATTTTCAGCTGATTTTAGGTGGGAGTGTGGCGAAATTTACAAATAAATTGCGCAGGGTCTTGCTAATCATACCATACTTGATTTATTTTACACCCCACCCTGGCAATAATAAATGGTACCCCTGTATTAAAGTATAATATATAAATTTACCGGTAGTCCAATGTCCAGTTACGACCACGACCAGTTATATCATTACACTCATTATACTCATTTTATTATAGACTCAAAATTCCAAAACATCAATAGTAAATTCCGGTAAATCATCGTTTACAAATTAAGGTAACATGAATGGCAATCATGCTGTCCTCAAATCATCTCTAAGTTTGAGTTGGTGGAGTTCTAAAAAGATCCTAGCTGTGATTTAAATAAATGTGCATACTTGTTTCAAAAGCCTGGCGACAACCCTGAAAGCAGTTAGTTGCAATCACGATGATTGCATTGTGTTTTGTCTTGTTGTTTATTGCAATTTACAAATTAATTAAATGTATCATGCTAATCAAGACTGCGTCATAGTCATAAAATCGGTGTACTTGTCTCCAAGAAAGAAGTCTGAATGCACATGATCAACTGATATCTGATTCAAAGATTAATTGTCTAAGAACAAAAATATGAAATGCAAAATCGAAATTGGGTTAATGTTAGTCAAATGTTATCATACATCTATCAAAAAGGAGGAGACAATAAGAATTACATACTATAAGTGTTATGTACAATACATGTACAGAGGTATTTAGTTTTTCAAACTTATATCAATGTTGTGGAAAAGTAGGGTTGCAACATTGTACATGTGAATCACTTAATAGGAAATATCCTCCATATCAACGTCAAGAAACCAACTGTTCAAAATTGATCTACAAACTCTAATCTCATGCCTGAAATCAGTTGTCAACCTAGGACTAATAATATCCTTAGTCCTAGTGTGAACTTAGTCTTCTTCCTTTTTAAATGATGCCACTATACTACTAGGAAATCTATACGTCTCGTGCAAACATCATGACAGTCGATTCATATTATGATTGAATGAAAGCAGTCAACATCTGGACAGTCTGATTGCATTATGGCAATCATGAAGTATTTGTGTTAGCTGGTCCAGTTTTGTCAAGCATACAGTGTGTTTAATACCTTAATTGCCGTCCCTGTATTAGATCAATCTAGTTCACATGTTGAGTAGTAACTTTATGATTATGCTTTGTTTTTCAAATATACAGATATTATTCAGGTTTTACAATTGGGTGACTTTATTGGGTGGCATTGAATCCACAATACAATGGTTGTCAAATCAGAATGATATACCTTTGGGTTGCTAGGTCATGTCACACCAGAGTCACTTAAATGGATGCTTTACCATGTCAATCGTGGTCAAAATATGCTTGGTAGTTTTAGAGATGTGAGAAAGAAGGTTAGGAATGAATTCAAAAGCATTGGACGACCCTTCTTATACCTGAAGTTCTGATAATAATCGCTCTTTCGCCTTGACAATTGAAGCGATGAATTCATCCAGTTCTTGCTCCTCTTGTTCCGTACGCTCGACTTCCTTGGCAGTCACAGCTTCGATTCTCTGCTTCTTCACCTCCATGATGTCTCGCGTTCGCTTCTCATATGTATATCTGCCAGTTTTGATACCTGGAATGATTTTCAACAAGATTGAAACATACCCGTAAACAGAAGCAGCCGTAAACCAATAATGGGTGACACATCAATTCAAAGATTAGGTAGCTCACATCACTTCAATTGTTCCATCTCCTTGCCCATACCTGCTACCTAACCATTTCAAGTAAAGGATTGTTTTTAACATTAAATGAGCGGGTGGCCTTGAGAATCACCAAAACATGCAAATTGACATATTTTGATTAGACAAAGGCATCAGTGGGCATTCGTAAAGGGCACATTATACTAGGGTGAATAACGTGTGTGTACTGATTGACAAGTGACATATTTGTAAGGAAATGAGATTCGCTTCGATCCCTCGACTTGCCAAATGTGGTGTCATCAATGCTTAGAAATCGAAGACAACAAAGGATGATTACCAATAACAATTGACTTTGAAAACGTCATACAAAGACCCATAATCTCTTATTTATCTGATTATTAGTCACCATCTCAGCCCATGCAATATGAAATAAGTGGTATTGTTGTATCATTGAGATGACCAGTGATAATGCCATACCCTTTGAAGTACTTGGCGAGAGGGCATAGGGATTAGAGAAATTTACTGTCAAGTGAACATAATCTATAAAATCATCACTGGAGAACTTTATAAGTATCTACCAAACACCCATTGTAAAACTATCAACAGTTTGGTCACTTTATTGGTGCATGCATTTACAACCACGTGCGTGTGTGGTACAAAATTCAGGACAAATAAGTCACAAAGATTATGTAGAAAACTTATGGAAGAGCTTCTGTTTACTATGGGAAATTGAGATGCAGTTATACAGATATCATCCAGATAAATCTGGTTTCATTACTGATAGCATAACCCAGACTCAAACTACACACAATGCTCAGATAATAATGATAAAGAATCGGATAGAACATTGCTTCTTGTGCAATGACTTTGCAATTTACAATGCATGTGAACATTAAGAAATTCTGAAAGCGATAATGCAGTCAATGAGAACACGCATTGAACCTACCATATCAATATATCGATATATCATCTAATTATAGCTACCCTATTTTGGGTGGGCATATGTGTCTAAAGGTAATTTGAAGACTGTTATTCATATTAGCTATATTCCATCTCTATGTTAACTATTTTTCTGCTTATGTCTAACATTTCACAGCTTTACACCTTATATTAGAGTTTAAGTTTGAAGCAATATATTGAGAGCTATAAAAAATTTATTTTCAATATGCCACTAATCTGACTCTTTGTCATGAGATAGGTGGTGTGATGTCACATGCGGCAGTCAGGAGGATGTTGTTGTAGGGCCCAAAGAAGAAAGACAACATCTGCTGTGTGGTATACAAAGCTGTGTGAGAACCAAGAGAGAGTGATGCTCAAATATGTTTAGACCCTCAAGATCAAGGAGTAGCTGCAGTACCTTTTCACATATCTCCATACAACTCCATCGATCAGGCAAACAGAACCATCACATATATTTCGACAAGTCAAGATTCTGATGTGAACCCTTTTAAATCGAACAATTCATGCGGCAATACACATCTGACGCCTCGAGGCGAACCTCACTGAGAATGTGGGCTCCCTCGACCTGCCTGTCATCTACAACAACATCCTGACCACCAGAGATGCCGTCATACCACCATCACATTACGTATAAGTGGTCAGAGTCAGAATAAGGAAATCTTCCCAAGAAGTTGAAAGCTCTCAAAAATTACTTCAAAAGTTTAAAAAATGTATATTACTACTTGCAATAGACTGTGTTCTCATAATTTAGACTAAGACTTTTTGATGTCCTGCCAAATTTGATACGCTTCTTGAATAGATAGTGGTTAAATGATTTGCCCACCTCGTTTAATCTCATATTGTTGTAATGTGCAAATTAATATTTGCCATAGATCCTGCAGCCCATATAGATGACATAATTATTTATGGTAAAAGAGAATGTTACCTTCTTTAGACATGCCCACTTCAATACACTTCTTGAAGCGACATCGTGGACAAAAGCTGCGCCCGCCCGGCTTGATCTCACACCGCGAGTTCTTGTAGCATCGGTACTCAGTCTGTCGGCCGATACTTCGATGGAAGAAGCCCTGAAATTAATAAGATTTATAAAACACTTTTAATCCATCACTGATCCATAGCAACTGAGGTTCCAACTTTTTAGGCCAAAATACTTCATTTTCATGGTGTTTTAAAAGTGACAGCATCTTGAGTGTGCCCCCCTTTTGAGTATTGATCATCACATAATTTTTATAAAAAGTTCCTAAGGCCTCTACATGACACACTGTTATTTGAGTATTGTGAACCCTTAAAAATGGACACAAGAAAGTTTAACATTCTAGCGTGGTAAAATGTGACACATGAACTGTCTGGAATCTCGTAAAAATGGACCCAGTGACACTTATTTTCAGACTTCATTAAAGGCCTTTATTTCATTGGTGACATGCTTTGTATATGCATACAGAAGAATGAGATGATTTTAGAAGAAGGATTGGAAACAGAAAACAGTTTAAATGTGACCTGCATGTATGTGATCTCCTAAGCAGTATGCATATCTGTAAATCTGTAATTTATGTCCAATTTATTATCTTAGGTCTTTAAAAATCAGAAAGCAGGAGTCGAGTGTATGCTACTCCATGATAAGTATTTATGCTTATTCTGACTATTATTATTTTTCATGTATATATTTTTATTTGTACTAGGCAATATACATTGTATTTATAAGATCATAAACACAGTTTAAATACATACAATGTAATCACGTGATATAAGATCAACTAAGAACATATTCATTGGATAAAGGCATTGTAGACCACGAATACAGACACATATATAGACATATCTATCAAGGTTATGAACCAATTATAATTTTGAATCGAATCATTTGCCATGAACATCAAAGAATGGCATTTATCGGGGCTAGTATAATATCATTTTAACCTTTAAACAACAGAGGCCTATATTTATAGTAGATTATTACAACAGTTTATTCAAACTTGGCAACCACTTGTCAGTTCTTGTCTGCCCACTTAGAGCTATAAAAATCAGATAACATTTTAAACCCAATAAATCTACAGTATCAAATTGACACAAAGCAATAACTCACACCCTCTCATGCAAAGTGCTTAGGTTTGTTTAAAAATTGATCACTGCTTTGAAAAAGACAACAACACTTTACTCTGTCTTAATATCAGCTAAAAAATACGTGAGTTGTCTATCAAGTGCCTTTGGATTAGCGTAAATTTATGGAGTTCTGTCATAGTAAGAAGCACTCGAGATACAAATGATTGCTGACGCAGTGAGGCTCCGTACAAAACGATTTCTCTAATAGCTTGGGCAACATAAAGTCACTGATAGAGTGATTAATTGCTTGTACTTGTAACTTGATTTTGAAGCATAGCATTTTCGTTTGCTTTTCAAAGATTTTGATGTCTTAATTTTTGCAAATGTAAGCTTCATCACTTGTTGTTAGCCTCATTGTATTATATAATGAATGATTGGTTGGCTATTAATACTGCATAACGACGGTAAATAGGGCTAACAACAAGTAATTAAATTACAAGTTACCATTTTAAAGAAAAATACTAAACACTGCATAGGCCGATCCGGGGGAAGTGTGGGGGTTCCAGTGGGCACCCGGCACACGTCCTCTTTTTTCCAACAAATATTTATTTTTCATGGATCCCATAAGTGTGCCCCCTTTCCTAAAACCTGGGTCTGCAAGTGCACTATATATTAGATCATTTCCATAATTTACCCTTGGTAGGGATGCTATCAATAGAATTTACAGTTTTGCACCATTTCACTCATCTTGCCCGTGAGCTAAACTTAAGATCTGAAGAAACGCGGTCAAACACACAAGCATCTTACCCAAATGTTTATACACAATGCCAAATACACTGAACAAACAGATGAAATAGTTATAGGCTGGTGAAATATTTACAGTTATATAGGGTGCCCTATTTCTGGGTTACTGAGCTACATACTATTAGCAAGACACATATTGTATGTGCTTGCAGATTACATTACAGCTTACTATGACCTGGGATTTGAACAACTCTGCTCATCAAAGGCATAACGCTACTCACATATGTTTCCATTAGAATGATACTTCAAGGATTATTAAAAAAAATCAAAATATCATATCTTCACAATTTTGGTACCAAATGTTAGGCTATCCCACCCCCTGATTTGCTTACCTTACAAGCCTCGCACGTGTTGACGCCATAGTGGAACCCTGTGGCCTGAACCCCGCAGACTTTACACAGAGGAAGCACATGGCTGGCATCTTTCCCTGACGTGCCACTGTTGCACGACTTGGTGGTGGTGGTGGTGGTGCTGGTGGTTGTGGTGGTGTCTGTGGTTGACGAGGTGGTGGATGAAGGCGGGGAGCAGGGCTTCTTGGCGGGAGGAGGTCTGTGGATAAGAGATAGTAGTATCACAGTACTTGTTCATTTTTATGGGCCCTTTTTTTGGTAGGTTCAGCCAGACAAAAAATATGCCTAGTTGCCAGGTGTGCTATTAGAAGCAGTTTACCCATGATAATTAGAAGGAATGTATGATGTAATATAGCTAACAAATATTTCTTGTACAAAAATTTCAAATCCAATTTTGCATGGCATTTCCATAAGATGGTTAGTAGTAAAGATTTATAGTAGTAAAGATTTATATGGGCATGGATTCGAACTCACGACCTCCTGATACCCTACAGAGCGACCATACACATGAGCATAGTCAGGCGTACTCACCGTTTACACTCACCATCCTACACGATCAGAGATTTCATTAATCGAGATCAGTAGTCTTTAATTCCCTCCAGGTAAGTATACTTCACAAATACATAAATAGCTGCGTCATTGAACACTGAACTTATTTGGTCAGTTCTATAGTGCATTATTTTACAAGTGGATCTGACCTGTAGATGGAAAGGTCATGGGCGGTGTCGGTGGCATCATCTCTTGACGACACGGAGCAATCACCCATGGGCGGTGATGGCTCCCCAGTGACCACGCCCCCACCACTGCCAAAGTTCAGTGGGATGGCTTCGAGGCTCGGGGTGGGTGACAACCTGAGGTGAAAAAGAAGAGGTGATATAGATTAAGAGCTTTCATGTGTAGTTAGTGCTGTTGTTTTATAAATAAAGGGTTAATGCAGCATATAAAGGCCATTTTTTTATCCGGATGTTTTATCAACCAGACTTTTTTGTGAACATTACCTTCATCAGGTATAGTTGAAAGCATTCTATTACAGAATGGGCAGTAAATAATATTAATAAAGTTTGTCATTGAGAATTTAAAACTCTACAATGTGAAGATGAATGAATGTCACTAACATCAAATGTCAATAGCACAGTGTACTAGTTAATAAACTATAAAACCTCGGGTGGTTTAATTAGGGATGTGGTCTCTTTTAGGAGTTTTAAAGTGGTTTGGAACTGGAAAAGGGTCTTATTGTTGAGATGGTCTCTTTATACATGCCGCATCAATTGGAGATTATGCTGTTATGTATGCGATTTGAAAATAACCACACTTCATAACTTTAAACACAACCTGCCTTCAAACATTCAACATAAATGCAGAGTAAAATAAAATACAACATAATGCCTATGTCTGTATTAAACGTTGATAGTCTCAATGCGCCTAATCCCACCTGAGACTGTTGGTGAATGTAGCCTCTGTCACGTCCATCCATGGTGGTGAATCCTGCTGCTCGGGCGAGGATTCGAGGCTACCGCCGGTACTGAAGATCCCATCTCCTTCGTAGCTTGAGCTGAAACTGCAAAAATTTCTAACAGTTAATTACTTTAAAGGTGTTTTACGTATATCAAAACATTACGTTCAAATGTACTGCAATATAATACTACAATATTATCACAGTGCGAAAGCGACCAACGTAACTCCCAAAACGACTACCGTAACTCAGCAAAAATGGCGACGCCAACAGAGCCCGCTTCATGTTAGAAATTCCACTATTGTGCTTATTCTGTGCACTTATATCATGATATCACATGCTGCAGGTTTAGATTTTAGCGTATTGATTCTAGAGAGCATGTAGTTTTAATGTATAATAAATGTATTATGACATATTTTGGTTGAAACCAACCACCTAAGTGACTACCGTAACTCACACAAATGATTACCGTTACTCACTCACGTGACAACCGTAACTCTGAAGATACGTAGACATCCAAAACGTAATTAATGCTGATATATATGCTTCAAATCAACATTACAGTGTGACTTATATCTGTGTGTTTTGATTTATGCTAGGAGTCCACTAGAGCCGCGACTTTAGGTGACAATTATGCAAAAATTATATCCCTGTTATGTGGATGTCTCTTCTATTTTAATTTCATTATTTTTACATTAGTAGCACATATAATTTCCTTCCATGGTTAATATCTGCAAAAAAAATTCCGAATATGACCTCTAATTCAACAGAATAGAAGCTAAGCTGCAGTATTCAATGATTTTTTCTATGCAGAGTTACGGACGGTAGTCGGGCCTGGAGCTACGGTAGTCACCACACAATTTTAAAATCCGCTTTATACTATCATCAAGTAAACTTTCAACGAAATTATGCAGCATGCAGATAACACGTGCAAAGTACTGTCTTTCTAACAAAAAATATAAAGCTATTAAGAACTTAACCTCATATAAAATGAAAAAAATCTGCTCCGCTATATGCATATCATTGACTACCGTAACTCTGGAGTTACGTAGATCGCTTTGCACAGTGATTATACAGAACTAGCTTTTCCTGTCTCCTACGAGACAATTTCGAATGGAGTATACAGTCTTGGTGAACTATTACTGGCCATAAAAATATCGTCTTGTTTGACCACTGGATATCTAAACCCGTGAGACAAAATATGAATTTAAGCATACCTGCTACTTCTAGGGAAACCTTTATTGATTCTATTAAACTACTAAGAAAAGTTCCAAAATCAATGAACATCAAAGAGATGCGTATAACAGCGTGCATAGCAGGCATACGGCCGACGTAACTGTAGTGCACAAAAAAAGTGTACCCTTTGTATGTATTACTAGACGCTCCATGAAAACCCCTAGTTAATCAACTATGCCCAGAGTCTCAAACATTATCTCATGGTTGATGAATTGTATAGAAATTAACAAAAAGAGCGTGTGTTCAATTTGAACAAAAACGTGTAGTCGTGTATTCATCGTGTACTGGTGTGCATGAACGTCCTAGTTACTTATCTACACCCCAAATACATAAAAATTTTCATAAGTTTGATAAATTACCGTGAAATGGTAGGCTACATTGTACGATGTTAGCATACAAGGACATGCTGATATTTCTCAGGTAGGTCAATAACTTACAATAATGCACGGTCATGTCCTCAATGGAACGGGTATATGTCCACTATTCAGGACAGCTTAGTGCCAATTTGTTATCATTGCTGTGTTCATACTGTAAATTTTTGTGAAGTTTTAGAAATATGACGTGACATAATGTTTTAATTACTACTTTCACATTTAAGTTAAAAAAGCATATATCGCTAGATAAACAGTCGGCCAGACAATCAGACATTCTCAAACACACTGCCGGGCTGGACTTGGCACATTGACTGGCTGGCTGACTGGCTCACCGAATGACTTTGTCAGGCTAGCTGTCTGCATGCCCGTCTGGCTAATCGACTCAGTGACTGAGTGAATGTCTGATTGCCTGACTCCCTTCTTCACTGAATGTCTGGCTGACTCACTAACTGACTGATTAACTGACTGACCAACTCTCTGATTGACTTACAAACAGGTTGACCAACTTACACTCGCATGTTCAAATATATAAAATCTCGTGTAACACCTCCGTGTCACGTCATTCTTTGAGGATGGTCTACAGACGACTAGACCGAATATTTTGAAGTTGTGAGTGAAAAACGTTGGATTTATCATAAAATATAACATCTTACTGTCCCTAATCATTACTGTATAAATTTAAAATTTAAATAATCTATTTTAATACACGATCTTGTAAATCATCTATTGGTGGTGTTCAAGAAAATAAAATTTGTGTTTGTCAAAAATTGCAAAAAATAGAAAAGCATTATTTACAATTCTAGAAAAATATCCAAATCCAAATTGCACATATCCTGCCTTTTCTCCATCATAACTCAGTCAGTTAAAAGTTTCATACAAAAAACAATAATATAAAACAGTCTTTTAAACCTTGTTTTCAACAACAAAACTTCAATAAATTCAATGTCATTAAACGTTGATGAGTTTATTCATATAGCCACATATTGCACCGCTCAAAGTTTGCCTCAAATTGATAACAATCCAATAAAAAAAAACTTGACAAAGTTTAGACCTTCTAGCAAACACCTAGCAATGAACTACAACCCCCATTAAACCTTGGAATATCCAAATTAATAACTTCACATGTCATTAAAGTTAATAGTGTAAATTTTGCATTGGTCCCCGTTTGCCTTTAATTGACAACAATCCAATTAAAAGCCAACAACAAAGTTGTATCCCTGCTTCTTCTGTTACTACACTGCAACAACTCATTCAGTTGAAGAAACAATCCTCCTACAACTGAGAAGGGTTCATTGATCTATGCAGGCGTCTACACTGTACATACAGTGCAAGCATTTAATACAAATGGCACTTATCAACTCAACGCCATGGATTAATCCCAGCTATCCAGGTTAAACCACGTGGCTGCTGCCCTATTGAAACGTGCAATATTACAATCTATGTGAGTGTCAGTAGTGAAGACTTAATCCCAACAATATGGGTGCTGGATTAATATTAACAGAACAGTCTTGACTTCAAGGTGCCATTGTTGCTCCAGTATAGTACGCCTGGGTCCTGAACCAATGTCAAAACCAACACTTCTGCAATCTCGGCATCTAGTAATCTCCATATAATAGGAGGATGCTTATCACTTGTAGATTATCCGTGTAAACCGGCTATGATAGCGTTGACTCCAGCATTAGAACAAATTGATAATTGATATAGAAGTGTCATCCTGTCTGTCAGGGTATGTGAAGTAGGAACTCTTTGTTAAGACACCCTCTGTATTGAGACCACCCCTGTGGTAAGAACATTGTCACGGGCGGTCGCGAATCTTCAAGTTTACACAGCTGCGAAGTTTTATGATCAGACCACCTCTCTATTAAGACTATTGCAAGCTAGTCCCCCATGCGGTGTTAATAAAAGGTTTTCTATCGCACTTGTCATTTAAACATTTTAAACCATCACAGGGGGTACATGTCTCTTTCAACTTATGCTTGTTTGTAGCGTGTTGCTGACTTATGTTCTTAATTTATTAAGTTGTTCTTAATTAAGTTGTTCTTAATTAATTAATGTTATGTGCTATCTTTTGACTTAAGAAGTTGACTATATAAATCAAAAGTTTTTGAAACCATCTACAGCATTGCAACACAAATCAGATGATCAGATATCAGCAACTCGCTATAAAAGCACAAGTACCCAGTCATTGCTGAATCAGGTACATGTATGCTAGAACCTCCAATTGAGACCACCTCTATCAAAAGACCAGCTCTATTTCTTGCAGCCCCGTGCTGTCATAAAGAAACTAACCGTTACTGTGACCAACACTAACCTTCACAAAAGGACCACCTCTCTATTGAAACCAGTCCTTACTATGGTATTAATGGGGGGTTCTACTGCATTGCCCAGTGCATTAGATAACAGAGATATGGGCCAGTTCCACACAACACTCGACCCGATTCTGCTGCCTGGCTGGCTTGATACGTTGATTGCCAGGAACAAAGTTTTTGCTGCTTAACTCTTCAAGTAGGAGAGGTGGAGAAAGGTCCGAGCAAGAGGTCTGTAAAAGGTGGGTCTCAAGAGTTGGCTAATGACTTGATAGTACACTTCAAGTTATACGGTAGCATGTGACTTGATAGTAAAATATTTATCTATTTAAGGATTGGTCTCAAGAGAATGGGTGTCTTAATGAATTTGTGGAACTGTGAAACATGGTTCCATTAAAGAGGGAGGTGGTAGATGTATCTATAGAGGTGGAACAAATTTGAGATTCTACTTTAATTCCATAATAGTATATTGGGATAACTTATTTCCATTGAACATGTATAATGTAGAAGGGATCACAGAAGGAATCACTTGGATGAAACATGTGCCTCGCTTTTCGTATGGAAAGGTGGGAGCAGCGGAACATCCAAGTAAGACGACCTTTAAACAAGAAGACAAGATATTGCAGTCCCAATCCTCCATGAGTAGACTAATATTATCACCCATAAAAGATCACCTGTATAAGGACCACCTAAGGCACATAAAGACTCACAGATGTTCTCACTAAAGACACTCTGCTGTACTACAATTAAGCTATCACTCAAAATACAGTTCTGTAAAGGTGGGTCTAAATGTAGAAACAGTAGAACCTATCTATTAGGACCACCTGTGGTACCAGTTTTAAATGGTCTCGATAGTGAGGTGGCCCCTATACAGAGGTTCGTTTTGGTAGCTTGGGACCGTGAAAAGTGGTCTTATTATAGAGGTGGTCTCAACATAGAGTTGGTGATAATTGGAAGTGCTACTCCAACATTCAATTAAGTCCACCTTCAAAAAGAGACCATCTCCATAGCAATACTTTTTGTCAAACATGCTCTTATATTAATCTTGTTCTTCTGTACTACTATCACTGAGGAGACCGTTTTGGAATTGTGTATCTGAATGCAACTACTTAGTAAAATGCATACGACAATTACACAGCTATCACGTGGAGGAAAATCACCAGACTTGACATGAAGTAACCTCTCCACCCCTCTCCACTATCAAGTGCTGGCTTTTGACATTTAATTAGCAATTAATTCTGCTGACACAGTAGGTGTTATCACTAGCAAATAGTGAGTGATATTGCAGTTAAACGCTACTAATCCAGTATGGCGACACAGAGTAAACATAGAGTGCATTAATTTTTGCTGCATGTTGGAATGTAAAGACAATTAATTAGTAGTCTTCAAGATCACCCTGGCTGGGGGTCAGCGAACGTTTGATTGACAGTAGCCCCGCCCACCCAGAATTTTGTTTTGTCATCTTGGTCACATGATATTGACGGAAAATGGCGGGTGTCGTATGCACATTTAGTGCAAGTTTCCAATGGAACCCTGGGAACCAAACAGCTACTACAAGACCTTGGTGTCTAACCTTCGTAAAGTGTGATTGGCTTGTTAGAAGATTGCCATTTCTCAACTTCGATGTACTAGTTGGTAATTGTGGGACAGAGATCTGCACCATGAAACGCCGGAGTATGCGCAGGTATTTCCCTAGGGGCAAACATAAGTATAAGTATGCTTAGAGGTTTGTGCCATGAAAATGCTATGCAATGCAGTGTGTGCGTGCGTGCGTGCGTGTGTGCGACTGTGCGTGCGACTGTGCGTGCGTTTTTCTTCCAGCTGAACTGGATTCCCTGGTGTACTGATCAACTTGAAGATCATCAAGGACTTCGTCCTAGCGCTCCGAAAATAAATGCCATGTCCCTGCGTCTATTTTAAGACATTAGAAAAGGTTCCTGAGTAACTTTTTATGATGATGTTCTTCTGAAAGATATATTGAAGGATAGTAAAAGAGGTGCGTAGATTCTGAGATGTTGGGACATCCAATCTTCACTTTGCAAATGTTTGATGATGAATTTGATTTGGGTTCTGAATTTTGAAGTAATGATACGAGCTGTGTTGTTTGCTGCAAGAAGGGCAACTTTGTAATCTATAAAATTATATGTATGCTTCCAAAACAAAAGCTGAATGAAAAGTATTAATTACAACCGATGCGACTAGGAAAATTCAAATAATAAATACATGTACGAAGAAAAGAAAATATGCTTGCCTTCAAAATTGTGCGATCTTATATGACTGGGAAAAAGTTGAAGACTATCTATTGATTTGTTCTAGTCTGCAAATGTAGTATTCAAAAGGACAAAATTATACTCCGCAAATTTTGTGCAATAGAAAAAGCTTGCAACGAATATGAAAAACAAAGTGCCTTGACTTGAAATTACGACCAATACCATTGTGATATAATGTGTGTAGGAAAAATACACTTTCATATGACTGTTTCAACTTAATCACAGTGTAAGTGTTATGTGCACCATAAATTGTGCGCAAAAACAATGGTTGGAGAGGGAATTTCAAAATTGCAGTACTTGGAGAAGCATGATTTAAGAGAGATACTTTAGACAACAAAACGTTTGCTGGGGGTCAAAGACTCAATTAATAATGTTTTGTTAAAATATATTGGGTGGGTGGATTTTGCGTGGCCTGTTTTAGTGATGTAGTCCTTGATTCTTACACAAAACTCAAACTATAATTCATGGATGAATCTTCAAGACCTGAGTAGGTGAGTGTTCGTATACAAGCTCCTTAAAAGTTGTTTTATTCCCATGTGTGCGGGTTTACAATTTTTGTCCTGCATAGAATACTACTACTACATAAAAAGCCTGTCACAAATTGTGGGCATGTACTAGAAATAAAATAGGACAGACTAAAGGGATAAACAATAAAGTAATATACGACAGACTGAACGTGTACGTTATAGAACTGAACCCTTCAAATTCCTCTTACAATGACCCATTATGTAAGTTGTGTAAATGTGTAAACCCACGGCCTACACTACAAATATCTCACAAACTGATTCTGCACTATGCAAAATTCAACAGAACTGAACCTATCAAGGTCCCTTTCACTGACCTCTCTTGGAACAGGCCCTGCAGTCTGGGCTCGGGTGGAGCTTTCCCAAACAGACAAGGGTCCGGCTGCTGGAAGAAAGGCCGGATGCTGGCTTTGCTGTCTTCACCATGGGGGTGATCCACCAGAGGATACAGACATCCAGGCCCTGGTCCTGATCCAGGTAGTCCTGTAGGAGGTGGTGGTAGTGGTCTCTGGAATCCTCCTCCACCGTTTGAGGTGGATAAAGGACTGTGGTGGAACGAAGAGGGTTCCCACATGGTTGATAGTGGTTGTGGGATGATCATGCAGGAGCTATCTGGATCTGAGTGTATCTGGATTTAGATTATTCTGGAGCTGAGGTTGGCTTTAGGGGACTTTCCTCAGATAGATTGTATTTGGTCCAGCTTACTCTGATATTCTCTGTGAATATGATGCGTTGGATTTGAAGTATCCGTATGTTGATGACCCAGCAAACATACCACAATTCAAAGTTAGATGTTTATCCAATGTATGTGGTTAAGTACTAGTGGGTAAATCCTGTGAATCACTTTCTATCAGGTGACTTGTAAAGGGTCACTGATATCTATGTCACTGTATCCAATAATGTAAGATATGTTGTATCTATGTGTAGGATTTGGTATTATATCATTTCAATATTTCATTGTTTTATGTTAATTTCCCATTTCAGCTGATCCAATGTTTTAAGTCACTGCAGAGAGTAAGTCATGTCCATATATGTATATATCAACTTACATCGATGAACAATCCAATTATAAAAGCACAAATTCTATCCAGCTAAAGTCCACATACAGTCAGATACCATACATCTAGTGCGTCTGTTTGAACGTGTAATGTTTTCATTCATCACTTTTAAAGTTCGTTAAGGATTTCCGACCTGTTTGTTTAAGGGTTAGTCATGCAGTATCCTCTGTCACAGATGTTTGATGCCGGAAGTTCCGTAATGCACATGCTACAAGTAACTTTTAATGTAAAAGAGAGTTTGGCTGTTAATTACATGTTTATTGTTAATCATACTGTTTTGATATGGTAGATATCCTCATAATTGCACAATCAATGTGTCTGCCTAGACAGTTTCTAGGAATATCATTACATTACTCCTTTTTTTTTTTTTTTTTTTTTTTTTTTTTTTTTTTTGCTAAGAGCTATATATGGTGGCAACCGTCTAGAAATAAAGCAACGCTAAAGATTGTAAAGTCAATAAGATGTGCATAGTACATGATATACAACTTTAATAAGTAAAAGTCCTTTCAACGCTGTAAAATACTGCCTACAGTATATCATATACATGTAGTACACGATTTACAAACTTACTCCATGTGGCAACATAATCCATCACAATGCTAGGACATATTACTTAACATCATACACACTTATCACATCCATAACCAGCGGACTGATGTTTTAAAATAACTGATATCATCTCTTATCAATGGTTTTGAACATTACAATGGTATATAAATCAGGAAATGCCCACGAATGTTACAGTTAAGACACGGAATACTGCAGAAATGTGAAGTGATCAGAGCATTGGACTTCGTCATACAAATGGCACATCAAACACAACACACACTGGCTCCTCTGTTCACTTGCACAAAATATAATGCTGTTGCCTACTAACAGTGTGTGTGTGTGTGTGTGTGTGTGTGTGTGTGTGTGTGTGTGTGTGTGTGTGTGTGTGTGTGTGTGTGTGTGTGTGTGTGTGTGTGCGTGTGTGCGTGCGGGGGCTTCTGTACATTTTTCAGGATTTGTGACCATGTTCTGGACCTGCTAGATGTCTGGGTGTCACATTCTGGGCGAGATCCCGATGCCACATGTTTGTTTTATTTGCTCATAAGTTAACTGATGCAATATTTCCAAATGAAGAGTTTTATGTATGGTAATTTCCTACAACTTAAAGTTGGTTGAATATTTGAAAATTGTTTTATAAGAATATTTTACGTCTCCAAGCAATGTGTTACATTTACAATTTATCTATAACAGTTAATACTATACAGCAAACAAGTTGTAAACTACTAGACTAGTATTCAATAAACTTCACACCAGTAGTAAAAATGTTCCTGGTTCAAACATTGTAAACATGTAAGTCACTATAATTGACAATGTTACACACACGCCCCTTGGAACTTGGCATTTGAACCACATATATATTTCATGATTATTTGTCCATTGGATTTCATTAATATTAGTTTCCACCTGTATATTTAGCTCATAGCATAGTTTTGAAACTGAAGTTCTTTCCCAATGCTTCCTATTAGCTAGATTTAAGTCTGACCATTTGCAACAAAGTTACTGTACTCTGAGATAAGTCAATATACAAGGAAAATATGCAAATGAGATCAAATTTAATAGAAATTTATGAAAGTGCTTAGTGTCTACGCCACGTAATAAAAACGCCGAATTGTCAGTGGAAGCAAGCTGTATAGTTTACTAATCGGAATATTCCCACACTGGAAGTTCCAACAGGGGTTTCCAAGGATGTTAACCAAACATTTGTATCTTGCACTTTTTGAGTGCTTCTGGGGCCGAGTGGATAGGGAGTTGGACTCGTGTCCAGAATGCCGTGAGTTCGATTCCCAGTTGGGTCTGGTTGTGAGTGTTGAGCAAACTCATACCTAAGTAGTTGAACATTGTTCCGTGGCACATTCATGTGAATTAGATACAGGTCATTGGGTTGACATAATGAGTGAGTGATTGTTTAAGTGATTATCATTGTGCGCTGAATGTGCTGCCGGTGCAAGTACGATCCATTGATGCTCAATAAGTATGCCAATGACCTGGTGTGAAATGTAAAGTTGTGAGATCGAAATACTTGGATCACGAATATAAACCATCACATTTACATTTACATTTTGCTAATAGAGAAATCATGTAATACATCGGTTGGGCGGGTGTGCTACCAATGTACTTATTGTACTATTATTGTGGTTCTATTGGTAACATTTCACAATGAACATTCGTGTTGAAGTAATGCACCTTTTAAGCATATATTCACACATAAACTCATGACGCACATTCGTATCCACACTATAATATGTTTTGGATATCATGTCCTCACTATTCAAATATGAAAGTAAATACATCACATATTGTAAAGACACATATAGAATCACATTATCCTTGATGTGTAAGTGCATCAACAAATCACAACGTCTCCACAAAAATAAAAACATAAGAGCCCTTCGTTAAAAAGTCACAACGTAATCCCGATGCAAAAAACTTATCACCTTACGCAACAACAACAAAAAACACGTTCATCAGTATCAACAACTCACGAAACTATATTAATCCCCATAATGCCCATATCAACTCGGCCCAACAACATCTTGTTCACTAATCCCCATACGTGCCTCTTCCCATCCAATATAGTAGTCATCCCGCTTTTTACTCAGCGCTTTTCGCCGATTCGAGTGCGTCCGTCAACAGAAAAATTCGCCTGCTGCTCGTGCGATAGACGTGTCACAATCGCGTGTTTTACGCCGATTTTACGGCCACTCGTGAGCGCTCGGCACTCACTGGTATCGCCGCCGAGTGTTTGTTTTTTACGCTTGCACCAACGGTGTATTGTTTCGCACCACAGTGTTGTGAACTTTGGTGCTGCTGTTTTTCTTTTTTTTTTTAGGTGCGTGTGTGTGTTGTTTTCTTCTGGTTATGTCAATGTAAACTTAGTGTAAAATAATATATATAACGCTATAGCTTCGTTCCTACGTCGAAGGTGATTGGTAGTGTTGTGAGAAATTAGCGATGGGTTTATATCTTGAAATTGACACTTATTGTTCAGGTTTCTATTTGATTGATAGAGTAAACGAGCAATTTGAATCATACATTATGACAGAGATTGGTTGTTCTTGCTAGCAACGTGGTAATAGCGGTGATTGTCGAAATTTGACGTCACACCAACGATATATCTTTCTCGCACTTTTACGCCTTCACAGACGTCATATTGAGTTTGCCTTAGTTTCTAAG
Source organism: Streblospio benedicti (assembly GCA_019095985.1). NCBI lineage: Eukaryota > Metazoa > Annelida > Polychaeta > Spionida > Spionidae > Streblospio > Streblospio benedicti. Next base: position 11,862,330 of record CM032662.1, read on the forward strand.
AATTTAGAAGCTTAGAGCAGCCTTAAAGTACCTAGGTGCCTGTAATCTGAAGTAGGCTAATGTAGGTCACTGTGTGTCCGCAAAGAGGTGTCATAGATAGCATTCAGACGTTGTAGCACTCTATAGTGTCATATTTACAGCTACAAATGCAATTGTGCAGCCAAATATCAAAAAGGTTGCATCTACTACTCTACAATTCAAATGTCCAGAATGTATTACAAAATAAAATAAAAGAACACACTCAAATGAAAAAAACAATTATTCGAAATACACAACGTTTATAATTGATCATAAGGGTGTTCATATTAGTTAAAGGTACCCTGCCCCATTTATAAATCAATGCGCATGCGTGCCCGTCCAAATCATTAGCCGGCCCAATGATTGGATTGTTTGTTCTTGATAAACTCCCATTTGGGTGTAATCATAAGTCAAGGTTGGCGACATAATCCCTTTTGGAAACAGACCGCATGGGGAAACGTGACCTTAGTTTGTAGACTTGTAAATAGTGTGTTTTAAGGGGGGTTTATATACCAATTGTTGAAACTGAACCCGTCAAATCAGCTTAGCCTTACCATATTCTTATGGAGGAAACCGAATATTGTCAGCCATTGTCCATGTTCAAAATAGAATCAACTTGGTACTATGTGTTTATGATAATTTGGGTGCAGTTTTGGCAGTAGCTTACTCTCGTGTGTATGCATCTATTTCTAGCTGCGATAAAACGTATAATTAAGAATAATAACATTATGTATGTAACTGAAATATGTCTTGTTTCAATTTTTAGATTTAAATGCGTTTCAGAAACCAGTCACATGTCAAGATCATCCAAAATAATTTTGGCACAAAAAGAAAAATCTCTTTGATCATTTTTACATGCCAGCATTAGCCTCGGACACACAGGCTGGTTATGATATCTTGGTTGGTGGCAACCACACAAGATTCTGGATGATCGAGACTATGCCAGCATATACATGATATCGCTCGTGTACAATTATCACTCTACACATTCAGTTTAAGTATCTCTTGGATAGTATCACTCACGTACGCTAACCGCATTAATGTTTGTCACTCATGTAAAAAAAAGTGCCTTCCTTGTTCATTCATATCCAATTCATTGACACCAATCACAACAAGCACATTATTCAGGTCATACTTTTTATGACAGCCGATTGATATGGTTAATATTATACTGTCACTGTGTAAAGTTCCATGTCCACGGCAAATAGTAGGTATGAGTACAACGTGAAGACCTAGTTCCTTACTCGACGGAGCAAACACAAGCCCCAGTCAGACTGTCACGAATGTCCACCCCAGAATTGTTACAGAGGGGGTCATATAGCAAAAATATGATTGGCGATTTGCCCTGAATCTTGAGCGTCAATTGAGAATTGTCTGTATTCAAGTACGTGAAATGTGATGAAACCTATTATTGGTGACTGGTGATCTGCTCATTACAAAGGCTATGATTGATGATTTGCCTTAAATCTTGAGCGTGAATGTTTAATTGCCTGTATTTAAGTGTGTGAAATCTGATGAAAATGTGATACAACCTGTTCGATTAACATTTCTGGTGATTGGTGAAAGACAATGAGATGTATTGGTGACTGGTGATTTAGGAAAAAAATGTTGGTGAGTGGATTTTCATCAAAGCTATATACCCACCCTCTTTATATTGAAAAATGCACGTTATAGAAGATGCTTCTAACTTTTACATCACGTCTGCGAAGAGAAAATGTGTCAATGTGATGAATACTGAGCATTATATACAGTGCAACGTATTGATTCGGCTTCAATGGTCGGGACAGTCTGACTGGAGCTTTACTCTAGACTTAGCTCTGTCTATTTATAAACATTGGGTAAATTTGCCAACATGGCGCAGTGCCTATCACTTATTAGCACGGGAACTATGTGCGGACAACCAAAACTTCGGGTGTCACTATCATGTGAAAAAAGTGGTTGGCGTCCACCCACACATACAATTCCACTACGGGGCTGTGATTTCAAAGCTTTAGAAGTTGCAACTGTGGGCCAACATTAAAAATATACAAACAATTGGTAGCGCCGCCCCTGCAAAGATTGGTCTCTCAAAACACAAAACATCCAACTTTCAATCTCATAATGCATTATGGCTACATTAGAACCTCTCCATTCAGACCATCTGAGGCGCTTACCTCAAGCTGTAGCCTTTAAAGAGGTGGTCTCTTTATGGAGGCATCACCCCAGTCTGATGTGCCATTTACAAATGCCACAGTGACAATACGTAAACTTACTGGTGTCTGCAGCCAATCAAATCAGCTCATTTGCATACTTGAGGCTGAAAATGAACTCGTGTATCATACCTGGGAATTTCACAGGGCAATAGTTCATTATGTTAAAAGCTATCTTTTGATTATATTAGTAGGTTAGTACCCACTAAAGTGGTGTGACCACATAACCTTTGTGTGGATGGGAGCTCTGGGACTGCGAGAAATAACCTCATTATAAAGTTGGTCTGAATTGGAGATTCTGCTGGGCATGCCTTCACATGATTCTGGGCAAACACACAGGTTGTTTAGTAAATGAACGTATTCGCCGCATTATACCACCGGTGCCGACTAACGTAAACAGGACGTAGCCTCGTTAAGATATGCGATGATTGTTCTACTTGACCCAGTATCTAAATGACCAGTCTGCAGCTTTCTGTTTCTGGTGGTGCTGGTGGTGCAGATATCTGAGGTCAATCAGTGCACGCATCATACATCGTATCTCATCTTGTATATGGGTCACTTGCAGGTTGTTGGGATTGTTAGGGTTGCGACAGTATAGATTCATCTATCCAGATTTTCGTCAATCTTCAATCTTTATTTCCGAATGGGCCGATGGCCGTACAGGAAATTTTATGCATCTGTGACACACCATGTGAATGTGTATCTCTGTTAGCAATTGTACAAAAATGGAATGGTTATGTAGAGGACTTTTGCTTTAGCAAGAGAGGAGGGGGTCACTCAACTTTTTCTAGTTAAAGCCTATTTTCTCAGCTGTATTTCTCAGATGTATTTCTCAGATGTAGATACTAAAGAACAAGTTAACACTTATTTTCTCTGGATAATTCATGGAATACCAATATCAAGCTTTTCCCCACGCTATGGGCTTTTTCACGATGTGATGTCATAACAACATCATTAGGAATCTCCACGCATTCATCAGCCCTCCCTGAACAGAGACGGAGGGTTTCTACCTACCGTGAGTGTGGGACAAGGTGCTGAACCCTAAGAGGGGGGAGGCACCAGGTGATAGACTGTACAGGAGATTCTCTGTGATGTTGTTATGACATCACACCCTGAAGAAGCCCATAGTATGGGTGAAAGCTTCGTATTGGTTTTCAAAAAAAATCCAGATGAAATAGGTGCTACATGTAACTTGTACTTTAGTTGTTGGTGTTGTTGGTCATTCTATATCGTAATTTCTTATTGTTAAGTTTGCTGTTCCATGTTTCTATCATACGTGGCTGGAAAGATCATACACAAAGCATTAACTAACATACAATAAGATTAAGATAATCACACCTTGTGTGCCGGACGTCCACTATCGCATGTCCTATCTGCTGGTCAGGTCTGATAAAGACCACACACAATAACAACAAGAAAAGCACGCGCATTCCATGATACAAGCCTGCAAATTTACACACTTAATCGCATCCACGCTTTTAAAGATAAATGAAGCCGTGAAGATGTTCTTAAGACATGTCCTTGTGGGGACAGGTTGTCAAAACTTGGATACATTTACAGATTTAGGTGAAATTCTATCAAAATTATCTCATCTCCATCTTGCTGAACTTAAATGGCCTGATGGGGTCGACTTACATTGTGAGATTGGTGTTCGTACATGGGGTCTGAAAATTAATTCCGTGTTCTAATACATTCCAAAACGTCTGTGGCACTTTTTTTTTATTAAGATGTACGTATAAAATAGTTGTACATGTGTGTATAATAAGAATAATAATTTTCAAATGTGGCCCTAGGAAAACTGCTAAAACAAACGGTCGTAAAACTGTGTCAATTTTAACCCATTTAGAATCCTCCAGTTGGGTTTGTCTTAGGCCCTCTAAAATGGGGTAGATGTGTTTTACGATTGTGACAAGCAGGTCATGGAATCTAAATAGGCATTTGCATATAAACATTTGCTTCAATCTCATAGTTCGGTGGTAAATGCGTTTGAATAAATGTTTGTATTTCAGAGGATTCTATGACTGTATATAGTACAGCATGTATACCTAGGGTACCGGTTGATGAAGTAATCTATACTGAAGACAACCAGGCGAGAGCAAATTAGTTGAACTTGTCTTGTGTTGACACATTAATAGATTGACACTCTACAAACACAAAATAAACGTCTTCCAAACATATGAACGTGTGTATTTTTAGCACGCTATGTACGTTAGCAGGGACATATTAGACAGATGTCCTGTATAGAGGGGCGTATATACTACGTCCAATTGCAGTTAAATATCATTGCCAAGAAAAAGGAATCTTGGCGGCAGTTTAGATTTCTATTTCATATAAAAAGATATAATATAAAAACAGTCGAGTGTTATGTAAATGATGTGAACTCTCAAGAAGTGTGAATGAGACTTAACCCAGTTAACTTTAGACTCTTGAATTAATTAAGTACATCTGATTCATTTGTTTACTTCCGTATTCAGCGTTCTTGTATTTGCACGGAAATGCGTCATTTCACAAAATCCTTGGTCTGTCATAATACAATACTGACACAGTCTGACACCTACTATACGGCCTTTAGCAAAATCGCATGTGCAAACTCTCCCGTTATTGACAATGCGACCCTAAAATAAATCTATAAAAGCCAGTGTTCTAAAACGAATGATTAACATGGCAAATTAAAAACATGACTGAAAAATAGTTATAGAGAAATTATCCTTTTTCTGTTATGATTGAGTTATTGTAGAACGCTTATTTTCTGCCCATGTGTTGCATACATGTATTATTTCTTTTTTTAAATTTTTAATGTAATTCACATTAATAAAATAGTTATGTATTTGTATACAGCATGCACACCAAAAATCCAACACTTTCACTTATTCCTAAAAAAATCAAAACAAAGGTCACCAATTCTGATTTACACGTCCTATCATGTACAAAATAATTGGCCATGTAATAAACTTGCTCTGTAAACAGAGAAATAACAATATTGGGACCTGCACAATCTGTGACAGTACACAGAGCCACTATGCTTGCAATACCCACACTGTTCTCTACTCATTTCACTATAATCCGAGTATTAATATTAGTAAATACTTTAGACTAATCCCTTTCTTATAAAGTACACAGCAAAAAGTCATCCCATTTGCAGACAATATTCCTATGAATGAGGGATTAATATTAAAACTAATTTAGGTCAGTAGTACGAACTACCATTGTATATCGACTTACCCATTGTTGTTTATTCCCTCACGTGATTGCATGTCCAAATTGTTACATATCCTGAACTAAAAGTTGTAAAATATAGTACATATGACAAGTAAAACTCGTAATCATTGTAGCCTTTGACTTGGGGGATTCCCTTTTATGATCATACGACGACAAAAACGGGGAAAGCCCTTTTGGCGTGATTACTAGGCCAGATATGTTGACCTTGTTTCAAAGGTATTAAGGTTAGTGGGAAAGCAGCCAGAAACTGGCTGCTTCATACGCTGATAGCGTATCACATTGTTTGTTAAACATTAAACACAGCACTGATAAGGGCACTTTTCGGGAAACATTACAAACTGACTTGTACATTTGGGAAGATTTCTCACATACTTCACTCTGCTTATGATAAGTTGTATTGAGTGCACCAAACAAGAAATGCGCATTGTCCACACGCACTTAATGCTAAACATTGATGCTGTTGTTGTTAGTTGTTTTGTTTTTTATTTCCATGTGCGTAGTAACTCAAAATGTGTATGCAAATAAAAAATATAAACATATCGCACAGTCCACCTGTGATGTAGTTCTTTATAACCTTGGCAATATACATGTAGGTCTAAACACATACCCGGGTCACATACACACTTCTAATAGTATGTGTGTATGCGCATACACAAATCATCAACATTTCTAAAAAAATCTACTTTCGCTTTTGTTTATATAAATCTTTGAAGTAGTTTCCATTACCATTTCAAAACCTTTCTGATTTACTTTATTATCCTGCTCACATAACGCTGCACCAAATGAGCATTTTACTGTTTATTTCTGTTTTGTCACTGGCATATCATTATCTATAAAGGAATGTTCGATGGTGACAGTACCTCTGCTTGAAGACAGCTCTACCGGTGTTATATCTTTGTCTAGATAACTGAAAACACTCATGACATCCCTAGGTTTGGTGGCATCGGTGTTCCTGTGCTTTCGTTTCTTCCGCCTTCACATTCAACCAATTTCTTTTGCTACTATTTATCTTCCGCACAGTTCGTAGTGTCTTTCAACCCAATACTATAAATGCAGTGAAGACTTTTCTCTCAAGAATGACCAAAAATATCTCATGTTCTTTGGAAAGATCATGTTATAGCAATTCTGATTTTCTGTTTAGTGTTCAAACCTCATTTTGCCGTGATGGCTGGCAAAAAGCAAGTTGAATTTTCCGAGCAAATGATGTCCTCAGTCCATCACAGGTTCTCAGACTGGTTCTCTAAGTGAATGCATTCTCGAGGGTGGGGTAGTGGTGTTCTAGGTCAGAAAATGGGCACGGACGTGCCACGGACAGATTGAAAATAGCACCCACCAATATACCTATTTTCTGAGAAAATATGCATGCAAACCTAATGACAATGCAAGTTTTCACAGATTATAAACAGACGTTCTTTAATACTGTGTAACGTTTTAATCCAAGTACCAGCAACATGTGCTCATCATGTATTATACCATAAGTGCAATGTACTGTAATGATTTTAGTATTCCATTTATCCTTTAGATATGTCATTTGGTTTTGGATTCTCGAACAATATTCAATGTAATAAATATCAGGAAGGTAATAAATGGCAGAAATGAATAAATGTCAAGTATCCAACGTTTTGCACATTCCTGAAGTCTACTTAATACATATACTTAAATGCATGTAGCATTATCATAATGTAGGCCCTAAAAGACCCCATATTGAAGATCATATCTATCATAAAATGTACATGTACGTACCACAACACTACAGACAAATGAAAATCAGATTTCGGTTAAATTGGTATACTACACAAAATAAATTATCATTATACACGAGAATGGTGTTTAATAGAACAGTGACATTTTTTTGCTAGCTACAATGTCATGAAAGACCAAACACTATCAACAAGAACTGAATTCATACAGGAAGCATGTCATTATTCGCCAACCACAACGCAAACTCCACTCTGCTACAAACAAAAATCTCATAGATTTGGACGGACATGCTAGATGTATAAGAATGTGCTTTATTTACCCAAGCTTGATAATAAGACAAGAGATCAAACATCCCACTTTCAACAATTACCCCTTTTCCTCTTTCCCAATATCACAGTAGAATATACCCTACCCCATCCACATGTCCCAGCAAAAATCCAGGGCCGGGCATTCTCATTTCACAATTTCTATATTTTTAAATTTCTCACAATTCTCATAGGCCATCGACCCCCATTCTCATTTCTCATTAAAATTCTAGGGAGATTCTCACATCTCAAAATATGTTTATGTCCCCGTCCTATATCCAATATATTGTTCAGCACGTGTAACATGCGATTGATTAAATTTTCATGGCTACTGGAGTGTTGGAATTGTCCCAATTTGCAACCAGGAAGTTGTCTGCTTGCTACCATAAAGAATACGTCTCAAGAGAACATCATATACGTCTACTTGCTTTGCTATGCATGGCAAAGTTGCCTTAAATATCACCTGCTATGCTATTTCTTTTGAACGGATAGTATAGTCAGTAACACAACTGCGCATAAATTGAGATAGACAAGGAATTGCAATTTGTGGACTTTTCTATTTAAGTGGATAATATAGGAAACCATGGAGGCGGCGGGACTTATAGCGATTGTGGTTGTGGCACTCATCTTTAAAGGTGTATGCTGGAGTGCCATCATCTATCTACGCTGCAAGAGGACAGAGCGGCTGCTGTCCATTTCATCTGGGGACCGTGTGCAAGGTCGAGTAATAGTCGTTCAGGCTCCCCAAGGAAATGGTCCTTATGGCCCAGGAAATGCTGGTCCATACACTCCAGCCACTTTTGGTCCTTATCCAGGACATGCCAGTGCTCCCAATGGTTTGGGAAATGTGCCTCCACAGCCGTCGGTTGCCCCCGGACTTCCACCCTACTCTCCAGGAGCGAGTGCCCCTGCAGAACCAAATGCTGCCCCTCCCGCCTATGCTCCGTCTGCAAGCCAAGGTGGACCCGGGAATCCAGGGCACAAGTCAGGCGACATTGAGAAGCAAACTTTGGTGGAAAATGAAGAGCTTCAAAACTACTATTAAAGTGTGGTTTTTGCTTCCCTCAAGTAATGTTTAGCTATTTTGATCTAACAGGATTTGTTTTTTGTTCGGGACGTTATTTTGATCAGATGACATTGAGAAAGAAAATTTGGTGGAAAGATGAAGAGCTTTTAAACTGCTATTAAAGTGTGTGTTTGTTTGTTTTCTGCAAGGAATACTGGAAAGTTTAGACGTATTAGTGTCGAAGGACTATTTTTTGTTCATTAGATTGAGACTTTGGTGGCAAATGGTAATCTTCTAACCTGCTATTAAAGCTTTGGGAGTTTGGCGTTCAATCCCTTCCAGGAACAATGTTCAATCCATCTTCATAAATCAGGACTCTATGTTGTTCATTAGACTGAAGTAATTATCTAATATCTCTCTCTTTGCCAATCTTGGCTTTATTTTGTTCATTAAAATGTGGGGTATGTGCAACGTGATTACTTTGTGAACTGACAATGTCAGCATTTGGCTGAACAGCAACACTTTTTATTAGTAGAGACATTGCTGGGTGCAGAAGCAAAGGGTTGATATTGCGGCGGCGTATATATACAATGCATTGCATAAGGACTAAACGATGGCAAACGATGGGAAGACTTAATGTGATTTGCATTAGATGATAAAACAGACTAGATTATTATCATATTTTTTCGGTCTTTATCTTATGCAATGTATGCTTCCAAATAATTCATATATTCATAGTAATACAAGTCATTGTTTTCAATGGATGGATAATCTTTGCATGTTTTAAATAATACTATATAACATTATATAAATATAAAGATGAACTTTGAAAGATTATTATAAGTACTATGAGCCAGCCATATTAGTGTCTAATAATCTTGCTTCCATATATTTGTATAGCGTTAACAAAGAATGATTTTAGGTGATTTAATTCATCATTGGATTTTTGTTTTGTATAAATATCACATCTAGTAATCGAAGGTTTGAAACTGCATAATTGTAGGAACAAATTACATACCATTAAATTTCTAGAATCATTGTTCTTGTTTTCATATGTTGCAAAAAAACTAATGTAATGAAACTAAGATATGCGATTGGGTTGATGAAAATTGGGTGATACAGTGTGTGCTTCTGTGGCCGAGTGGATAAGGAGTTGACTCGTGACTAGAAGGTCGTGGGTTCGTCTGATGGAGGGTGCTGAGCAAACTCTTCCTTAATAGTTGCACACAAATCAGACACCTAAACGTTAATTAGGTACAGGTCATTAGGTTGAAAGAGTGTGTGAGTGATTGTGTGCGTGATTAGCACTGTGCGCTGAATGTGCTGCCAGGGCAATCGTATGAGAAATGATCAATTGATTTAAAAGTGTGCCAAAGATCTGGTATAAAATGTAAAGTCGTGAGAAGAAGACTTGAATTGCGACTATAAACCAACACATTTGATTATTTACATTTACAACATGGAATAACAGGGAAATGACGTAATAGTTTAGAGATTTTCATTAGATCAGTAAACTAGAATGCCTTCAGTAATGCTGAGTAGTGAGTACCTAAGGGACCATTCAGTATTTATGACAGGGTGGGGTAGGAGGATTTTATCACAAATGATGTGAAAAAAGCAATAGCCCCCTCCCTCAAATCTCTGTAAAACATTGGTGACCCCGCCTCAATTCCATGTGATAAAAATTGATGACCACCACCCCCAACAGTTAACGCAATCATTGTCAGTTACCCAACTCCGTTTTGATAGATATCCATAATATTAAAACAGTAAATTTTACTATAGAATCTTTAAAAAATAGGGGTAAATTTTCGGCAAGCATATGAGAAATGATCAATTGATGATTGATAATTGGGCCAATGACTTGGTGTAAATTGTAAAGTCGTGAGAGCAAGACGTAGATTGGGACTACTTGTGGGTTCAATTCCCAGTCGGGTCTGGTGGTAAATGTTGAGCAAACTTACCTCTAACAGGTTGCACAAAATAAATTAAATAGGTACAGGTCAGGCGAGTGAACACAAATGTGAATGATTAGCACGTCTGCGCCGCTATGACAGCATTTGTGCTGTATGCTCCCCGGGGAGTTGATAAAGATGTAGTGTCATAAGGATGCCAAAGGCCTGGTGTGAATGTAAAGTCGTGAGAGCACTAAAATCATGACTATAAACCACCACATTTACATTTACATTTACTGCAAACATTTACATTTACATTCTGAGGGGAAAAAATGATACCCCACCCCCACCCCCACCCCCAGCCACAATCACAAAAATGAGGCAAAGGTTTTCAGTAGATGTGATCGGAACATGGGAAATCCGGGAACTGTTTCAAATTACCTCTTGGTGTATGATAAGGACATAAAGCGTGCTTGTATGTGGCACTCTTTCAAAGGGGGACTTAGAAAACACATTCCAATAAACACCTTTATTGCTTGTTTTACTTGTGAGCATGTCAATTGTGTTTGTTTCTTTCTCAATGTGTCAAGGGACCAATTTAAGTATCTGGTCAATAAAATATAGCGGGGAATGTGTTTGCTAAGAAGTATGAAATGCTAAGAAGATACTTTATATAACTATAGCACATGTTACTAAGATTACTAATCACATATATGATTATAAATGTGTAGTGGACTCAGAAATGGTTGCTCAATGATATCGAAAATGCATTACATTAGAGTTGATAGATTTAATATTCTGATAAGATTTTTTTATTTACACTAAGATTGTATAGTTGATAGTTGTAAAGAAATCTGAAGGTAATTTAGTATTAACATGTGGCTATCAAACTCTACGTTGATTTTAAAACAACGATGTTTTATATTCGAATAAGCAATACTATAAATGAAATATTTAGTTTAATGTATTGCAAATTTTGCATGTGTATATATTATATCCTCCTTTACAGCGATGTATTTTAATTATCCATTTAACCTTATCCTTGTCGTATTTAATGATAATTCGATAACTATCTTGTACCAATGGTGTGCCAGAGTAGTTAGAATTAGCAAGAGTTTATCAGTAATATTGGTGTGTGATAAGGTTATGGCTGTAAGACTCATTTGAAATCCATTATAAATTTAATGTTATTGACTTTGCATATTCTT